>VDFB02047230.1:344836933-345139094 GCA_007258455.2 Sequoia sempervirens | reverse complement strand
AAAACTTAATCCTTCAACCTCCTCGATGTCGTGGTGGAATTTTGATGAAGAATCAATGATGATTTGGTGAATAATTTTCCCTCCAGCAATGTGAGCATGCTCTTAAGGGTTTGTAGGCCATGGGTTTGCAAGAAAACATAGAAATAACAAATGACAAATGTTTCTTTTTTGTTATATAGAGCTATTGTTAGAGTTGATGTATCTACTCCCACAACTCCATGAATCACCTGCAATGATAAACCTATCACACTACATGAAGAAATAAGTAAGATATGATTTCCCTACAACTCAAATCTGATGAAAACAACAATTTGCATTATGTGAACAACTACTGTGAATATTTTTCTGTAGAGAATTAAAAATAATTATAATGAATCAATCCTTATGAAAAGGACGAAAGCTAACCCTAGATTAGGGTTAGATTAGAACATGAAAAGTGTCCTCATAGGAATGAATGAGACAACATATTCTAATATTAGAGGCTCTAATTATGCAAAAATAAACTAATTAATAAAAGAAAATAATGAAATAAAATCACTCCTAAGTTTAGTTTAAGTGTAATAAAGCATAAAGTGGCCCAATTAATTAATTAGGTGATGACTTTATTACTCTAACACCCCCCCTTAAGATGAACTAGGGAGAAACTAAACTATGGTAAAGAAATACATGAATGGATGCATGAATGGGTCCCGCCCTAATGGCTAATGAGGAACCCATGTACAACAAGCTAATCTCTCGTAAAAGAGAAGAAAGGGAGAAAACCTCATGGGGATAAAACTCCCCTCCAAAAAGAGAGAAAATAAAATAATGTAATGCACTAATGAGAGTGAGAGAATAATAGAAGGTGGGTTTCATGATAACCCCCAAAGACAACTTCTATCTCATCAATATATATACAAGAATCTCCATAGGAGAAAGAATAGGAGACTAGAAGGCCCCCACCACAATGAAGAAACTCTTGTCACAATGGTGTAAGCTCGATGTAGGATGTAGAAAATGATCCAAGAATGGAAAAAATTGTTCCTCCCCTTGGGAAGAAACAAATCCAAAGGATGATGTTGAAGAACCTCGGTGTAGAGTGAAGGACCAAGAAGCCTGAAGATGGATGTCTTGAAAGGATGCTATTGAATCTTTGTATCTAAACCAAGAAAAATGATACCAAGACCAAAAAAAATGAAGACTCCTAATATGCAACCTCTGAAGGCATGAATAATGGTGGGCAATGACTAGTATGAATAATTGCAATGTGTGACTCAACAAATAACTATGCAATATCTGGCAAGTAGTCATCGAACAATACAAAGAATGAATGACCAGTTTCTTGCTTAATAGGTATGATCTCTGAATAAGTAGGAGGAGAAAGAAGCTCTGGAGGAGTCTCAGGAACTATGGTGGATGAATGCACACACAAGTTCAAGTGACCATAATTCTTCTCCATATGTACTCTCGATTGTGGAGAGTGAATATTAGGTATAGGTAATGGTGGATCCTTAGATGCAAAATGAGAAAAGTCATAAAGCATAGAAGCATGATCAATAGTGCCAACTACCACAATCTTCCTAGTGTGCAAGTCCCTGATGAGAACTAAGTCAGGAGAAAACTCCATTGTCTTCCTTGATTCACTATGAGTAATCTGATAGATGGAGAGGAGGTTGGTTGACAAAGATAGAACAGATAGTACCTCCTAAAAGATACCATCATGAATGGCAATTGTAACCTTCCCACTAACACTGACTATGTGTTGTTACCCAATAGAATGTGTGGTGTGGTGCTTGCACCAAATGTAGAAAATATATCTTGTGAAGATTCCATATGATGGGAAGCTCCTGAATCAAGCAACCATCTATCTAACTGAAGATCTATGGATGCATGTAAGGCATGGCCTTTCATATTATCAAATCCATTAGCAATACCTGTTGTACCTGTATGTGTAGATAGTGATGGTGATAGTGATGCGGAAGAAGGTGATGGCCCATGAGACATAGAAGATGGAAATTGTATATGGTTCTGTTGTAGAATATGTGACAAATGATCAATCTTCTTAGCATAATAATGATGTTCATCATGTCCCTACTTCTAACAATAAGCACAAGTCGGTCCCTCCTTCCTAGATGATCCCCCTTTGGAAGAGGGTGAGTACTCAGAAGATGCATGTGAACATGATTATTTTTCTTTCCCGTGTTTTTTTTTATGTTTCTTTTCTTTGATAGGTGAAGCCTTCTCCTTAGGACTCTAAATGGCAACTAGATCCTGTGAACTAGAAGACTCTAGAGTAACCATCTGAACCAATTTTTCTTGCTCTCGAGTGAGAGAAGAAGAAAAATCATCAAGTGAAGGAATGGTTAATCTTGTGCCAAGTGCATCTCATGTAGCATAAAAATTAGAAACAAATACTAAATAATCAAGGCCCAACTTGGCAAGGATGGAAAGAATCAACTATGAATCCTACTTAGTAGTACCACACTGTGACAACTGTAATCTGAGAGAATTAAGTTTTGTGAAAAGGTATTGGATGCTACTAAAATCTCTAGGATTTAGACCTATAAGCTCATTCTCCAAGTGAAAACCCTTCAAAGAATCTTTCTTACCAAACAAGGACTCCAATTAGGTCCAAATTTGGTTAGGTGTAGTGCAAGATTCAATGTGAAATAAGAGATTAGGAGACATAGACATGCATAATTTTCCAAAAGATTCATCACATGTGTTAAACCATTTTCTCTTCTTTGTTGTTGTTTTTGGTTCAACCTCTGTACCCATGGTTACTCTAGACAACCCCAGTTTCTTCAAATTGATCTCTATGTTTTTCTTCCACTCATAATTGTTGTATGGTGTACGAAGAATTTTTTAAGGTTTTTCCATGTTTTTAAAAGGAATGATATAGTAATTGGATGAAAAGTACAGTAGTATATGACTCACAATACAAAAAATTATCTTCTTTGTACTAAAAAAATTGATCCTTTGTGCACATTTCCCAAGAAATACACCAAAAAAGGAAAATATGAATTTTGATATAGAAATAAAATACCTGATAAATATTATAGAAAAATGGATCATAGATTTGTATAGAGCACTAGAAGAGCTTTTCAATGCCTATTCATTTTCAAAAATTAGAGATCGTATGCAAAAGATATGCTCCCAGAATCATGAAAATGATGATATGATTTTGACTGGAAAAAAATGCAGCATAACAGAAAAAACAAAAAAAAACCTATACCACTGGATCAGGCTTGGAACCAAATTTCTGGTGATATTTAATTTTTGAAAATCCGAGTTCGGACACAAAATTTATGGCCAAAAAACCAAAACTACTCCAAAAGGGTTTGGGGGAAAACCTGGCGATTAGACTAGCCGCTAGCATTAATCGCTAGCATTAACCACTAGCGGTTAGCTACTAGCAATTTACTAATGGCGGTGCCCATTAACTCTATTTTTTTTTAATTTCATGGATTGTGTGTCGTACCAAGCCCTACAACCAAAAAATAAAATAAAAATTGCCTCCCAGAGTCACTGTGTCCAATTTCGATGATTTGATAGTCAATTTTGGGGTTTTTGGGTGCTCAAATGCGATGGTGAGGTCAGTTTGGGCTCAAAACACTCCAAAATAGCAAGTATGCTATGGATTTGGAAACCTTCATAAACTTCAAATCCTCACAGATCTGACAAATGAAGGCCTTTTTTGACGAAACAAAAGGAAAACCTAACTATTCCGGTAGCTCTGGATTCAATGGAATGCTCAAAATTTTACCACGGATCACAAATATTAATGCATGAGTTGATTTCTTCAAAAAAATTGGACAAGGCGACTGCATATCTAGTGCTCTAACACCATGTTAGAGTTGATGTATCTACTCCCATAGCTCCATGAATCACTTGCAACGATAAACCTATTACACTATGAAGAAATAAGAAGGATATGATTTCCCTACAACTCAGATCTGATGAAAACACTAATTCGCATTATGCAAAAAACTGTAGTGAATATGTTGTCGTGGAGAATTAAAAATAATTATAATGAATCAATCCTTATGAAAAGGATGAAAGCTAGCCCTAGATTAGGGTTAGATTAGAACATGACAAGTGTCCTCATAAGAATGAATGAGACAACATGTTCTAATATTAGAGGCTCTAATTATGCAAAAAGCAACTAATTAATAAAAGAAAATAATGAAATAAAAGCACTCCTAAGTTTAGCTTAGGTGTAATAAAGCATAAAGTGACCCAATTAATTAATTAGGTGATGACTTTATTACTCTAACAGCTATAATGCGCTCCTGTTATAGCATGAGTGTGTTATGGCCTTGGTGCTACTAAAACTTAGGCTCAAAAACATCAAGCCATAATGCGAGCATGTTATAACACACTCATGTTCTGGATTAAAAAAAAAAATTGGCCACTTTTTGGGCCCCCAACTTTTTGCACCCGCCATAATCTATTCCTCCTTTTTGTGAATATCCTTTTACAACCAATCTAGCTTTGAATTTATCAACAGTACCATCAACTTTAAACTTAGTTTTGAACAACCATCTAGATCCTATAGGAATTTTATTGAAGCAAATAATTCAGTTAGTTTCCAAGTTCCATTATCCATAATTGAATCATATTCTTCTTTCATTGCATTCATCCATTCTTTATGATTCTTAGCTTCTTCATAATTATGAGGTTCATTTATACTTATTACTTGATCCATTAGAGCATAGTAATTATACTCAATTGGTGGCTTGATTTTCCTTGTTGACATTCTTCATGCTTCATTGATAGATGAAGTAGCTTCACCTTGCCTCATTTCATGCCCCCTTTGACCATGAGTTTATTATATGTAATATCTAAACTTTCCTCATTGTCTTCTTCAAGGAGTTTCTATGAAGTAGTAATGTTTTCCTTTTCTTCCTCTTGAAAATCATTTGTAAATTCATGAAATGTTACATCTCTAGTAGAAAACACTCTATGAGTAGTAGGATTATACATTTTGTAGGTCTTATGATCTACACAATAACCAATGAATATACATTTGATTGACTTAACATCAAGTTTTCTCCTATTTTCTTTCAAGGAATATGATAAAATGCGTTCTACAAATTCTTAAATGACTAACAATAGGTTCACAACCTTTGAAAGCCTCATATGGAGTTTTATTTTCTAGATAATTGGTTGGTCTTCAATTCAACAAATAAATAGTTTTAATAACTACTTCAACCCACAAATTATTAGGAGATTCTTTTCTTTGAGCATACTCCTAGCACATTCAACTATTGTTCTATTTTTCTCTTTCAACCACACCATTTTGTTCTCGATTATGAGGAACTATATATTGCTTGATAATACCATATCTTTATAATATTTCACAAAATTATCTAAATTATATTCCCCCCATAATTTGATCTAAGAATTTTAATATTGTGAGTTATTTTTTCTCCACAACTTTAAATTGTTTGAAGTATTCAAACACTTTGAACCCTTATTTCTTAAGAAATAGACCCAAGTATATATAGAGCTATCATCAATAAATGTAAGAAAATAAGAAGCTCTTCCAAGTGACTTATTGTACATGGGGCTACAAACATTTCTATGTACTAATTCAAGAATGCTTATTTTCCTTTTCTTTGAATTTATTGGAAATTCACTTCTATGTTGTTTACCTAAAGCACAACCATCATAACTAATGCATTCATTCTTTAAGATTATAATACCTTGCACCATATCTTTTCTTTATACAGAAACAAGATCCTAAAGATATAGATAACCATACCTCTTGTTCCATAGTTCTTCAATTGATACACATGTAGAAGCCCTTGCATGATGACTTTCTACTTTAACATAAAGTTTATACATGCAAGGAAGCTAAGGTAGTGGAACAACATCCTACACTAATGTTGAGAGGAGGATTATACAAAACTTTATAGATCTTTACAATCGTTATAGAAACTTAAACATAAATATCATGTATACCACAACATAATGATTTACATGGGGAAAACCCTTTTGAGAGAGAAAACCCACTCCAAAAGCTGCCTAATATATTATTTAGAAATCAAAGATTAAAATATACTTGTAGAGCAAGCTTCTCATAGGAGTATCACCAACTAGAGATCTAGAGGCAACATGACTGCTATCAGACTCTCAAAATACATCACAATACATAGTCGTAATACAATTCCCTCATAAAATAGTGTTTCCTTCTAGGGTAAGACAAGCCAACAAAATATCAACCATTAAATTTGAGATCTAATGATGATTGATCCAGATTAACAATAATAAAATATACATAAAATATGGCTTTTAGGGGTGCTGCCCCTAGACCCCCATAGGGGGGTACCCCCTACACCATGACCTCGACACTAATGTATCAACAATACCTTATGTAATTGCAAGGTTGAGACACATTTTTCCAATAATACAAACCTCATATATTATAATTCCTTTAGTAATCACATTATAGTGATCTTTCATATCCTTTACTTGACAACCTATATTCAAGAATTCAACCTTTAAACTTTGATCAGTAATGGTTGAAAGTGATATTAATTTTTTATTTATTCCTAAGACATACATTACATTTACAAATTGGTTTACATTTCTATTAGGAAATTGCACACTTATATCAACATATCCTTTTATGTCATGAGACATATCATCTTCTAAATAGATCTTGTTCTACCATCATTTTTTTCTTGAATTTTTTTAAACCAACTTCTATGACACGTCATATGGATCGATGCCTCTAAATCTATGAATCAATTATTACAATCATATCTACATCAGCTAATAGAGTAGGATCTGAAATAAACAACTTTAAATTATGAAGTTTATCACTTTGCTCATCCTCACCATTCACAAAATTACCTTCATATTTGTTGTTTTTGGATTTATTAATCTTCTTTTTCCTACATTCATAAGAATAATGTCCAAATTTTCCATAGTAATTATAATTATAATTTTTCTTTAAATTTGATTTGGATGACTCCCCATATTCATACCTTTTTTCATCATTATACCCTTAGTTGTCAAATTTACTTCCTCCTTTGTTCTATGTCCATTACTTCCCTTTGGATGGCTTCTTGTCTTTGACCATCAAAGTTGAATCTTCACTTTGAAGTCTATTTGCATATGCTTCTTCATTTCTTCTTCTTATAGAAGGATACCTACTAAATTCTCAAAGGAAGGTTGCTTTTTCCTTGTAGCCAAACTAGTAATAAAGGCATGATAATCACTCACCATTCCATTCAAAATAGTAGTTAGTAGATCATTATTTGTGACTTGTTGTAGAGAAGTGGGATTCGCTACTCACAAGTTCTCTTCATTTAGAGAGCCTCATGAGGAGAGATTCCCTAAACTACCTCAGGAACAATGCAAAAGTTCTAGAATCTGAAAGAGCGGGTCATGAAGATTCTCTAGACAAACTGATAAGCTCTCAGCCAAAGGACAACAATGTGAAATAAGGACGACAACACGGTATACTGGCGTCCAAGAGGTGCACTAGCATCCCGTATGGACTAGAAAGTGAGAATATCATAAAGAATAGATAAATGACTAATTCTACTCCAATTTCTAGGAACTTTTAGAATGCAGAAAAAGTAATAGAATTTTTAATAGAACTAAAATAAAGTAAAGTAGAAAAGATAAAGATAAATAGAAGAAAGGAAAGAAGATGCTCACAATAATCAAAGTAATGAAGCCTCCAACTAGTAGATATCTTCAATACCTGTGTCTGTAAGAATTGGATAAAGTGTTGGAGTTGTATAGGGGTTTGCCTTAGTCAAACCCCTGTTTTGGTGTTCGCACCTCCATGGACACCCAGATAGATAGAGATAAATGGAAAAAGCATGTGGTGAAAGGAAAACCCGCTTCAGGAGTAGAACCCGCACCACCAAGTATGAGTGATTAAAGCAATTGTTGCTTGAGGATGATAACTCATATCACAATAGAGGTGATAAAAGCAATCTCCGCTCAAGGAGGATAACCTATATCACAATATGTTAGATGCAATAGTTGGGGGATATGGAATCCCAAGATGCTCACAAGCATGAGATTTGGGAGATGAAGTTGCAAGAATGAAGCTAAGAGAGCTTGAAAGTGCTTGAAATTGTTATGAAAAATAGGGGGGTTGTGTAAGCAAGAGTAGAATGAAGCTAGAAGCATAAGAGAGTTGAGCTAGAAGAAGTTAGAGAGAAAAATAGACTAAAAGCATAGATTTTAATGAGGGAAAAGAAGCTTCTCTAGCTATACAAGGCGTCTCGAGCCGTTACCACCGAAAAAAGGTGAGGACAAGTGGAAAACATGCATGGAGATAGTTGTTTGAGTGTTGAAATGTTGCAAAATACTAGCATGGTGTGTGGATATCTGCATGTTGTGCTAGTGTCCAGACACGTCACGCTACAAAACAATATGAATGGGAAAAGCACAAGGTTTGATGCAAAGCAGAAAAGCAAGGGTAGCTACTGAAAAGAGGTGTTGAGCATCTTGAGAAGGGAAAAAGGTTGATGCAGGGGCTAAAATGAGCCTACACAATATGCTAAGGGAGTGGAAACTAAAGAAGATGCACAAATGCATGTGAAATTGCAAGGGGTGCAATTATATGACTACACATTTTGTCTCCACTTTAGCGAGCATATGAATCTACATTAATATGCAAACTAAAGGAAATCTACTAAACATAAATAACATCATATACAAAAAGGATGTCGTAGAGGAAGAAGACAACTCTTCAAACCAAGGAAGCATGCCCCCAGGCTGAAGACCTAAAAAAAAAATGCATTAGGCAAGAAAAACCTACACTAAACAATAATGTTAGTGCACAAAAAATAAAGGATTTTGAGTCAACAAAGTGAAAGAAACCTCGATGTAGACAGTTGTATCAGTACTATGTGTCATCCCAAATTAAGAAATAGCACATAGAAGAATTCTAAGATGAAGAGAGAAAGAGCACATACTCATGATGAAGAAGATAGAGATCTTCAATCCGATACACCCAAAAAAGTGCCTTACAAGGCTGTAGACCTGCAAGGAAGTGTCCCCCAAGATCTCTCTCATGGAGGAAGTCGGGAAAGTGCCTCACAGGCCTGTAGACCTACAAAGAAGGTGTCCTTCAAGATCTCTCACATGAAGCAAACCCAAGAAAAATCACCCTACAGACTCGTAGACCTACAGGGGAGCCACCCCTAAGATCTTTCACATGGAGGAAGCTTAGAAGAAGCGTCCTACAAACCCATAGACCTACAAGGGGGTATCCCCCAAGATCTCTCACATGGAGGAAACCGAAGGAAGGGAATCTATAGAGTCAAAAGCAACTTCACAAGCGCACCTACAAAGCAAAGCGGCCATGCAGGCAAGTAAGCGAACAGTCATGCAAACCATCGATAGATTATAAAGCTTTCATAGGGGTCCCTCAGGAACCCTTCAAAAGAAGAGGGATCCAATCAAGGGACACACTATTTGAAAAGTGAGGTCTAGTCAGGCTACCCCCAAGCTAGAAACAAATAATTCATTTAGGAGAAGAGTTTTCAAATGGGGTCCCTTGGGAACCCTTCAAGAGAAAAGGGGGTCCACTCAAGGGATGCTTCATTTGAAAGATAGAGAGAAGATGGGGGGTCCCTAAAAGGATGCACATCTCGAGAACAAGTTATCTCTACCCCCAACATATAGGGGAGGAGAACCATGAAAGATATTTAGAACATGTAGGATAGAGGTAAACCTCGATATCACTTGTCATTTGAAGAAGGGGTGGGTGCATCAATCAAATAGGAGTTTGATGGCACCCACATCGTGAAGTTGTTTTATCTTATCCTTCAAGGCCTTAAATTCACTAGTGGAATGGCTAGGCACTTGATGGTATGCACACAAAGTGTTTTTATTTATCATGCTTATGAAATTTCTTGCATGTAGGAGGAGGAAGAGTAATTAAGCAGGCTTTGAGAAGTTGCAACAAAATATGCTCTTACTTAGATAAAGAATGAGGAGCGGGAAGCAACCATTTCTCTTGTGGAGAAAACTTTGACTACTCATAAGAAGAAGGTACAAAGATAGAAGACAAAGGAGGAGGATCTCCATAGAGAGAATTATTCTAGCAAGGGGGATCATACTCTTCTATGGGATCACCATCAACCTTCTTTATAGTACTACTAGCATTAACCTCTTTAATGAAAGTGTGATCATCTTCCTCAGAAGGAGTATCAACACTAAGAACATTACAATTTTCGTTCACATTAGCCTGTGATATAGAAGAATGACCATCTTTGATAGTAGGTTTGGATGATGTCATTGAAAGGCCTAAGTGGATCGAGTCGACTCTATGTTCCCCATTGAAGGAATCTATAAAGTCTAAATAACCCCAATCATCACCAAGACATGCATTCTTTTTGAGAAGTTTTAGAAGAAGTGCACTTAGGACTCCTTGCTTTAGAAGGATCTTCCTTAGGGACATCTATCTCAAGAGTATCCTTTGTAGAAGATACCGCTAGAGTAAACATCAAAAAATTGGAAGACATTGAAGGAATAAGAGTAGGCACAACTAAAACTTGACTGGTAGTTTCCATCTCACATAAGTGCATAGTATCAGGGTCAGCCTTAACTATGACTACCTTATTATTACAAATGAACTTGATAGATTTATGCAAGGTAGACAGAACTACACCCATAGCATGAATCCACGGTCTACCAAGAAGAAGGCTATATGGTAACTTTTCAGACATAACATATACAAGGGTAGGTACGGTAATGGGTCCCAACCTCAAAGGAAATAATATCGTGCCAAGGGCTTTTCAACTAACATTATCAAACCCATGAATGTCAACAAAAGAAGCATTAAGAGCAGATGAATCAATATTAATCTTAGGCAATAGATCAATGCTACATACATTGAGCATCGAACTGGCGTCAATGAGAGTACATCTAATGCCAATTTTAGTAATATTAACTATAATCATCAAAGGTTCCACTTGCTTCTATACTTTCAGAGTCAAGAGTTCCTGCAGATAGAACATAATATTAGGCGAATCCACATGAATATATTTCATCAACGCATTAGAATCTATCAGCCTAGTGGAAGAAGGTAAGAGGATCTTTTGTAAGGCTTCCTCAAGCATACCCTAATAAACTAGAGTAGACTGAAGCAAGTTCCACAGTGAGATAGTAGCCGAAGTAACATGAAGTTTCTCAACAAGATCGTAATCACTAGGTGCTTTAGTTGTAGGTTTAGGAGCTTGAGGAAGGATTGGTTGTTTATTAATTCTATTCTCATAAGTATGGGCTACCGCTCTATAAGAGGGAGCCATTGAAAGATCAAGAGAGTCATCATCAAATGAAACACTATTAATAGAACAAACCCTCTTAAGATAGGGACTAGTCGGAGTCACATAAGTGACCAGTCCTTTAGGCCTTTGAGGGGCAACAGAGACATAGATAACATTTATAGATTCATCACAACTAGTAGAATGATTATTTGAAGACATATTCTCAACATCGATCCAAGGAGGATCAAATGTGGAAGGAGGTCCATCATTCACTAATGCATCATCTCTAGAAGAGAGTTCATCAAAACAAAGATGAGATTCATCATTCACCAATGTAACATCTCTAGAAGAGAGTGCATTGGAATGAAGGGTAGATACATCATTCACAAATGCATCATCTCTAGAAGAGAGTGTGTTAGAATGAAGAGATAGAGGACTTTTGTGAGAAGGATCAAAGATATCAAGTGACATGGGTAAAGCCAAGTCACTGTCACATGCATGAAAAGGAATATCATTAACATTTTGAAAAAAAATAGATACTGAACTAATAAAAGAAGATATTAAATCTATTTTGGTGATAGAAATAAGAAAAACTAAGAATCTAGATTTCCTATTTTTTTTGGTATTTTCTAGGTTCTAGTAATTTGCATTTTTAGAGGTCTTTGGAGTGGAATTTGAGGTCGGAACTTGCATTAGTCCCTAAAATTTGACTACCAAAGGCAATTGTATTTTAGAGACTCATCTAATTCTCTAGGAGACCTTTCAAATGGTGCAAATGGTTCTGAATTCTAAACACCGAGTCAAAATTTATGACCCCACCAAGTAGGGGTAAATAAATTCCTATTTTTTGAAAAATACCCTTCACATTGGGTTCACCAAAATGTAGATAAGGGGGATTCGCCACTCACAAATTCTCTTCATTCAAATATCCTCACAAGGAAAACTTCCCTAAACTACCTCAGGAACAACGCGAAAGTTCTAGAATCTGAAAGAGAAAGTCACAAAGATTCTCTAGACAAATTGACAAGCTCTCGGCCAAAGGATGATGATACAAAATAAGGACAATAGTGCGGCGCACTAGCGTCCAAGAGGTGTGTTGGTGTCCCGTATAGACCAAACAGTAAGAATATCACAAAAAATAGCTAAATGACTACTACTCCAATTTCTAGGAACTTTTAGAATGCAAAAAAAGTAATAGAATTTGTAATAGAACTGAAATAAAGTAAAGTAGAAAAGATAAAGATAAGGAGAAGAAAGGAAAGAAGATGCTCACAACAATCCAAGTAATAAAGCCTTAGCTAGTATATATCTTCAATACCTTTGTTTGTAAGATCTAAAGAAAGTGTTGGGGTTGTATAGGGGTTTGCCTCAGTCAAAACCCCATTTTGGTATTCCCACCTCCATGGACAACCAGATAGATAGAGATAAATGGAAAAAGCGTCTGGTGAGAGCAAACCCTGCTTCAAGAGTAGAACCTGCACCACTAAGTATGAGTGATAAAAGCAATCCCCGCTTGAGGATGAGAACCTTTATCACAAGAGAGGTGATAAAAGAAATCACTGCTCGAGGAGGAGAACCTATATCACAATATGTGAGATGTAATAGTTGGAGGATATGGAATCCCAAGATGCTCACAAGCATGAGATGAGGGAAATGAAGCTGCAAGCTACGAGAGCTTGAAAGTGCTTGAAGCTGTGACAAATAGGGGGGTTGTGCAAGCAAGAGTAGAATGAAGCTAGAAATAGAAGAGAGTTGAGCTAGAAGGAGTTAGAGAGAAAAATGGACTAAAAGGATAGCTTTTAATGAGGGAAAAGAAGCTTCTCCAATCGTTACAAGGTGTCCCAGGCCATTACCACCTAAAAAAGGTGAGGACAAGTGGAAAACATGCATGGAAACAGTTGTTTGAGTGTTGAAATGTTGCATGATGCTAGCATAGTGTGTGGACATTTGTGCAGTGCGCTAGTGTCTGAACACGTCACGCTACAAACAACATGAACAGGAAAAGCACAAGGTTCAATGTAAAGAAGACACGCAAGGGTAGCTACTAAAAAGGGGTGTTGAGCATCTTGAGAAGGGAAAAAGGCTAATGCAAGGGCTAAAATGAACCTAAACAAGATGTTAAGCGAGTGGACACTAAAGCAGATGCAAGAATGCATGTGAAATTGCAAGGGGTGCAATTTTATGACTATCCATTTGTTCACCAATATCAGCTATTTATTTCTTAATTCCTTAACTCTGGATAAATAATCATGAATACTTTCATTTACTTGTGATTTGATTGAAAGTAATTTTCTCTTTAAAAAAAAATCTATTTGTGTTTGTAATCTCATACAAACCTTTCAATGTTGTCCACATACCAATAGAATTAGTGATATCTCCAATACAAGGGATGACTAAATCTCTGACAGACATGCATAAGAGAAACTTTACTTTGGATTCTCTTTTCTCAAAATCTTGAACAACAATTTGAGGTGTAGTAGGTTTGACCTCAGAACCATTAACAATGGTCCAAACATTGTACCCCTCCATCAGGGTCTACATCTTGAACTTCCAATTAACCATATAACTTATTTGACTCAGTTAGATAGGAATCAGATAAATGTCTCATTTTCAAGAGACCAAAAAATAATAAAAATTTCCCAGTCCCTTGTGCCTTTTTCTTAGCTTCTTTTGTTGTTTGTTGCAGGTGTTATTCCTTCTTGACTCCTTTAAGAATTGCAAAGATGTCAAAAAAACAAAGATTGCAAAATAGAGCTGCAAACTCACAAATAGATGTTGCCTCCTCTATGAGTCTCCTCCTCAAAAACACATACACAACATTAGGATTTTGGTTGCAACAGCAACAAAAACACCACACCTCACTTTAGACTAGCACAAAACACTGCCCTCATCACCTTGCTCTGATACCAAATCAAAATAAAAGAACAACAAAAAAGTTACAAAGAGACTCACAGATCACTTGTTATTAACAACACAAAGAAATACATATTTATACATAACATTGATCAACCAACCTTTCTAGAAACCTAACAACTAGATCAACAACTAGTTGTAGCTAATCGACAACAAACTATGAGAGAAAATTGAAATGTGAACAAATCAAATAGTTTGATGTGCATAATTCAATTAGTGACTTATTCCAACAATAAAATCCTCCATAAAATAATTAGAAATTTGTTTTAAAATAATTAAAAATTTGTTTAATATTTTGAATTTTTTCAAAGAAATTCACATTGAATGCAATCATTAATTCCTTGGCTTATTATGAATGGAATTTCAGCGTTCCACAAGGTGTGCTACATTGTAGATGGATCCTACATTGTTCCATTCTTGTATCTGCTTTTTAAATTTACATTCACAACCAGTGAAAACACACATAATAGCATATTAGGATGGAGGAAGGATCTAATTCTATGATGTACTGAAAGGTGTGTGGAGGAGGCATTATGCTAACATCGAACTCCAATTTTGATTTTTCAAATGCTTGTATTGTGTTTGCACTCCTTGTCGTCTTGTGCAATTGGGTTGAAACAAAGATCTTCTTAGAGGAAGGTTTGGTGCCATACTAAAGTTAAGAAGGGATGCATATTTTAGATGTCATGATAGAACAAATGAAATTGTAGTCCTTTGTTTTTACTTAGTCCATCGGTCTGACCATCCTTCATTGTATCTATTGTTGGCATGTTGTTAAATCTTGTTCTGGTCCCAAAGATGAACATACCTGATGTGCTTTTGGTTTGCAAGGTTGTGATTGCAAACTTCAACTTTCCTTCATCACATTAGTCTAATTTGCAGTACCACAGAATCGGTAAATGTTCACAATGAACAGTTGATTTACTCAAGCAGTCGTTAACTCTGGCTAATGTCAGTGCCCTATTGTTGAACAAGTTCCCAAAATATAGATCAACTTTGTCACTGGGTTAGCTAGATGGTTTCTGTATTTCTAGATGGCTAATAGAATAAGCAAAAATTTAAAGCCTATATTTAACAAAAAAATATGGTTTCAGTGCTTGTGTATATGAGGTTGATTGGTTTTCATTTGTATCGTTACATTTCTGATACGTTATATTTGACTGCATTCTTTTGTCATTACATTTCTGATTCCTGATATTTCAAAGCATTTTCATTGGCAGTCTGAAGGTACTAGTTTTCCCGTCTTTCAACCTTTTGAGGATATTGGTGAATCTTGTTGATATCTTAAGATTATGAATAATGCTAACCAAGTCAATGGTATAAATTTTGTGTCAATTTTATGTTAAAAAGTCCATCTATATTGGGATTAATATGTAATTTTGTGTTGAATTAATGATCCCCAATTATCAATTATTTATTAATGTAGAGTAAAAAAGTGTATATTTTAATAGTTCTTCGCTCTTGTTTTAAGTTTAGTTTTTCACTTTTAAGTGTATATTTAAATATATTTCTTTCTTGTTTTAAGATAATTTGAGTTGATTGTTTTAGTATGTATTTTTATTTTTTTAACTTTTTTCAGTGCATGTATTAATCCAAGATTTATTTTAGTTGTCTAGTACATTGTTTGCAAATCACTAAATACAAATATGATCAATTGTTTGTTGATATATCACAAATGTTTGAATTTGGTGTGTAGGGCATCAACTAAAAGGAATCATTCTTAAATCATTTTACACATTACAAAGTTATAACAATTAAGCCAATATATGTATACATCTATCTTTAATATGTTGGTTCACAATGACTTTTTAGTCACACATAAATGTTGGCATCTACATTCATGGCTTCTCTTCCTTTTTAGTATGAATATTGACATCTCTCTTTATGGTTTCTCTTCCTTTTCATTATAAATTGGGCTTGATTAAGGTGTGAGAAACTTATAGATTTTAACTTTGCATGACAAGACTCATAATATACTTTAGCATTACCCCTTATTTTCTTACCATAAATTTTATCAATTGAACACTTTCTAAATGTATTGAAGATTAAACTATATTGTAGACAAGATCACAAAAATTACATGATTGTTGTTGTGATTCTATGCTAGACATCTAGATTCTCAAGATTTGGTTTTCTCAACTCCTTTAATTCACTTGTTGAAACTTCTAGATGTTTTTTAAGGGTCCTTTTTTTTTTTGCATCCCTAATCTTTAAAATATTTCTTATTTTGTTTAGTTTGAAATACAAGTATTTTTATTTTTCTTCTCCTTTGTTTTACAAATTTGATCTTTTCTTGTGCATTTAGCACATCACCTAGTTGATCATCACTAGTTGGACCTTATACCCTTTCGATTTTAGATTAGACATTTTTTATTATATCTATTGTACTTTTAAATCTAAAATTTGTTCCTATCCTTCAGACTTTCCTTTTATGTAGGGTTTTTCTTGAGTTTTGTTCTTTCCATCAATTACTAGATTTTTCATAATAGGTTGCCATAAAACTTTAAAAAGGGCTATCATTTGTAAATGTCTCATGAATCTTAAGATACTTTCACAAGACTTTTTAATTCCCTCAACCTATAAACTACTTATATTTTATAAAAAAGAAGATGATCCATGTTCAATGAATGCATTCAATCAACAATGTCCTAATTTAACATCCTCTTGTTTAGACACCCCCTTTTATGTAGAAAGAGTTTGTCATATATTCATGAAATGCATAATGATTCCTTACATGACATATGATAGTGATATGACTAGTAATGGTGATATGTCTTTCCTCTCAATCATTTGGATATGCGTTATTGATGATTTGGTTAGTAAGGAGCCTTGCGACAATTGGTTGAGTATTAAGCATTATTTTTCCTCAATTTTTTTGATCCATAAATTTACATATTAAAGTAGAATTCATTACATCCAAATTTAGTTGATATTGTTCTAATTAATTAACAATTGAAAAATAGCAAATTAAAATGAATGTTAGTAAAGAAAGGATTAATAAAAAATTGGGAATGAAAATATACAATATAAGAACTCCAACACTTTTACCTTGAATTCCCCTAAGGGGAAAAATTATTTTGGTAAAAATAACTGCTCATTTACCTTAATGTTAATTAATAGTGGAGATAGAGAATACAACCTAGGTAATGTTCCTTAACTATTGGATCAAGCTTTTAAATAATTATGAACAACACTCACATTTTACTCGCATGAATGCAAAACATACTTTACAGTCTCTATTTATAGTTTTCTTAGCATTCCCTTAGTGCACTTGAAGGATTCTCAATAAAAATTAGAAATGTCAAAATCATTATATTGTTTCATATTTTGTTTTTTAAGAGCTGAAACATAGAAAAAGAGTGTAGGTTCCCCAAAACATAGAAAAATAGGGGTTTATTACCAATTTTCCATAAATAAAAAGGGGATAAGTGGGTGTCATGAACCTACCTTCTTATATTTTATTCAGGAAATGAAACCCTTCAAGATAGAATTAACTTTCAACCCTTAGGTGAGTCACTTATATGGAAGATATAGCAATTTCCTTTGTGTGTGTGGAAAAGGGGTAAAGTTCAAATAGCACTTTTGGGAGATGAAAATAAAATAGTAAATGACCTCAAATTTGTAATCTAAGACCCGATTCATGTAGATGAAGCATAGCTGTAACAGAAATAGTCAATTTTGTGCAAATTGGATGAGTGGAAGACACTTAAAACTTGCCTCAAAAATCAATTGCTAAGTGTCTAGCAATGGTGAATGGGTGTTGAGACAACTTTTTGAACTGAATTTTTGGGACCCTCTAAAGAAAAATATGAGATGCAATTTCCCACTAGTTTCACTCAAAAATGATGGAAAATAAATCCAAGATCTGAGTTTCTGTGATCTTGACAACTTTTACAACTTTTGCAATTTTGCACTTTAGAGATCTCCACTCTTCAATTTTTCTTCAACCTAGGACCTATAATACAAATACAAGAGGGAAAATTTATTTATTTTTGGTGAATGGGGGTTTTCCTTGGTCAAACCCTATTTTAGTAATTAAACTTTGAAATGAAATGAATAAAGCATGGAAGGAATGATAGATGAAGAATGTTATGTTGCGACTCACCAAACCCTTGAATAAACCTTTGGAAATATGAAATTTGATATTGATCTTGCATGAAATGACCTCAATGGATGTGGATCTTGATACTTGAATCTTGACTTGAATGCTTGACTTGATCTTTGAAACCTATATCACAATGTTAGCTCCAAAAGCATGCATGATGCTTGGGATCTTGATTGCTACAAAAAATTATTGAGAAATATTCTCTTGAACACCTTTGACAATTCTTAGCTCTTATGAAATCTTCATTGAAAATCTCCTAGTTGATTTGAGAAAATAACCTTGCTTTTATAGATGATTTTCTAATTTTTTGAAAATTAAACATTACAAGACAACGTTTGAATATGAATTTGGGATTATTAAAATATCACAAAAAAACATATTTAAAATTTGAATTTTCAACTTAAAGGGGACCCATTCACCCTAACTTAAGTTATTAGGATTTTTGAATTTCAGGGTGTTAATAATGATAAATGCATTAACTAAATCACACTTACCCCTTTGGAAATTGTAATTAATTAGGCTTTTAAATATATAATTGGGCCAATTAGAGGCTCAATTAAGTCTAATATATTAAGGGACCCAAACATGGTGTGAAAATTTAGAGTACATTTTTCTACACTACATTCATCCCCCACTTTAGTGAGAGGATGAGCCATTTATCCCCCACTTTAGTGAGAGGATAAGCACCAGCACAAACTCACACTAAAGTAGACAAATATGTGTCAAGAGGGGTCCAAGTGAACAAATGTTGATGGGATACGATGACAAATATCAAGGAGATTACACAAGCCTCGAGGATCTAAGATCCCATGGAAAAGCAACATAAGCACAAAGGTACACACACAAGATGTATGATATGAAGCAACAAGACAAGATACACAAACATACAATGTCAAAGACAAAAAAAAGGGGGTGGATCAAGCCTCGACTATTTGTCCATATCGATGTGGATCAAGCCTTAGTTGTTTGTCCAAAACGTTTACAAGTGAAACCCATTGTCCACTATGCAAACAAACATGTGCTCACATGGGCTAGTGAGATTCGTTTTCCACTAGGTGAGCCCCAAAAGGGTGGATGATGGGAAAGTCGTGCTAGGTTTACAGGCTCCCATATATCAACCATAACTGTAGACACATAAAATATACATGCATCTTATTTGGATTCACTAATTTCAATTCATCCTTAAACATCCCTTTACTAACCATTTTAATCGAATAATCTTTATTTGATTAAAATTCAACATATTTCCGCTTTTAATTAATTAAATAAATCTTTATTTAATTCAATCATATTTCCCCTTCTAATTAGATAAATCAACTTTATCTAATTAAATATATCATTCTATTTGATTAAATCATATTCTTCTTTGTAATTAAATAAATAAATTTTATTTGATTAACTTCAAATGTTCTTCATTTAATTAATTAATTTAATTAAATTACTAATGCATCAGTTTCCTCCCATTTGATTTAAATAAATAAAAAAATCTAAAATCAAATGTCATGTCAACCAATCTCTATCTAAAGTTAATTAAACCCTAATTAACTCCAACTCTAATCCTCCAAATCCTCTATATTTTGCAACTTGCACAATAAATAAATTTATTTGATTTATTAACTATCTATTTCCATTCAAAAATGGCATCTCTTTTGAATATTTCATCAATTTCAAATCTCTCCCCAAAAGGGACTTGTCTATCCAACAAGGCATTAAAATCCTCTTACATGTCCTTTTCCTTGAGCCAAGTGGCATATAACTCTTCTTACATCCCCCCTAAACATGTCACTTCTTCAAATTTAAATTTCAAATGCATGCACATTGATCAAAATGTGCTCAACCTCCTTCCATTAGCATCTTGACAAGTGGCACAATGCCATTGGTCCATCTTTAATCTCACATTCATCCTATTCTTCAATCCTCCATCCTTCTTTGTTATAAATAGAGGCCTCCTCTATTGCATTTGATCATCCATAGTCCATGTAAAATTACCATGCTCATTTGGATCCACAATCTTAGGAATTTTCATCCACATTTCATCTTTCATAGCTAGGTTATGGAGGATTTTCATCAAAGATCATCAAAGCTTGCAAGGAATTGGGAAAGGGCTATTTTTCACATCAAAATAGCACCAATTCCCCCATGGGATTGATAATTTGAGCATTTGAATAAGATTTAATCTTATTTCATTTGTGTTCTTCCTTTTATTTCTTGTTCTTCATGTTTCAAATGAATCTTATGGGGAATGTTGATTTAGACTTATATAATGACTAATTTTGTGTTGTTTGTTCATGATTGTGCAGGTCTAGGATCACCATTCACATTTTGGCTATAGAAGGAGGGCATATTTGAAGAAATTAGCACATTTTTGGTCAAATACCACTATTTTTTATTTTTTTTGTCTTCCCAGGTCAAACAGCGTCGTTGGAGGTCAAACATCACCGTTGGAGGAAATTGCAATGTATTTGTGGTCTTTGTTTTTCCAAACAGCACTGCTAGTTTCATCAGAGCACCGCTTGAATCCTCAAACATTGTTGCTTTCATTCTAGGGTTGTTGTTTGGACCCAAACAATGCTGCTACAAAGGGCGCCACCTTTGCTTTCTTGCTTTTTCACTCAAACTTAAAATGGACGTATCTTGGTCATATTTTGGTCTTTTTCGAAACTTTTTTTTTGAAATGGGGTATAATTTCATAAGATATCCAATGGTGTAGCTTTTTATCAACTTTGATCAAGTGAAAATTTTCAAATTTTCACCTAATTTCAAATCACAATGAAACT
Source organism: Sequoia sempervirens (assembly GCA_007258455.2). Lineage (NCBI taxonomy): Eukaryota > Viridiplantae > Streptophyta > Pinopsida > Cupressales > Cupressaceae > Sequoia > Sequoia sempervirens. The sequence continues at coordinate 345,118,074 of VDFB02047230.1, read as the reverse complement.
TGGTCTAAATTTTAGGGTTCTTATGCTTAATCATTTATCTAACCCTCATATCTTCTTGTTTCTTGATTTAATCTAAAATTTGGAGCTTGTATTGTAGGTATTAAAGGATCATGGAGCATGTAAATCAAAGAAAAATAATTATCACATGATTGTAACATGTGTTCTTAAACACTTTGGGAGCAATTATAATCCAATTCTTAAGGATTTGTCATCTTTCAAGCTTTACGACTTACTAATTTTCAATTTGGGTTTAAAAAGAACAAAAAAGAAGACTAAAAAGAACTTTAGACAAAATTACTAGATTTTTTTTGTGCTTAACAATTGAACGAACAAATCTCACATTTCCTTTTGGTGCTTAAAAATAATCCAATTCTTGCTTTGAAGGATTAAAATGAGAATGTGCCTCTATGTTTTGTAATCACTTATCCAAAGTAATATCATATAAAAGACATATGCACTTCTCTCGTGTCTCATGGTGATCTTGAGAATCAAAATATTTTTTGTGATATTAAGTTGTGTAAGTGATTACCCCCACACTTCAATTTGGATTCTTAAAATTGGACAAATCTTGTGAGTGTGAGTGGAGTATATCATGTGTGTTCTATCTTTGTTTCTCAAAGAAGATTGATCAAACTGCAGATGTCCTTTCTCACTTTTTTTTATCTTTAGAAGGTCTACCTTGTGGGAAAAAGTAATCACCCAAGGGAACAACCCAACTAGGAACACGCTAAAGCCAAGTACCTTCCAACTGGTATATAAGTGTGGGTACTTGAGCAAAGTTCAAGTATCATGAGGATTGTTCTAATTCTAACAAGAAGGGAAACAATGGTCTTTTTCTAAATAGATGGTTCCCCATCAATGAAATAAATTTATTAGAACCTCTGGTTTAGAAAGACCAAATCCTTGATCTATTTTTTGGTGCAAGAACAGTTGTTCTAAAGTCATCGCATGTTTTTATGGCTCTTAGTAGAGATGAGAAGTATTCCATGGGAGTTTCAAGGGTAATGATGCTTGGATAACCTGAGAAGCGAGTGCACTATAAGGGGGAGCTTGTGTGGTCAAGCATCCAATCATCCGCTAAGAGTAGGCGTAGCTGGAGAAATCTAAGTGGGAACTCAACAAATATTGTCTCTTCATTATCCATAGGGTTGTGCATATTCTTGGGATCGAAAAAACTTTTCTTGGATCCTAAACATTGGAAAAAAAAACATTCAACATGATCATCAAATTTGAAACCCTTTAGAGGAAGCAAATACCTTTGACAAAATCCAAGTGATATTGCTTTCCCTAGAGATTTTCTCCTTAGAGGCTTCTAAGTATTTGGATTTACATCTTAATTTTCTCTCACTAAAGTTAACATTAGGGAACTATTGCCTTGATTTTCTTGATTTCCACATAATGGGCTTTGTGGGATGAAAAGAAATTGGGACATTAGACATTTAGTTTTAAAAGATAATCAAAGAGAGTGTTTGTGGTAAGGAGAACTCATTAATCAAAGTTAAGAACAATTTAACCCCACACATGTGCTTGATATCTTTTGGTCATATGGTTTCCATGCAAACATTGGTCTTTTGGTTTGAACTACTCTTAGAGAAAATCATGTTCTTCAATATCTTGTTCTAGTAAACAAGTCCTTATTAGGTTCATTTAGGATCAAAATCAAACACTTCATCCATCCAAACATTTATCATATCCATCTTACAAAAAAATTAAATGAGCCATTGGAAAAATCATTCATACTAGACTTTGGGTAAAATCCTTCAAATCAACATCAAAGTCATCTTGTTTGGCTAGGTGTGTGTAGATGCATCATTCTCCATACACTTAGTCAAATTATCATCTTATGAGAAATTTAATTCCAAGATAACATCCAACATCTTGGGGTTTACAAGTCCATTACCCAAATCAAACCAAATCAAATCCAAAATCAAAAATCTAAAATTCCTAAAGTCTAGTATTCCTCCAAGGGTCCTAAAAGTTCAACACCCATATCATTCACCCCTTTCATCCTTCATCTCATCATTGGTCATAAATCCCTTATAGGTCAACAAGGTCAAAACACAATAAAAACATGGAATATAAACTTGATTCATACATCATGAGTGGTCTAAATCAACCAAACTATCAAAGCCTTACAATGCCAATGATTATCAAAACTCACATTTATGCAATCCATACATGGGATCATTATCTCCTACAAACCTAAATGGTACAACAAATATAAGAACACCTTTCCCTATGGTAGATTTAAATCAAATTCCAAACCTACAAATCTATCAACCAAACACTCAATGCATGATTCTTCAACAAAGCAACATTATCCCACCAAATCCATACATTCCAAATGTGAATATACCAAGTACAAGTTTACCAAACATGAACATTTCAAATCCAAACTTGGTAAACTTTGGGATAGATATGTTTGTGAATCATACAAATTTCATTCAAAGTCCAAACAAAATGTTAACAACTCCATGTATGGATCCAAATCAAGGTAACACCATGCAAAATCAAAGTTACCTAAATCAAGGCAATGTGATTCCCAACCATGGAAATGTTCAATTCCAACCTATAATGCCAAATCTAAACATCATTCCAAATTATAACATTGTAAAAAATCAATTTTTCCATGATCCCATACAAACACCACAAGTATACGTTCCAAATTTGCTTGAACAAAAACCAAGTCAACTATATCAAAGGCGTCAAGATCAAAATCAAGATCAAATTTTGTGAGATCAAATTGCTTCACTTGCCAAAATAATTAACTCATTGCACCAAGACACATATCCACCCCAAAATCAATACACTCTTCCATTGGTTAAACCATGTCATCAAAGCATCAATTGAGTTGTGTCCACAACCACATCAAGAACAATATCTCCAATGTCAAGAAGTTGGATATCAAGATCAACAACATCAACAACAAACCCAACCTCCACATCTTGAAGATCAATCACCACATCTCAAATATCAATCACCACATATCCAAAATAAATTTCCACAAGATCAATTTAAACTAAAAATCTCAAAAGGTAACAAATGAAAATACGCACCACTTGGGGGACCAATCGAATCAGTCATGCAATAGTTGGTACAAGAAAATTTCATCAAAATCCTTGTTTATGAAAATTATCAAGAGCCTCAAGTTAAACCACTAGGGTATAACGAGAAGAACTTTTGTGATTTTCACAAAATAAAGCATGGACACACAACATCAAATTGTATTCAAATAAAAAATCTCATCCAAGACCTTATTGATCAAAAAATGATAACTATTGAGGAAAATGATGAAGATTCGACCACTAGTGATAGCATTGATAATCTCCCCACCACAATTGTTTAAAACAATGATCAAGATCTATCCATCAATGAGCACCTTGAAAATGTTCCTACCTCATCCTAAGATCAACTCAACATACATCAAGAGTCACTTTTTTATCATGATAAGAACCCATCAACCATATCCAAATGATCTATTTCAAGTAGTGTTAACATTATTTGATCCTATAATTAGCAATCCTTCCTACAATGATCATTTTGAAAATACCTCTACATCAACCAATGAGTTAGAAGACATATCTCAAGAATTAATTCCAAAGCATGATCAACATCTTTCACCAAATTCTAGCAATGATCCTTTCCAAAACATATTGACATCCTTTGACCTCATGGTTGTAGATATCAAAGGAATCTTTAACTCAACATTTGATCCAAGTGTACTCAAAGATCAAGAGGATATTGAGCCACTTCCCATGACTAATAACGATTTCCAAGAACCCTTTGTAAGCAATCCATCCTTTTAAACTAACCCATGTCAAGAACTTGATCCAAAGTATGTCAAAAGCATTTTCAAAATTAATCAAGATCAAGAATTTGTATCCCCAAGATACTAGAATGATCTAATGCACACTCTCCTATCTATACAAGATGTCACAAATGATGATCATATCCATATAGTACATACTCCTCCATCTACCCATGAGATTTTTTCTTTGGATTGACACGTAGATGATCTTCATTCAAAACCAAATTCCTTTACTCCTAACATTATTACACAAAAAGAGAAGGTTATTGATTCCTATAGTAAAACTTAGTTGTCAGCATCGGGATTAAATATATCCCACATTTAGATTGGGGATATCATGTATGAATATATCTAGCATTACCCACTCAAGGAAACAAATCAGTGAGAACAGGATATTCTGGAGGCAGCAAAGTAGCAAATTGAAATAATGCCATCTACAATGGTCATTTATTAGAGAATGCTTACTAAACAAGACATCTCAAAACAAGCAGAATTAAAGAACAAATGTGCTACTACCACCATACTGGGGGAAACTATGTCTCAAGGAAATGCCAACATAGGGAGCATGAAGAATCCTTATGATGAAACTGATGCTAATACTACAACCAACCACATCGTGAATCTTCATCCACCCATCACCCCATCCATGAATTGGGACCAACATCAAAAGAAAGATTTGAATCAAATCACAAAGAACATTATCAAAGAAAAAGAAGCTAAGGAGCATAATGGACAAATCAAATACACATGGATACCAAAGAATATAAAGAAAGATTATCCCTATCAAACTCCATTAGTAAAAGAAACTATGGGGAAAAATAAAGAAGGGAAAATTATCCATCAAAGATGTCCATAAAGGAGAAAGAAAGCTTCTCAAGCAACATACAAAGTATTTCAAGTAGTTGGTCCTAATTCCATGCACACTTTCGTATCCACCCATCATTGCTCATCTTCCCAAGTTTGGAGAGTCAAAGGTTCCAAACTTTCAACCAATCCATCTCCTATTCCTAAACACACTCCACTATCCACACCTCGATGCATGATATCCAATTCTTACATTGACCATGTATTGGAAATGACCCTTCAGCATAAGGATTCAGAAGGGACTCTATTGTGATGTGTGGACAAAGACAAAGTTAACTCTAGTATCAACAAAGTAGATCAGAAATTTCAAAAGTTGTATTCAAGTGCACATATCTTAGCAAAGGAACTTCTTCATGCAGGCTATAGATGACACATTATGACAGAAGCATCTACATCAACACCACCAAGTGGTTCAACATGAGCTTAAAATCTTTCAAATATATCAAAAATATAAAAAAACATGAAAATAGTAAAAATAAAAATTGTCCTCCAATGAAAACCGCTATGGTGGCACTATGGACAATTACCATGATGAAAAATTGGAAAAAAGGCATCATGTGTAGAATTGAGCATCTACATGCACCATTTCAGGTGGAAGCATCTTATCTAATCCATAATAAATCCAACATTCCATCCATCTCATCCATAATAAATCTATTTCATCCATGAACCATTTATCCAATCCATTTTCATCCATCTGCATCCATCTTCCATATTATCTTGATCTTGACAAATTTTGGTGCACAATTTACACTTGCTTATGGTAAACATCTTGACATGGGTCATTTTCATTGATCCTATCCTACCCATCGTTATCTAAGCTATGCAGCATTATCCAAATGAGCATTCTTTATCCAAAAACCTTATCTTATTGCAAGATAATCCATATCCATCCATCCATACATCTATCCTAGCATCCACCCATGGAATTCCATACATTGCTAGACATTGGGGGAAAATATGTACATCTTGCTTCAAAAATAAATCTTGATCTATATCCTCCAACTAGTGTGGTGATCTGAACATTGGAAAATGTGAAATCAAATTGGTCAAAGCATTTGTGAGAAAGAATCCAAATCACTAGCCCATGGCATATTTTAATAGGAAGATGTTCCTTATCAAGCTTTATCTTTCATCGAACATCAATCCAAACAATAAATATCAGTTGCATCTAATTTTCACTTTAGCATCACATCATTATTCAAAACAAATTTTGTTCTAAACCAAGCTTCAAAATCCTAATCAATCAAATCCAATAAATCCATCATCATCTCAGTCCTCATGTTGCTTAACACTATCCTTGTATTATTGTGTATCCTCAACAAAGTTATCATCATCAAACCCTCATCATCTTGGGATATCCATCCTAATCCTCATGTTTCCTAACATTGTCCTTGCATTGTTGTGTATCCTCAACAATGTTATCATCATCAATCCATCGATATGATCAATCAACCTTAGCTTCGTTTTCAACAAAATCCCAAAACAAATCATTGATATCATCAGACATATCCATATCCAAATTGTCAAAATCATGCAAAAATCCAAAAACATTCAAAAAAACAAGAAAATCCAAAAACATCCAAAATCATATCAAAATCCAAAAAACATTCAAAAAACCAAGAAAATCTAAAAACATCCAAAATCATATCAAAATCCAAAAACATTTATAAAAATAGAAAACGTCAAAAACATGGCACCCAAAATACATCATCTTTGAGCTTAAACGTAGGCAAGGCTAATCTTTGATTAACTCCCAAGACAAAGAATCCAAAAAAAATCATAAAATTTCAAAACCCCAAAAACAATGAAAAGTTTAAAAATCAAAACATTTGCAAAACCTTTGAAAATACCAAAAACAACCTCAACATTTCAAAAACATCAAAAACATCCAAATATTTGAAAAAATCCATCCATCCCATCTTGCTTTCACCCAAAATAAAAATCACTCATAATAAATCAATCATCATCTTCAACCTTTGGTGAAACAATCAGAAACAAGTATAGCAAATCAAAAGTGAAAACTCAAACATCAAGGCCTCACGGTATGTGCAAGATCATGATGGGCCAAAAAGTGGCAATATGGTGGGTATGTGGCTGACGACTATTTTTTTACCCAAAATTGATGAAATGAAAAGGGTTTTTAAATGAGATTCTCAGCTTTCCACTAATATAAATTATGCTCTATTTTGAATTTAATAAGTAATTATTATTCATTTTCTATTCAAATTATGATTAAAGTCCGATTGATAGGTTGATTGAAAAATATCTATAGCTTTCAAACTATATCACATTTTTTGAATCCAAAACATGCGTCACATTCTATGCTTCGCATACTATAGGATTAAAAAAAAAATTGAATTTCATGAAGTTTTGACCAAGTTAAGGTGGTGGACATACGATTTTTATATTTTTCAAAAATTTGCAATAAAAATTCATAATTAATTATTTACTTGGAAAAGATTACAAAAATATGCATCACATTGGGGCATGAGTCCTCTACTTATATCTAAAATCTGATAAAAAAATATTATCATTTTATTGTGGTTAGGGTGGTCAAACAAACACCTACTTATTTTTTCCTTGAAATTTCAAATTTTCACCAAATAGATTTTTTTTTCTTTAAACAAACCTAGTAGTTTAGAAACTACATTCAATTTGCTACAAATTCTATTATTTCTTACAACACCATCCTGGTTGTTTATACCTTGATGCATCATGCCTACATGCGTTACCAAACATAAGGTAAGTAGCCCTTTTAAAATCCCAATTCCTGATAAGCAATCTATCATCATCATCATCATCATTATCATCATCTCTAATAAAGTCTCATAGATCATGGACTAGTTGGATCCTCTCTTCATCATCTTATTTCTTCTTTATTCTCTCCACGCTAACATGGTACCAGGATCAGTTAATCATCATCGCCAATGCATCCATCCTGCATCCACAACTCATTAGCATACATACATCTCATAACAATAACATATCACATCATCCATCTCATCCACCTCACATGCATTGCATTATCGTTTAAGTTGTTTAGGATAATATAGATTCATTATTCTAAGCATCTTAAAATCATCTCATTTGCATCATTGTCATAATCATCTATACACCCATCTTGAACCTCTTTGTCACAAGATCGACCCTCAAATCAAACTTTTCACTCAATCTCTCGAGGGGGCAGTGTACCAATATACTTCTTTCCATTGGGGCACCCAAAAAAATAATAATTTTTTTGAAATTTGACAGCGACAAGATTATTCTTTGAACCAATGCAGCAAGTACATTTCTTCAAAGAGGGGAAAAATGTAAACACCTAAAATATACATGCATCTGATCTAGATTGACTAATTTCAATTCGTCCTTAATCATCCCTTTACTAACCATTTTAATTGAATAATATTTATCTAATTAAAATTCATCATATTTCTTCTTTTAATTAAATAAATCAATTTTATTTAATTAGTCCCTAAAGTCATCTCTTTAATTAAATAAATCAATTGTATTTGATTAACTTCAAACGTTCTTCATTTAATTAAATAAATCAAATTTATTTAATTAAATTACTAATGCGTCAATTTCCTCCCATTTGATTTAAATAAATCCAAAAATCTAAAATCAAATGTCATGTCAACCAATCTCTATCGAAAGTTAATTAAATCCTAATTAACTCTAACTCTAATCCTCCAAATCCTCTAGATTTTGCAACTTGCACAATAAATCAATTTATTTTATTTATTAATTCGTCTATTTCCATTCAAAAATGGCATCTATTTGGAATATTCCATCAATTTCAAATCTCCCCCCAAAAGGGACTTGTCCATCCAACAAGGCATTAAAAGCCTCTTACATGTTGTTTCCCTTGAGCCAAGTGGCATTTAACTCTTCTTACATGACCCCTAAACATGTCGCTTCTTCAAATTTAAATTTCAAATGCATGCACATTGATCAAAATGTTCTCAACCTCCTTCCATTAGCATCTTGACAAGTGGGACAATTCCATTGGTCCATCTTTAATCCCACATTCATCCTATTATTCAATCCTCCATCCTTCTTTGTTATAAATAGAGAACTCCTCTATTACATTTGATCATCTACAATCCATGTAAGATTACCATGCTCATTTGCATCCACAACCTTAGGAACTTTCATCCATTTTCATCCACATTTCATCTTCCATAGCTAGGTTATGGAGGGTTTTCATCAAAGATCATCGAAGTTTACAACGAATTGGGAAAGGGCTATTTTCCAAATCAAAATAGCACCAATTCCCCCATGGGATTGAGAGTTTGAGCATTTGAATAAGATTTAATTTTCTTTCATTTGTGTTCTTCCTTTTATTTCTTGTTCTTCATGTTTCAAATGAATCTTATGGAGAATGCTGATTTAGACTTGTATAATGACTAATTTTGTGTTGTTTGTTCATGATTGTGCAGGTCTAGGATCACCATTCACAACAACAAAGTTATACCTCCTGAAAACTATGATAGGTGTCATAGAAATGGTCACAAGGCTACCAAGTTGTGTTATGCTAGGAACTCATGAAAAAGGCTCTACTAGCAAGCAAGGTGTGTTATGCTTGTTGGCCCTAATATATGCAATAGGATAGGATATTCAAAGGGGTTTTGCTTAATTCATGAAAGGTCTCACCTTAGGGAACATCGTTCCTAATGTATCCAAGAGAGGAATAATTGAGGATAAAATATCCACAACTTAGGGAATACAATTTGTAGCATTACCACTAAGAGGAATGCCATATGCCAAGAAAGGTCACAATATTTAAGGACATCAAACCCAATGTCACCAAGAAGAAGACACGTCACATGAATTGAGAAGACCACACTTTGAATGAAAAGTTTGCACTTTCTAGGAGATGTATGCTATCATTAGTAATAAGGGAACATGCAAAAAATGAATGGGGGACAATATGCCCCCTGATAGAGATCCTAAAATTTTAGATAACTTGAGTTGGTCGTGTGCCTTGTAATGGTTTGTTGCATCCATTCCATGGTTGGGGTTAGGGTTTTGATTCTAAGGTCTCTCTTGCAAGTTTTTAAGGTTTTAAGTTTTCAGGGTTTTAATTCTTCGTTGACCTATCTTACCTAGTTCCTGGTCATCTAAGTCACAACTTGAGCCTTTTGAGTCATGTTTTCACTGGCCCCATTTTAAGCTCGTCAGTTACCCTTCTTCACCTCATTGTTTTAATATTTCTCATAGTTGGGTAGAAATTTTTTCATGATGAATTATGTTGGTCTTATGTTTTGTTTGTTGGGGGTCAAATCTCACTGGCCTAATCATGGCCCCTCTTTAAGAACATCTTATTTGCATGTGGGGTTTTTATTCACTTAATTCATCATTCATCATTGAATTCCTTTTTGCTGGAGGATTCTCTTCTGCGACAAGCGATAAGTTACATATTCCCTTTATATCGCTCATCACCAAAGTATTTTAAAACCTTAGCCTCATTTCTGTGATGAGCGATAAGTATTTCCATGTGTTGTATCGCCCATCGCCAAAAAAATTTTAAAGCTTCTTCTAACTTCAATCACAAGCAATGGAAGGAGAGATTGATTAGTGCGGTGGCCACCTACAGAGTTCATACTTCATCACTACCTTCGCCCATCACTGAAGATGTTTCCAACTCTGTGTTCACTTCTGTAGCATGTGATGGTTTGGGTTGTTCAAATGCATCGCCAAGAGGAGCCCATCACCAAAACTTCTAAGCATTTCTCTCACTCTTTTGTGATGAGTGAAAAGGGCCTGTGTTCTATCATGTGTTATTGGATGGTTATGTGGCATGTTCTTAGAATCCCTTCACTACTTTAAAGCATTAATGTTGTTAAAAGCACAAGAAATGGTAAAGGGGACCATTGATTATGTTTTAAAACCAAAGGATCAATAGTTGGGATTCAAACCAGAACAGCTATCCATTAGTTAACTCATGCAAACAACCCATCAGCCATTAATGGTTAATGCACTTCAACACTGGGATATTAAAGATATTGCTCGACATCCTCTTTGAGTAATTGCAGTTGGATTATGAATAGGAATTCCTTGAGTCGAGAAGCAATAACAACAAAACACTGCATAGAGCCAAGTCTGAAGAGCAACCAATTCGCTCCCAAGTAAGTTAATCTTCTAGCTCCTAAGCTAGTTTATTTACTAGGTGGTTTGGAAATGTTATAAGTGGTGAGGTTTGTTGAGTTTGAATGTGATAACTTTTTCTACTAGAGGTAAATTGAAATTTCTATTTTCATGATTTTTGGGTAAGAGGGATAAAATTGTTGGTTTCGTTGCAAACCTTGTGGTTTTCAACTGCTTAGGGTGATTTTTTTTAGTATCTTGAAAACCTTAGTTTCGTTGCCAAGTAACAATGAGTCAACTTAGTGGGTCTAGAGCTAAAACTGATATAAAATCCAATCAGAAACTTGTTAACAAACTTGAACTTCATAGTGACCAACCTCAATCTGATGAAACAAGCAAACCTAAAAGGCATAGGACCATTAAGAAAGATCGTCCTAGGTTTATGGAAGAACCCCCTCATGACCCAGAGTAGGAAATCAAGAAGAAATTAGGAAAGAGAAAGACCAGTGAGGGTATTTTCACTCCTCATTTTAAGGATGTTTCTTCTAGAATCTATGATATGGTGGTGCCATAAAGTGGTTGAGACCTATTCTACTATGCTTTCAAATGGAGAGGATTTGACTGCCCTACTTGCAACATGTGGGCATGTGACATACAAAAATTGGTGTGCCCGAATGTATTCGTGGAGGTAGACTTGATGTTAGCATTGGCCAGATGTTATGACCCAAATGAAAAAACAATTAAAAGGTTTCTTGACCTTTTTCCCATGTTGAAGATTTATGCGAGTCGGATAATTGAGGCATTCCATTTGAATCCATCTACCTTTGAACCCATTAATTTTTGCAAATTATGCAATGAATATGAGAATAATAAAATCTAGTATAGAAAAGGTTTGTTTCCTATTCATAGAAGGCGTGACTTGAAGATGAATGGTGTGCCTTTCATTGCTTCTAAGATGGAACCTTTTGATTGTGTTGACTTTGAAGACTATTTCAAGAATACTTATTATTCTATCTATCAAGTTTTGTATAAAGAGTATTATATTAAGATGGACATTGCCTTGATGACTTTAGCAATTGATATTCATCACAAATATTAGAACAGGGCTTGGGATTATGCCACTTATATTGTTGAACACTTGCATGAGGACGTGGTAAAATTGATGGATACCACTCATTCATTGTCCTATAGGTATTATTCTTTGTTGATGCACTTATTACTATGGAAGAGTAGGAAGCTAATGAGGAATTATATAAAATTTAGAGAGTTCGATGACAATAGATGTGGATACATATTTGGGATGTGCATTGTCCACATTTTGATTATAACATGTTTTGTGATATTTTCAAGTTCTTGGTGCTCAAACATGAAACCTATATAAAGGATTTCACAAGTTTTCAAGGAGATGATAAGGCCACTAGAACATGACTAGGACACCAAGCACCAATTCAATTCGGGAGATTGGTATCTATATACCAACTACACCACAATTAGGATATATAGAACCCTGATACCACCTCACAAATTTCCTATTTATGTGTTGGATAGACAATCTTTTATGGAAGTAATGTGGAAAATGGATGCTTCTCTTGTGAATCCCAATGTGGAGTTTGCATACTTTAGTTGTACCTCAAAGGAGGGCGTTGAGAGGTTTGGTTACCTTCTAAATAATTATAGGTTGGACCAAGATGTCTGGAGGATCAGTGATCCTAAAGGGGTAATCTCAGATCAAAGAAAGGATAGGTCATTGGGAACAATAGCTCATCAATTCTATTTTCAAGATGTAATCAAGAATTTTTCTACCAATGAGGAATTCAATGCAAGAAAGGATGCATGGAGAAAGATATGTGCAATAGAGGACAGGATAAGGAAGGAGAATCGTTTGTATGTCAGCTCTTATTCAAAAGTGGAAGACAAGTTTGCAAAGGAAAAACTAATGCCAAGTGATTTCAGTGATGGGAGTTTCTTTGAAAATATGAAGCAAGTTGAGATTGAGGCTAAGGCTGCTAAAAAAAATTGTGATGCTTAGACAAGGAGTCAACCGACTCAATCTTCTTCTCCAAGCATCCATGTAAGATAAAGTAGGACTAGTGGAAGGCCTGATATGGCCCCATTAGTGGATTATCCAAAAAGTGAGCACATGGGAGAGGCTCAAGTCCCAAAGGTATCTGGTGAACATGACCTAGTGGAGCAAGAAGTGGATCAATATTTCCCTAAAGAGAGAAATGATGAATTGAACATTTTGGTTCCACCTAGTAGGGTTGTGAAATTGATATATGATGAGGTTGAGGATGATGATGTCAAGATAAAAGCTTGTGCTGAGTTTATGTGTGATGATGCTTTGATCAAGCCTAATTAATTTAGGGAATTCATCATCCATGTCAAAAGTGTAGACATCAAAAGAAGGATTGGAGAAGCAAAGGAGAAAGTTGCCCCTTCTTTGCAAGAGGAAGTTGAGAAAGAAGAAGAAGTCAAAATAAAACAAGAAATAGCTAATATATCCTTAGAAGAGGAAAGGGAAATAGTGAAAGGAAGTGGTGCACTTTTGCTACTTGGTTGTGACAATTCATCTACCATTGCATTAGATGCAATTAGAAAGGACCCTGATGCTTCCATTTTTGAGGAGGCTTTTGACAATAAGATCTTTGGTTCAAGTTTCAATCCCTAATTGAATACACTAGTTGTTTGTTCTATGGATCCTACCACAGGAAAACCAAATGTCATACAATCTTTGGAGAAGGAAATTGGAGTAGTGATTGTCAAGAGAGAAATAGAGATGACAACTACTGCAACTGCACAACTGGCAATGCATATTGCATTGTTGACTGTGGGCACTGTTTAGACCAGAGAGGCCAACTACTGAAATTTCATGGATAGATACAGTAAGCTAATAGATGAGCATAAAAAAGTATTGGCTACTACACAAAGGGGTTTTCCATCCCCAACCAGTTCTACTTTAGATTTGTCCACTCAAGATAGGGAAACCTTATCCCTCAAGATTCAAGATTTGAATCAAGCCCTAAAAGTAGAAAAGGAACACACAAAGGAGTAAAAACTCTAAACCATCGAAGTGGCCAATGATATTTTTGAAGATGTGATGGAACATAGAGTGAGGTCAAATTGGTCAACAAATCTAATGATATATGGGCGGCTTATAAGAGTATTCATGATGCCAACATTAAATATTTGCAGGTTCAGAAAGCTTTCCAAGATGAGTGGAGTCAATGGAGCACTAGAGTAGGAACCCTAAAGGAAATAATGGCTAAAGCTAATGAAAATCCAAACATCCCTACTCACATTCCTAAGATATTGAAGACCATTGATATGAACAGTGAGATAACAACCTTCCATGGGAAATTAGGAATGCAACTTGGCAACAAATTGAAAATGTTCAGGGGAGAGTTGATGGAATTTTCCAAGTGGAAATTGTTGATGCCAAAAGTTGGCAAGGTAACAACCCTTTTATGGGAAACTCAGTTTATGGTGGACCTATTGCATTAAACTGAGTGTCCTCTGTATTTTAAAGAATTTGGCTTCTTCTATAATTGGGGTTTGCAAAGGGAAAAGGAAATAGATATATAAAAATAAAATCTAACCTAAGGCGATGCACCAATACATATATAATAGGCATTATAAATCATAGATCTAGGGGCCCGATCAACAATTCGCGATGTCCCAGAAAGGAAGAAACTAAAGATTAAAGTATAAACAATTCATTCATTGACATAAAATAATTTTGCACACATATTTACTGACAAGAAGAGTCACATGACATGATCTAAGACAACAAAATTTCCTTCAATTTATAGAAGTTCTGCAAATGAATCATCTAAACAATAGAAAGACAGTCTAAATTTAATCAAATATCATAAAAAGGGAAGAAAGGTGGAATGATTGATACATTCTACAAGTCTTTTTGCAATAATTAAAAAACAATAACAAAGGCCTAGTGTCTTTTCTTAATCTATATTATTTCTACAAAATCCTAGAACCTCTCCTCCAAAACAAACAAGAGTATAAATAGCCAAAACGCTCCCACTGCCTTGGCGAGCAGTAACAGAAAAGATCTGTGAATTCTTAGCAATGATGCAAAATAAAAGATTCCTCTCAGTTGTTGCAACAAAAAAGATTCCAGCCAAAGCATTTGATCGCTCCAAGTTCAGGTGCATCCTCTACAAATGATGGCAGTGGTCCCGACAAGGTCATGTAGACAAGTGTCATTACCCTGCTAAAGCAGTTATGACAAGCAGCAGGATGTTGCGGTCTTTGGCTCACTCCATCCATTGTCTAAAATAAACACTCACCAAATAGACACATGGTGACATTGTGCAGCCCGTGCCTATCTTTGCTTTTTGTTTTTGAAATCTTACAACAAGGATACATGTGTAACCTACCTCATCCTTCGTACCAACTATGGTGCCTACTAAAATATGTGGAGATGAAGCCATGTGGCATGCAAATGGAGCCCAACTCAAAAGCAAAGGGAAGCGGCTTTCAATTGTGCGCAAAGCGGACACGTGGTAGCACAACAGGGATATTTTGAAATACGAAGGGAAGAGATCATTCAGGGAGCACAGAGCGAACACATGGTGGAGGCAGCGAAATTCATCAAAAAGGGCCAAATAAATTTTAATGCAATGTTTCAACAAAATAAAGCCCAAAGGGAGCTCGATGAATATTTATTCATAACTTTTGGTGACTATGAGGGGCATTTCGCTTGAGGAATGGAGAACCCAAAATTTCTCTGGTTGCAAAAGATAGAGTCTTACCCATTGGGCAATGGCTTTAGAGATTAGAGAGGGCATCCTGCAGTGGTAGCCAGCTAGCCTCACACGGTTTTGATATGTTGCGCAAATTCTCTTGCACTCTGCTAAGATCAAGCATTTCTTTAAAAGGCAGCTCTGCCAGTAGATCAGCCCCAGACTCACATAGGAAGAGTAGTCGCATAATTGGATCGATAATCCTTTTGATATCTGTTGCTATGGGAGGTTGGCTAAAGTTTTGAAAGGAAGTTGTGTCCTACCACTTTTCTTCAATTTTTGCTTCAAGCTATTCAACAGTGGTCATGGATCGATCCTTAAGAAATGGGGAAGGTAGGCCCATCACAGTCAGCTAGGAGAAGCTTTCTCGCACATTATCTAGAGTCGTTCCCAAAGTGGTCATGCATGCTCTGGCTCATTTTATGGTTGAGTGGCAATGGATTAACTTGTTCTTCATCTTGGTAGCAACCTTCCAATCATTGATTCCTAAGCTCCAGCTAGGTCTTCACAAGAGACTGAGTACAATTTGGTTAGCAATCCCTGTGCTTCAAGTACCTTTTCCACGATGAATTGTGAGAACTCCCCCATAGTCCTCTGAACCTCCTAGCCAAAACTTGTTGACTGAGACATGTACCATAGTATTGGTTGTAACGTCAAGCAATAAGACTTGACCTTCCCCCAATATGAAGCATACAACTTTTCTGCCATTGGGATGAGATCTGACTGGGCAATAGGAGCCTAGGGAGTATTCTTTAAAAGTGAAATATTTGCATCCCTTGCACTGACATCCTACATTAGCTCTACGATCCTCTTGTTGCAAGATGCCAATTGTTCCTAAACATGAGCTAACTCTTTATTCTAGCTCTCCTTTTCCTAGCTATGGTTTTCTCGTTTTGTGTCAAGGGAAGACTTTTCCTCCTGAAGCTTCTCTTCTATTTGGGCCTTGTGACCCTCAAATTTGGCATCCTTCTCCTACATATTTTTCTCATACTAATCTCACTACTGATCAAGCATCTCATATTTTAGCATCATCCCCTACTCATATTCAATGTGCCATCATTCAAGCTCCTCATTCCTCAACTACAGATTCTGCTCCACCAAAATCAATTGGCTCTAGTATTCCTGATTCTTAGCATGCAACTCATTTATTACAGCAGGGTTGATGGATTAAACCTTTGCAAGTTCCTCCTGAAGTTTATTCCTCTTTACCTCTACTATTAGTGCTCTCTCTGTCAAGCGCACAACATCCACTCCTAGGTATTTCTCCCTTTTTTCCAAGAAACTAGCTCTTTCCTTCAAGTATTTTAGCTGCTCATCCATCTTCCTTAGCTTGTGGCCAATTTTAATGAAATTGAAGTTGACCACTCGTTGTGTTTCCTCCATGAGCTCAACTTTATCTTGCGGATGAGCCGCCTTCATGTCAAGCCCCATGGCATATATAGATCATAATCTTCTAGATGCATCTCCCCTTGTTGCTTTTCCACAGTCAGGTCTATGGTTGCAAATTTCAGTGTTGTTGAGTCTCATCATAGATAGTATGCATCTTCGGTTCCAATAGCTTACGATCATCCTTGGATTTTTTATTTTGAATTCTACTAGTGCGTGCCTCCTTTGTAACATCATTTTTTGCAATAAAATGGGTTGGTGATGAGACTAGCCCACCTGCAAAAGGAGCACCGAGAGGTAGGGCATATGGATAGGTAAGTTTAATAGGCGTGGGAAGTTTCTTCTTCTGGAGAGTGATGGTCTGCAGGGAGAAATGAGGCACATGCCAAAACTCAGTTTGTGAACCAATAGAAGGGCTTGTCATTTGCCAAGGTTCCATTGGTGGACCGGTGGGAGAACTCATGGGTTGTAGTAGCAAGGGAGTAGTCATTGTAGAGTTCACTTGCTATAGAAAAATGGAGGATCCACAGAGATAGTAGCAATATGGGTGCCAACGGTGGGTAAGCTTTCAGAAAGTAAGGAATAAAAGGATTGAGTGGTAGCGGCTAGTGTAAGGGTTCATGGAGGAGTAAAGGTGAATGGATTCGCCTATACAGAATAGGAGAAACCTCCTGCAATCATTGTATCAAAGGTGGGAAAAGAAGGGCCAATACTCATGATGGGGGGCACCACGAAGATAGTGGAGGATACCAAAGACTAAGAGGCAGGAAAATCAAGAGTGAATGTTACCTATTGATTGGTCGACGGTGGATCCTAGATTATTGCCAGTTCCACATCCTTTTCAGGCTCCTGGATAGCTACAAGCACTTGGCTTGTAGCGGGTTCTTATGAACCTTCTCTGACAATATTTTTTGTGCACTATCACTTTGCGGACGGGGTTTCTCCAACCTTAGCAATCTCTACCGGCTGTTGTTGTAATACTCTTGTTGATTTAGCAGCCCAAGTGAGTGACTGTGAGGCCCTCAAAACATTGAATCACACATTTGAAGATGCATAGGAGGGCTACCCTATGGATCTTTTCTCTTGTTGAGTGGAAGATGTTGGGGTCCCCACTTCTCCTTGTTGTTCGGATTCATCTCTCGGGTTGTCATTCCCTCCAACACTTGAATCAAAGGTTGCATGTCCATCATCCCACCATTTTTCAAACTCTTCATCAGCTTTCAAGCTTCCATAAGGGGCTTCAAGTTGCTTTGTTTCCTAGCGATATACGCAGAAGCCTCTCATTTTCTCTAGAGTCCATTCCTTTGTATACCGCAACTTGTTGTACATGGTAGTCCCCATCTTGACATTTTCATTAGCCTCTACCACAATGAAGTAGAACTTATACCATGGCTCCCTATTATCCTCTATGGGAATATGCACCAACTCAACCAAATATTCATCATTATCCTCTCATGGGTTGCGCCTCTTTTCCCAGTAGGGGCGAGGAGCGTGAGTAACCCTCATGTGCACATGTGATAGATCATTGAAAGGATTATACTACCATTTATCACATATCAAAACCAACCCTAAATGAGCCAGGTTATTTTGCAATATCGGATGTGTCAGCCTCTTTGCCAGGGTCACCATTTTGAAACTTATGGGTAGCTAGAGCCATCCCTTTTTCTTGGGAGGTCCTCTGCAAAAGTTGTAATCGATAATGCATGCCTGTCAATACATTTCAAGAGCCAACACTCTATTTGTGATGTAGGTTGGGAGTCAGAATGGTTGTCAGTGAAACCCTGCATCTAGATGAGGGTATGTGCAAGATCATGATGGGGAAAAAAGTGACAATATGTAAGTGATATGATGGCCCATGTGGCTGACGAATTTTTTTTACCTAAAATTGATGAAAGAAAATGGTTTTTAAAGGATATTCTCAACTTTCCACAAATATAAATTATGTTTTACTTTGAATTTAATAAATAATTATTATTCATTTTCTATTTGAATTACGGCTAAAGTCTTCATTGATAGGCTCATTGAAAAACATCTATAGCTTTCAAACGGTATCACATTTTTTGAATCTGAAATATGTGTCATACTATAGGATTAAAAAAAAAATTGAATTTCATGAAGTTTTGACCAAGTTAAGGTGGTCACACATACGAGTTTTTTATATTTTTTAAAATTTGTAATAAAATATTCATAATTAATTATTTACTTGGAAACAAATTACAAAAACAATATGCATCAAATTGGGGCATGAGTCATATACTTATATATAAAATCTTATAAAAAAATATTATCATTTTATTATGGTTAGGGTGGTCAAACAGACACCTACTTCTTATTTTTTCCTTGAAATTTAAGTACTACTGCATTGAAATTCTAAATTTTCACCAAATAGATCTTTTTTGAAAAAAATTAAACCTAGTAGTTTAGAAACTACATTCAATTTGATACAAATTCTATTCTTATATTATTTTGAAATAATATAGATAACTTATTTAAATTTTTATGTCAAGCTGCCTAACTCTGATTTTTCTAAACTTTTTGCCACTTAAGGGCCTATTTTTTCCATGATGATCTTCCACATACCCATGATTGTAAAATCCACACCGAAGAACCAATCACATGTGGGAGTAAATACTTACATATATCCTATTTGATGCATGTTGAGTCAGACCATGCCATGTTCTCCTTGCAAATCTTGCAAAATCAGATTTAGAAAGAAATTTGAAATGCATAGTAGTCAAATGTTGCAAAGAGGAGAGGTGTCCATGTAGATACCAGATTTCTTCTACCCTTTTCATCCAAAATAGAAAAACCCACATACTAAAGAAAGAAGGGTTTTGATGCAAAAGCATATGGGCAAGAAAAGAGAGGAACCTAAACTTTTGTTCCTCCAGGTAATTCTCTATTTTCCCTATCATTTCTTCTATGAGGAAGTCTGCAAAATCATACCAGAAGAAATTACGTTGCTTGTGAAATTGGAAACCGGACCCTAATTGAAAAGCGTGCACCTCTTGGTCTGTGTCCAGGCCACAAACAAATGCTAGCATTAAAAATTCCTCCTTTAAGTCATTCTCAAATGCACCGTGTGACATTGGGATACTTGGCGGGTTTTGGCTCGTCACTCCCTACTTTTCGGTTTCCTTAATTAAAAACTAAGGGCCCTTCCTCATTTCCCTCCATGTGTTTTCTCCTTTCTTAGGAGTGAATGCCTCAATCCTCTCACTTCTAGTGGTCGATTCGGGGATACATAGCATATGCCAGATATCCTATAAGCTGATATTAACCATTAAAGTCTATTCCTCAATGTTGTGGGTGCTCAGATTGTAACATTGAATGGCCACATCAACCAACTCTAGGAAATAGTGCACTAATGGGACCATGTACTGTGAGAGCCCACTGAGCCATATCTTTTTCTCCATTGATATCTATCTCTTGGATTACTTCATCCTTTCACAAGCCCCTTATCTTAAATACTCGGGGGTTTTTTGCGAGGTGTGGATCATGAATATTGTCCCA
The DNA here is from genome assembly GCA_007258455.2 of Sequoia sempervirens. Lineage (NCBI taxonomy): Eukaryota > Viridiplantae > Streptophyta > Pinopsida > Cupressales > Cupressaceae > Sequoia > Sequoia sempervirens. The sequence goes on along the minus strand of VDFB02047230.1, from coordinate 345,097,653 downwards.
ATCCTCGTGGACCTGAGCCTGGTTTCTGTAAATTTTGGGCTTCTCTAGTTCTAGCGTGTTCACCCATTTTGGCTTGTCTAGTATACCAAGCATAGCATATGAAATTTTTTCATAGAAATTAACATGTGATGCTTGTATGGCCTTAAGAAAAGGTTGTGTTTCCTCCCCTTGTATCTCTTGTTGTGAACTCTCTGCCATTGTCTCTTTCGATGAAAAGCTTTTGCAAGGCTTGAATTCTTTGCAACTTTTTCCTCAGCTCTAGATATGCTAGAAACCTTCACTCACTTAGCTTAGCATATTTGAAAAGACTCTTAGGAATTTAGAATTTTGCATGTGATACTTAGCTATCTTTTCTCAAGGTGGTAGACTAAAGTGGTTTTTTGCATTTAATTCAGCATGTACTGCCCACCCTTTGGCTCATGAAAAAATGAATTACTTACCATTTTGAAGTGACAAGAATTTATAGTTGCATTAGGAAACCATGTGATATGGCACGATTTCCTTGGAACTTGGGAAAAAAATTTGCTCTTAGCTTAGCATTTGTATTTGTTGGCAATTAATATCCCAAACAGAATGATTAAGCCAAAGCAAACAATTAGTGCATGAAAAGATATGAATCTTGCCTTGGGTTTTGGGAAATGCTTGAGAAGTGACACAATAGCTTCAGAACCATGTAGCTCACTATTGATGAACACCACCATCTTAACCTAATTAATTAGCTCTCATATTTAACTTTGCACGCATTAAACTATACTTCGCAAGTGCAACTAGTTAGGAAATTCGAGCAAGCTTAGGCACAATTCTCAAGTTAGCACTTGATTATCATCATGTTTTTGGAAAGCCTATTACCACGCCTTTCCTCGCTTTTTCTATAAATAGGCATCTAAGTGGTAACAAAATCACAATTAGCATTTGAGAAGCTTTAGTAATTGGCGAAGTATTTTCATAGGCTAGGCTTTAGGAAGCTTTCAAGAGTAGTTAGCAGATAGTTGCAGTGTGTCATTACCATGAACACCCCCATAATGATAGTGTCACACAAGTCACAGATGGCCTTTCTTGGTGATATTTCCACCAAATGTCTAAAAAGAATGACCAAGAAAAAACACTCCATGTCTCTAATAGCCATGAAGTGGGTTCTAGGCCGGGACTGTTTGGAGTATGAGGACAAGTATCAGGTTAATACCAACATCTGCTCACACTTTGTTACGTTAATGCTGGATATTGGCATCCCCAGGCCATTGGTGCTAATGTTGGTTAAATATTTTTTCCCCAAGAAGTATTTGAATAGTCTTGGCAACATTTTTGCTAACATTGTGTATGGGGTAGGCTTGCCCACGGAAAGTGACCTTAGGCGATACATTGAAGAAGAAGTGATCGTCTTGTGGCTATCGTTCTTGAGTGGATTTCACCTTCAGTCACAAAATGAACACTATCAAAGGGTCACTCGTGCATGTCATTTCCTCTTTCGCATCTATAGCATGGTGGTGTTCTATGGCATTGAGTCGTACATAGACTTCAAGAACCTAGTGTTCCCTCTATCACTGGTCATTGTTCCTATTGATATCATTGTTGTTGTTGGTGGTGCGCCTATTAATGAAGAGATAGTGGATGCCATAATTGATGTGACCATTGTTGTTGCGCATGTTGTTGGTTGAGAATGCCTCTTTTCTCACTTTTTGCTTTTAAGAATACAATCCCCATCTCCTAGTTTTTGTACATATGCCTGAAAAAGGCCTGCGTATAACATATATGAAAAGGAAGCAACATATAGTTATATAATTTTTTAATTATAGCCCCTTAGCCATTTTTAGATGTAAATACATAAGCATATATATAATGAAATATAGCTTTATATAATCCTTGGATCCTTTTACTCTTGGTATTTTGCAATATGAGTTTTTGTTCTTTTCAGTATATGTATTTGATTTCTCATTGCATGTGGGTATTATTTTCTTCGTTCACCTTGCTATGAATTAATTTACCCTACTCTTTGTAATGATGAGTTATTTCTCTACCCCGAAGCATGAATTAATTTAAAAAGATCAACCAACAAAATAAAAAAGAAAAATAAAAAACACTATAAACATATTTACATCAGTAAAAGCGTGCAACTTAATGGAACAATTTAAGATGAATCCCCTCGACCGGAATTCCTAATGCCTCATGTTCCATATTTTCCAATTCAAAGGCATTATGCTCTTTGCACTTAATTTTTTAAAAGGAGACTTCCCAAAGGATAAATTAAATTTCTTGTGCTGACCTAGCTTCACAGCCCTTTCATTGAATTTTAGTACTAAGTCTCCACATTTTAAGCCTTGGTTGGACGCCCTTTTGTCAAACCATTGCTTTACCACCTATTGGTGGTTAGTCATGGCTATTAGGGACTTCTCCCTTTTTTCTTGTACTTCCAATAATTCAGCCAGCTGAACCTCCATGGCACCATTTTGCTCTATCTCGAGGGATTTCAGTAATTGGAGCACTAGAATCTTCGTGAATATAGGTTATAGTGCCTCTTTGTCGTACACCATCTCATAAGGCGAAGTCTTAAGGAATTGTTTAGGAGTTATGTAGTCTACCCAGAGCATAGCTCAGAGGTTTTTATGCCATTCTTTTTGGTGTTCTGAACCAATCTTTTTGAGGAGTCGAACCTGGTTCTTATTTGTTGACTCAGCTAGGCCATTCCCCTGTGGGTAATAATCTGATGATGTCTTCAAGAATATGCCATTTTTTAGTGTGAAGCGACATACCTTTGTGCCTAGAAAATCTCTAGCATTGACAGAAATGATAGTTTTTGGAGGGTCGAACCTTGTCACCAGTCCTTCGAGGAAATCCCCTATCTCCACCTCTGTTGCATTTTTAAGCAATGTGGCTTCTGTCCACCTTGTGAAGTAATCTGTAGTAGTTAGGATCCACCTATGTTCAACATTGGAAGCTATATTGATCATTCCAATGAAGTCCAGGCCCCATTGTGTGAATGGCTTGTCTACCACTATAGGTTTGAGAGGCATCACATAATTATTTCTTCTCCCTGTAAAAGCCTTTCATTCCTTGCAAGCCTTCACCAAGGAGTGTGAATCATTGAAGTTTTTTTGCCAAAAGTAACCCGCACATATGATCTTAAAGGCGGTGGTTTTAGCAGAGAAGTGTCCACCTGTAGTGTTGCTATAGAAAGTTTTGAGGATTCTCTTTGCTTGCCCTACGGTAACACATAATAGGAGGATACCGTTGAAGTTCCTTTTGAAAAGGACCCCTTCAATTAGTGCATATCCACAATTGTATAGTCGATAGTATCTACTCTTTTGGGGGGAAATACCTGGCAGATATTTCCCCATTTGCATAAATCTCACTCTTTCCATTAGCCAATAGCTTCTGAACTCTTACTCATTCACTAGAACAAGTTTCAGTTGCTCTTCATTAGCGTCCACTTCTTCATGTGTTAGGTATTCACACAATCCTCTTCCTTGGACGGTTTTGGTGGGTTTGACTTCAATGTCATATTTGAGGATTTTGGTGATCTAATTAGCTCTTTTTTCTATGAATTCTCCCTCCATGATGTATTTGCACACACTAGAATGCGCGACATAAACTATCACCTTATTGTAGGAGATTAGATGGCAGAACTTCTTAATTCCCTTTACTATTGAAAATGCTTTCCTTTCGACAAAATTATAATCCATCTCATATTCCTTCAAGGTTTGGGAGTAGAATGCCACTAGATGTTCTCCCTTTCCTTCATTGTCCGTTTGAGTTAAGACAATAGCTATACTTGACTTGCTACTGAATACATACATTATGAAGTCCTTAGCTAAGTCTAGATTAACCAGTACAGGAGCTGAGGAAATAGCATCCTTAACTTTCTCGAAGGCTTCTTTGGCTTCCTTTTTCCACTTAAATGCTTGATCCTTTTTTAAAATCAGGGTGATTAGCCTGATTATTCCCGTGAAGTCAAAAATAAATTTGCTCACAAAATTTACCTTCCCTAAGAAAGACTAGATCCATTTCTTGTTAACTGGAAGGAAAAGCTCCTTGATGGCTTTCACCCACTCAGGATCAATGGAAACTCCTTCTTTGGACACCACATGTCCCAATAGCCTGCCTTGCGGCACTCTGAATTTACACATTTTTTTGGATTCAAGGAAACCCCGAACTCCTAGAATTTTTGAAAAACCATTTCTAAGTGATAAAAATGATAATCCTTAGATTTAGAGAACACAATAAGATCATCCAAATAGATTAGGATAATCTTATTGATTAATTCGCTGAAAGAAATATCCATTGTCTGTTGAAAAGTATCTCTTATATTTGAGAGGCCAAATGGCATTTTGGCATATGCTAATGTCCCCCACTTTATAGTGAACGTAGTTTTGTGTTGATCCTCCTCTTTAACTCGGATCTGATTATAATCTAAGAAGCCATTGAGCAAGGAAAACATTTCCAATCCTTCCATCGTTTGAAGGATTGACTCCATAGAAGGCAGTGGATAATGATCCTTCAGGGATGCTCTGTTTAGGTCTTGGAAGTCCACACACAAGCGGATATCTCCATTCTTCTTTCAGACCAGGACGAGGTTGGATACCCACATGCTATGCTTGATTGAAAATACAATCCATGACTAGATTAGCTTTGTTAGCTCCTGCACCATTAGCGCTTCAATATTTGGGTTCACCGGCCTCTACTTTTGTCGAACTGGTTTTGCACCCTCTGCTAGCTTGATTGTGTGTTGGATGATGTCGGGATCATATCCCTTCAGATCATCATAGGACCAGGCCACTACAACTTCATACTTCTCACAAAAATTAATGAGCCTTTCTTTATCATGATGTGGGGCATCCTTCCCAACTTTGAGCTTTCTTCCATCCCTGACCTACAAGTCTACATAGTCACTTTTGTCTACCACAAACCTCCTCTTGTCATTTTGTGCATCGTCACAATCAAAAAAAAAATTCAGAGTGACCAATCCCCTTGGAAGCTTGTTATATTTGAGCTTAATGATTTGTCCCTCATAGGCCTTAGCCACCTTTGGTTGGAGCTGATCAACAAATTCTCCCGACTATTGGATGAACGAGGCAATGTGTTCATCACTTTCAAACACTTTCCATCTTTGATCATTATCGAGAATCACCAATCAGACTTATGCCATCGAAAAATGGACCCTTGTCATTTTCATGGTCTTATAGGTCTTGTTTCAGAGTTTTGGAACTATGTTGCTTTAATTTTATGATGTATCTTGGTTTGAACATGCTTATTTTGGTGTTAAAACTCAAAGAACAACGTCTTGTGAAGGTGTTGTGAAGTATTTTAAGACATTTCTACATTCTTCTAGACTCTATTTAATGCAATTCACCTAAAAACCACCTTTTCATTCATTAACAAGTCCTATTTTGAAGTGTTGTAAAGTCTTGTAACAAAATTTCATGCTTTTCTAGGCATATTTTCACTATTTACACCTTCTCATGCTTTATTTTATCTCTTTATGCCCTCATATGCTTATATTAAGTGTATTTTTTGGTCATATCCCAACAAACAACATTAAACATAACAATTTTCTTGACACTTGGTTTTGGGTCCCAGGTGGGACTCATTCGCCAAGGGTGGTGAATGAGTCCCCCCTTGGCCCCAAATTCAAAATATTTCAAAATTTATTTTAGGATTTTACTCAAATTCACTTCATGTCAGCCTTTGATGAGGTATGAATGGATAGTAAGGCACAAGATTTGTATAAATATGTGATTTTAACCTCATTTTACATCTCCTAACACAATTCAAGTAATCTTCTCACTCAAGCATACATTCAAGCACTCAGGAATTTTGCATCATCAATTCAAGCACTTTGGAGAAGCCATTGACATCACTTCATATTTGCATATTCAAGGATTTGGTAAGTTTGTAATACATCCATGTTATTCATTTATCATTTCCTTTACATTTCATTCATTTCTATTGGGTTTGATTACCAAAGTGGGGTTTGATCAAGGAAAACCCCTATTCACTAACCCTCCAACATTTTTCCCCTTTGTGCATGTGTATTTGCAGCTTTGTTTTGTAGATTTAACAGGTTTAAAGGTGTTGAAAAGTGGAATTCAAGTCAACTAGGCTCTTCAAGTCAACTGAACATCTTTTCAAGCATTTTGAGTGTTTTATGTTTGTTTTCTACAGAATTGACCTCGACAACCTAATATTCAAACATTTCTAGATCTGGAGTAGTAGTGTTGTCTCCTGATTTTCTAAAAATATTGGGGAGGATTAATTCGCCACCCTTGGCGAATGAGTCCACTTGAAATCTAAAAATCTACATTTTTTCATAAATCAACTCTCGGCTATCAGAATTAGTTCCCGATAATTTTTCAATAGGAGGACTGATTCGCCACCATTGGCGAATGAGTCCCACTGTGAAAAATAAAAAAAATTCATCAGCATTCCAAAAACTCTAGAAAGCTTATACAACATCTAGGTGCACTCATAATTGACCCTGTACCTTCTATTTTGCATATTTCTTTCAATTTCTTCATCTTTCATAGTTGTTTGCATATCACAATGTGTTTTATACATAGCTTAAATTGCACTTTAACATTCATTTTAGACCATTTTAATCAGTCAATTGCATTTATCTTAGTTCATTTACATCATATCACATTGCATACATCCTAATTTGAATGTGCATAAGCATTTTAGAACCCATAATCTCTCTCTTTCTAGGTGAAAAATCTTAGAAAGAGAGCTAGCATTTCGGGTTTCTAAAATCAATGTCACATTTTGGTGAACCTGAATCTTGAACATTTTTAAACTTTTGATTGCATTCATATCTTACATCCTAGTTTTCATTTGCATTGACATTCAATTAAGACATTGATTGGTTATTGCATTCTAGGATCTTTCATTTTGCATTAGTGAAAAACTCATTTAGTTTTCATCCTTGCATTCAATTTCATTGAACAAACTGAAACTCTACATTCTGTGTCTGAATTTGCATTCTGAAAAACATTTAAATCATTCTTAAAATTTTGAAAAATACAAAAAAATTGCATCTTGGGACTCATTCGCCACCCAAGGTGAATTAGTCCCTCTGCATATTTTAGACATTAATTTTGCATTGTTTCTAGCATTTTCCTATATTTTGTTTTCTATATTTGCACCTCTATTATAGTTAGCAAATTTTTTGTTATTGTCATTTTACATTCTTAGATTAGCTTGCATTCCCATTCACCCTTCCTTGTGGTACTTGCATGAGTGTTTGGTGCCCCATTGATAATACTTTAGTGAGAAGAAGTTTTAGACTCATGGAATCCCGTGATAGCACTTTCATTGTGGACCTTGGGATGTCATGATCTCCTACTCCTAGTATGGACAATGGTGCATTAGGCCCTAACAATACCACTTCCATGCCTTCCCCTTTCCATCCTATGCATGTTGACAATCAAAACAAGTCTCTCCCATAAGAAAAGGTTATTAACATTCATGAGGAATTTTCACATTTACAACAAGACTTGTCCCTTGAAAACATTTCCATGACTACTATACCTGCTATTGAGAACCTTCATCACTTAATTGAAAGTGTTGATGGCTTGCAAGTGCTACAATAAATAGTTGATATTTATAATAAGCATGCCTCTTCCAATACTCCATCAACAAACATCTGTGTCACCCAAGGAGCATCTCAAGTTCCTCCTTCAACCATAGCTTCCATACCAACTCATACCAATTCTCAAGTCCATACAACTCTACATCAATCCAATTATGTCACTACTTCATTCCTGATTTCCACTAGCATTCCTACTTCTTTTGTGGCTTCGCAACCTCCTTCCATCACTTTCCCACCCCTTATTATTCCTTCCACTTCCCCTAACATCACCTACACTCTATCACCATTTTCACTTCCATCTCAACCCCATTATCTTGATCCCTTCATGACACAACTCCTTAACATTGTTTCATCCATGCAACACCAACTTACCACCATTAGTCAAGCTCAAACTACTCCTACCACATATCTTGTTGGCAACAGCCCCTTATCATTAGAAATATTACATACCCCAATGCCACAAGGAATAGAAATGTCAAGGTTTGAGAAATATGGAGGAAAAGGAGATCCTATAAACCATGTCAATGCTTTTATTGCCTTGTGTTGTGATTTTGTCCTTGATGATAAACTTTTAGCAAAACTCTTTCCAAGGACCTTGAAAGGTATTGCCTTAGAATGGTTTTCCAACTTACCTAACCATTCCATCCATTCATTTAATGAATTGGAAAAATATTTCATTAATCACTTTCAAGTTCACATGACACCTAAAAAGACAATGACCAACCTTATGAGATGTAGAAAAAAAATAGATGAAAAAGAGACATATTTCATCTCCCATTATCAGTCCTTATATGCTCAAGTTGATTTCCAAATTCCAGGTGCACATTTGCAAAAGATGTTTATTGATAATTTGCACACCAACCTCCAAGATAAACTTACCATGATGAAATTACCTTCATTCATACATTTGTGCACAACCTTATGTGATTATAAAAATTCGGTTTCAAGTCATCAGTCCAAATCCACTTCTAGTCGAGTTGACAAAACTGAAAACAACAATCAATACCAAAACCACACACAAACTTTTTGCAAACCTAACTGAGGTTTCTTACAATTTAGTTCACCTCCTTCACCCCAACCACAACCAACTTCACAAGTTCAAAATCCAATGGCTGCCTCTAAAACAATTGTGCCTTATCATTATGGTGATCCAAACAGACATTTCACCCCTTTACCTGACACCCTCCATCAGACAATGAACCAACTCATCCAAAAATGAATGCTTACCTTACCACCTGTTTGACCACTTGATCCTAATCAAACCCTATCTCCTACCTTCAAACCTAACACTTATTGTCATTGTCATCATCAAAATGGCCATGACACCGAACATTGCAAGCATCTTAAATATCTAGTTCAAGACCTCATTGATTCAAGTGAGTTGACCATTATGGGTGTTAATGATCAAGGCAATAAGTTTGTTGCACCTCCTAACCAAAATCTCCAAATCTTCACCAACCCTATGCCTAATCATACTACCTTATTCGTCAAGTTTGGTGAACTTTCCAAGCCTGATGTGTGACTATTGATACACACAACGAACAACCTGATACATCTCCTACTATTTCCCAAGCTAATCCTATGGATAAACTTGTCGCTACGATAGACATTATCCCTCACAAGGGCCAAACCACTCAATCTCTTGATATTACTTTTTCTGCTAAAGACATACTACAAAAGCTTCCTGATGGTCCTCTCTACATAGCTAGCAGAATCTATGATAAACCTACTAATGGGATGTTAATAGATCCTGCTTGTGGTGAGAATGTGATCATAGAAGAATTTCTAGTATTACATGATCTATATCAAGATAAGTATAATCCACCGATTGCATGGATCAAAACACATCATGGTTTTTCATTCCCTACAATTGGATCGATCGTATTTCCTTTACACATAGGAACTAAGACTTTTGAGATAACCTTTTCTATTATTCCACAAGATCCAACCAATTTTTTTTGCAGCTAGGCCTTCCTTCACTTCGCTCAATGAAAGTGGTCCCATCAGTCATTCACAAGTGCTTAAAGTTTCCACATGGAAATGAGGTAGTCACCATACACCATAGTGGATTTAATCCTTTATCTTCCAAAGGTAACTTTTCATTAGAATCCTTTTGGCCTACACCCATCAAACCTATCACCCCTCAAAAGTACTTCTTTTACATCGCTTATCAAAAGTTTAAAGCTAAAAAGATTGTTGAATTATCTCTTCATAATACATCTCCATCCACTTCCACTCCTCTTGTCCTAGATGAAACCATGATTACACTTGAGCATGAAATTGAACAAACCAACACAACTCTAGAAAAGAGCCCTCTAGACCCTTCCTCACAATCATTCAAATGACAAAGGGAACCTAACACAAATCCTACTTAGCCTCCTCGAACCAAACAAGTATATAAAGCAAAAGATAAAGTGGTTGATCCCTCTTCTTCGGTTTCCTCTATTCTTCCTCCTTTGGAAGTAGACAAACCTATACCGACTCAATTTGCTCTTACACCTCAACAATTGCAAAATCAAGTTAAACGGAACCATGGTGCTAGGGAATGAAGGCGTCATCATCATCTCCTTTCTCATCAATCTTTCCTAATAGACAATAAATAAAATCAACCTATACCCTTGACAGAAGTAATATATGATCACCTTCCCTCTCCTGAGAAACCACACGACAGTCCTATACCCCCATCACAACAAAATGAGCATATTCAACAACCAATGCTTTTGATACATCTATCCTTAGAAATCACCCTTCGTCCTCCCACCGTTATTAATCTTGATGATGACAATGATGATGGGACAATTGCTAAAATAGACGATGAAATAAACAATGATTTAAACTCTTTATTTTTTTTCTACAATGAACTTAAATGATAAATTCTCTCCACCAAGTGAAGAACCTAGTACAACCCCTAATTCGGCACTTGTAACTCCTCCTTTGGGCAGTTAACCACCTTCTCATTGCATTGAAAATCATTGGGAGGCATATGACTTGTTAGATGAGTGATTTTCCTTTGCCTAGCTTGTCTTTTACCTTTTTCTTCTTTCTTTTTATGTGTGTTCCCCTGTATCGTGTGTTTGATGTTTTCTTCTCTTTGTACACTTCTTCTATGTGTATCTCTATTCTTCTATTTTTCGTGCCTTGTACTTTTCTCTTTTGTTTTGTGTTTTCCTTTTGGGGATGATGCAAAGTGTTGAGATGCCCTATGTCTCTTCCATGTTAACCCAAAAATCCCCCTTTTTCTTTTCATCTTTCCTTTGTCTTTTCTTGTGTTTTTCCTTTTGAGGATGACGTAAGGCATTAAGACCGAAATGTCTCCTTCATGTTGACCCAAAGGCTTTTTCACTTTTCTCTTGTGTTTTCCTTTTGGGGATGATGCAAAGCGTCAAGACTGCAATGTCTCTTCCATGTTGACTCAAAATTAACTTTTTCCATTGCTTTTTCTCTCTTTATGTCATTCTTCTAGTTCTATGTGCTTTGGGGAATGATGATAGTTTTGAGCTCTTTAAATCAAAACAATGCAGCAACGAACATACTGACCCCAAATCCATAGATCCCTTATGTGTTTGGTGTGCTTTCTTTTTTTGGGGGAAACTCCCTTCTTTCCTTGTTTTTCTCCTCCATCTTGACATGAAATAGCTTAACTTTGAAATATATGACTTGGCATAGAGCTTTCCAAGTTTGCTCTCATGTCTTGCTTTCTTCCCCTCCTCTACTTTCAAGTAATTGCTCACAAAACGATGTGTAGCAATTCCTTTAAAGTGGGGGGCATACATTACCATTATTTCATTTGCATTCTTAGTGAAGCCTTGTCATTTGTGTGATGCGTTTGTCACTTTGTGAATGACATTGGGTGTGATGTCCTTCATGAGTGTGATCTTTCTTAGTATATTGCATTCCTCTTGGTGGTTTGATGCGATGCACTACATCCCCTAAGTTGCAAATACACTATTATTTGAATGGTCCTCTCTTGGAGACATTAGACACAATTTTCCTTAAGTGATTTACCTTGCATAAATTGAACAAGACTCCTTTGAACATATTACACATAACATTTTTACACATAACATTCTTATTCAGCCACCTTGTATAACACAACTTGCATGACTGTGGAGTTGTCTTACTTGTTTGGCCACCTTGCATAACACAACTTGCATGCCTATGGTGCCATCCTATTTTGCTTATTTTATGAAAATTAAGCCAACATTTGCATTTTCTTTGGCTTTGTGGCACCTTGTTAAAGTTATCGAACGAGTATAGCTTTGGCATGGTTGATCGGGAAGCCCAACTAGCGGCATGACTTTTCTCCATAGCCACTTTTGTTTTTGTTTGTGAGTGCATACCAACTAGCGTATGTATCTTACTTTTTGGGATTTCTCACCCTACGGACAACTAGTTTAGTGGCCCCAGAGTGAGTACACATTCTTTCTTTTTCAAACAATCAGCCTAGATCACATTTCACAACCAGTTGGATTGATGATTGAAGCTTCACTCAATTCCTCTCAACACTTGTGTGTTATTTTTTCCTTATGTTCAATTTGTCATGGGATCTTCATCCTGGGGGCTTGATCATCCTCCTTGTTTTTTGTATTCCATCTTGATAATGTAAGTGCATTTGAACCCTCTTCTCAATGTTCATGGCTACTTTAGTGTGAGGAAGCAAGTTTCTCTCACTAAAGTGGGGGCTAAATGTGCCATCAAAAAATGGACCTTCATCATTTTCATGGTCTTTTAGGTCTTGTTTTATAGTGTTGGAACTATGTTGCTTTAATTTTATGATGTATCTTGGCTTGAACATGCTTATTTTGGTGCTAAAACTCAAAGAATGATGTCTTGTGAAGGTGTTGTGAAGTGTTGTAAGATGTTTCTACTTTCTTCTAGACTCTATTTAATGAAATTCACCTAAAAACCACCTTTTCATTCATTAACAAGTCCTATTTTGAAGTGTTGTAAAGTCTTGTAACAAGATTTCACACTTTTCTAGGCATATTTTCACTATTTACACCTTCTCATGCTTTATTTTGTCTCTTTATGCCCTCATATGCTCATATTAAGTGTATTTTTGGGTCATATCCCGACAAACAACATTAACATAAAATTTTTCCCATCACTTGGTTTTGGGTCCTAGGTGGGACTCATTCGCCAAGGGTGGCAAATGAGTCCCCCTTGGCCCCAAATTCAAAATATTTCAAATTTTCTTCTGGATTTTACACAAATTCACTTCATGTTGGCCTGTGATGAGGTATGAATAGATAGTAAGGCACAATATTTGTATAAATATGTGATTTTAACCTCATTTTACATCTCCTAACACAATTCAAACAATCTTCTCATTCAAGCATGCATTCAACACTCAAGCATTTTGCATCATCAATTCAAGCACTTTTCATGCACTTTGTAGTAGCCATTGACATCACTTCATATTTGCATATTCAAGGATCTGGTAAGTTTGTAATACTTCCATGTTAGTCATTTATCATTTCCTTTACATTTCATTCATTTCTATTGGGTTTGATTACCAAAGTGGGGTTTAACCAAGGCAAACCCCTATTCACTAACCCTCCAACATTTTTTCCCTTTGTGCATGTGTATTTGTAGCTTTGATTTGCAGATTTAATAGGTTTAAAGGTGTTGAAAAGTGGAATTCAAGTCAACTGGGATCTTCAAGTCAACTCATCATCTTTTAAAGCATTTTGAGTGTTTTTTCTGTTTTCTGCGGAATTGACCCCGACAACCTAATATTTAGACATTGCTAGATCTGGAGTAGCAGTGTTGTCACCTAATTTTCAAAAAATATTGGGGATGAATAATTCGCCACCCTTGGAAAATGAGTCCCACTTGAAATCTGAAAACCTGTATTTTGTCATAAATCAACTCTCGGCTATTAGAAATCAGTTCCCAACAATTTTTCAACAATAGGAGGACTGATTCACCACCCTTGGCAAATGATTCCCACTATGAAAAATCAAAAAATTTCATTAGCATTCCAAACACTCTAGAAAGCTTATACAACATCTAAGTGCACTCATATTTGACCCTGTACCTTATGTTTTGCATGTTTCTTTCAATTTCTTCATCTTTCATAGTTGTTTGCATATCACAGTGTGTTTTCTATCATAGCTTAAATTGCACTTTAACATTCATTTTAGATCATTTTAATCAATCAATTGCATTTATCTTAGTTCATTTACATTAGATCATACTGCATACATCCTAATTTGAATGTGCATAAGCATTTTAGAACCCCTAATCACTCCCTTTCTAGGTGGAAAACCCTAGGAAGAGAGCTTAGCATTTTAGGTTCCTATAATCTATGTCACAATACTATCACTCATATAGAGTGCTTGTTGTGAATGAGGTTGGAGGAAGAATCAAACTAGGATCTGACTACTTCCATGCAATCCACGTCACTATTTTGTGCTAATTGCGGATGTGTTGAGTTGGTTTTGGAAGCTTTACAAAGCATTTTGATGTATCTATTTGGGTCCTAGTTAAGGTTTGGTATGGTTTTCCTTCACTTCTTTCCACTGCGGAAGTGTTTGATGTTGACCTATTTTGAATTTGTACGTTTGAGGTGCATGGTCGATCTTGGAGATTGTTTTGAAGGTTGAAAATGGTATAATGTACAATGAATTGTTAGTGGATTGTGTAGAGTGTGTAGTGATGCCAATATATAATCAAGAGTAGTTATTTGAGTGCAAGATTTAATGCCTAAGACTACCTGAAGTAGTGAGCAGAAGGTGTCTACATTTTTGGGGTACTTGAAGTTACTAGAGGCAGTGAGTTGAAGGTTGCGGATGGTGTAGAGTTGCAGTGGTGGATCTTTCTGGTGCTCTGAGATAGATTTATCATTGTAAAAATATTCTTATTTCTTCTTTCTAATCTGACAGTGAGCCTTTGGTAGTGAGTCCTTCTTTCTTTTGGGAAGTTTTCTCTCCAATAGTGAGCCTATTGTATTCAGTGTTGAAATTACTTTATATTGTGAGCTAATCCTCACGATGGTTTTTCCTTTCTTTGGTTTTTCATGTAAATTTGGTGTTCTATTGTGCATGGTGTTTGATGCATTGTTTCATTTATTTACATTCATGTTAAAACTGTTTAAGAGTTTAAGGGCTAATAATGATCAATATGTTAATGAGTATTTTGAATTTTTAATGTACAATTAATTCACCACCCCCCTCTCAATTTTCTTGTTCATTCAACATGTAGTTGGTCCAATAAATCATTTGTCCTTGAAAGAAGATATTTAATTTTTATGCCAATTGTATTGTATTCTTTTTAATTAATACATATCTCCCAAGAACTATCCTTGTTTCTTACCATCACAATAGTTCAACTGCATGGTTAAATAATAAGATGCTTGATCCCATTTTATATCAACTCATTAATTTATTTCTTGACTTCATTTCCCTCTAATATTTATCGTTGATACAAGTTGATGTTTGGTAAAGGAGATTTACGTGGGAGTTGAATTTCATGCTCCACCTATATTCATGTTGCAAGTTCCTTAGACTAATGAACACTTCTTGAAAATATGAAAATACTTCATCTAAGACTTTCAAGTTAGAGTGACATTGTATAAATACCCAATCCATCATCTAGCTTGTCTTTTAATAAAAGTACACAAAATTGCTTAGATTTTTAAGTACTTTGATATCAATTGAAATTAGTTTTTTAGTTCTATTTAATAATAAATTTAATTATATCCTTGGCCTATATATATTTAGTAGCACTTATGAAAATTACATCTCTAACACTTAAGCATGTGGAATACCAAATACTTTATTAAAAGCACAAGAGTAATTACATCTTCATCCGCTTTAGTTTTGTATTATACATTCAAACCAAGAGTTTTAAAAAGATAAAAATATTACCTATAATTATACACCATTTCTTGGGGCAACCCAAAATTGCATCTTGCTAATAAGTACTTTTTAATAAAAGTACACAAAATTTCTTAGATTTTTAAGTACTTTGATATCGATTGAAATTAGTTTTTCAGTTCTATTTAATAATAAATTTAGTTATATCCTTGGCCTATATATATTTAGTAGCACTTATGAAAATTACATCTCTAACACTTAAGCATGTGGAATACCAAATACTTTATTAAAAGAAACAAGAGTAATTACATCTTCATCCGCTTTAGTTTTGTACTATACATTCAAACCAAGATTTTTAAAAAGATTAAAATATTACCTATAATTATACACCATTTCCTGGGGAAACCCTCTGGTGAAATGGTGGGGCTTCTTTCCTATAGAGCCAACAACCAAGGTTCAAACCTTGCGGGGTCGCTCTCTACCATGTCAATAATGGAGTTTCATAACCCTGGTGTTAAGGGGAGGCTCCTTGGTGAAGTGGTGGGGCCTCTTGCCTATAGTGCCAACAACCAAGGCCCAAACCTTAATGTCTTTTTTTAGTGGGAGGCTAGGCAGGTGCCTTTCCACATATTCTATTGTGGAAAGTTTAGGTTTCTGTAGGGAAAGTAGGTGAATAAAACTTGGCATTTCAAGTTGGAAATCGAAGGTGGCAAGGGGAATTCTTTTCACAATGTGTCCTATTGGGAATGAGGATAGGGCAAGTTGGGTTGTTCAATGGCTAGCGATATGATGTTTCATTAATGCCTCTTGCTTATTGTGCCATTTTTTTAATGTAAATAATGGAAATATGAGGTAAATCTATATTTTGATCAGACTAGATATGACATGCTTCTTTCCTGGCATTTCATGACTCCACATCATGCATGCTAGTCATCGAGTGGTAGGAGCATAGGAAAAACTGGGTGGCACACACACTTTTGCACAATGTTGTAAGTGCACTAAGCTACGGCAGATCAAGAACCATAAATAATGGAGGGTGACACAATTTCACCAAAACTTTGGCTTCATTTTATTGGCTTGCACTTTGTTTTTGGGAATGGCGGAAAGATCCAAGTTCTTAGTGGATATTTTTGTGGAGTTGCTAGTGAGCTTGGGCCTTGACACCCCAATCCATTTGGATTGTAAAGTTTGATAGACCACTTTCAAGGTGATAATCGATCAATAGTTAAAGAGGATCATGCTCGGGATTGATCATCATATGGCGGTGGCAGTCAAAATGATTTTGATAAGGGGCATTTATTGAACCGGGAGACATTTTGAGTTAACACCCACATTGTCTCTCGGTTCTTGGTGTCTATGCTTGATGTTCGCACACCAAAAGCAGAAGTGGAGGTGATAGTCTACAAAATCTTCAAGAAAGAGCTTTTGGGTGGGTTGTACGAGTTCCTGTACGCGACATTATTGGGTCATAGTGTGCCTCGGCTTTATGATCTCCCACTGATAAAGGTTCCTAGTGAGGTTGTTAAAGTACATCCCTTGCTATTGGAGCTAAAATTAATGGCCTTGGTCAGGCACTGGAAAATTATGACATATGGGGTAAGCTTCCTCAAGAAGGTTTTGATGCTCGAGCCTGTGAATGATTTTTAGTAAGTCCCTGCTTTTGATCAATTTACAAAAATGATTGGTTTTTAGGTGGTGGTTAGGCAACTCAAAGTTAGTAGTCTATGAATATAATTAACATACTAGTGATGTCTTTGGGTTTTTTTATTAACATACCAAAATCACATATAACTCTGGTTGAGAGGTGGGTTTGGGGTTTTGGGATAGCATGGTGTTGGATGGGGGTCACATGTTGGCTTGTTTGTTGATCTCTTTTTTGATAGGTGGCTAGGGTTTTGGTCTAGGGCAATGAATGGAAGTGGACCATGGGTCTAAAACTTTTGCACTAGTGATGGTTTTCTATGGTTCTTGCATTCCAAACGATTGTAATTATCTTTTGCAATTAATAGAATCTTCCTTACGTATCAAAAAAAAATTATACACCATTTCTACCCAACACAAAGGATATCATTGAGGATGTTTCATATATTTTAAGACTAATCTTAACAATTTTCTTTGAACCAACCAAAGAAACTAACATATAAGAGATTCAATACATGAAACCATAAATGGTTAACTACAAACAATGAGCCAATACCATGCTTCGATATTGCACCAAAATATAAATCCAAAATTTCATCACCCCTTCATGATGAGTGAACATACTAAAATAGTAGATGCTCTTACATTGTCATAACACTCAATATCTCTATCATAAGCCACTCACCAAATTGGACACTCCATTTTGGCTCTATAATCTCTCTCAAAAGATTTTTTATGATAAACATTTGTTATATAGTTGGTCAAGATTCCTAGCCAACAATGTTCCTCTACAATCATGCTCTTATGCATCATAATATCTCTTACAACATTATTTTTTTCATAGATTTTCTAACATAGATTTATGAAAAGATAATCTCTTACACACCATTATATATATCTTAATAAAGAATACACATGGAATAATGGACAAGCCATAAGTGTGATTCTATTTTCTACATGAGATCACAAATAATAAATGAGTTACAATATTAATAACTTAATTTTGAACATTTTTATGTGCAGAATCATGATGGGCCCAGAAGTGGTGATATGATGGGTATGTGTAGGGTATGTGGTTGATGACATTTTTTAACCCAAAATTGATGAAACAAAAAGGGTTTTTAAAGGTGATTCTCAGCTTTCCACCAATATAAATTATGATTTACTTTGAATTTAATAAATAATTATTATTCATTTTCTATTTGAATTATGACTAAAGTCCTCATTGATAGGTTGATTGAAAAACATCTATAGCTTTCAAACGATATCACATTTTTTGAATCCAAAACATGTCACATTCTATGCTTCGTACACTATAGGATTAGAAAAAGAAAAATTGAATTTTATGAAGTTTTGACCAAGTTAAGGTGGTCAACATACGAGTTTTTATATTTTTTAAAAGTTGTAATAAAAAAATCATAATTAATTATTTACTTGGAAATTTTTTTAAAAAAATATGCATCACATCGGGACATGAGTCCTCTACTTATATATCAAAAATCTTATAAAAAAATATTTTCATTTTATTGTGGTTAGGGTGGTTAGACAGACACCTACTTCTTATTTTTTCCCTAAAATTTAAGTACTACTGCATTGAAATTTCAAATTTTCACCAAACAGATTTTTTTTTTTTAAATAAAAATAGTAGTTTAGAAACTACATTCAATTTGCTACAAATTATATTCTTACATATTTTTGAAAAAATATAGATAACCTATTCAAATTTTGATATCAAGTTGCCTAACTCTGATTTTTTTGAATTTTTCGTCACTTAAGGGCCTATTTTTCCATGATGATCCTGCACATACCTACATTAGAATTATAAATTGTATGATACACCTATTACAACATCTTCTTCCTTGGCATATAGCTTGCACAAGCAAAGAGGAACACAAACATTGTCAATTAACTACTATGGGTCATGAAACCTATAGACTCAATACACCACATGAACTTAGTTGTGTTAATAGGCTTTAGTAATGCAAATATAATATTATCCAAAGTATCAATTTCTTCTCCAAACTCACCCTCTTATTATTTACCATGTAACAAAAAATAGCAAACATGAAAGGGTGAGTTTTTTCCATACATGTGGCATTTTTATAGTCACAAAAAATTTGATAGCTCCTTGACTCAACCTCACATATAAACACAATACTATAAGTCAAGTGGCTTCCTTACATGTGTGAGTAACTATAATGCACTCAACTTCAACAGTGGAAAAGGTGACCACAAACTATTGCTTGGTCATCTAACTAATAACACCACCAAATAAATTAAAAATATAACACAAAGTAGATATTTTTCTATTAACACCATCCACCCAATTTGAATCAATAAATCTATGAATGTTGATTGAGTGTTTTCTCCTCATAGAATCACCATAGTAAAAAATAGAGTACTTAGAAAGGTGCCCCACAAATATGTGAGAACCCTCTTAAATGCATTTCAATGATTTTATTTAAGATTAGCCATGAATTGGCTAAGGAATACCATTACTTGGATAATATTTGATGTTGTATGGAACATAGTATACATCAAACCCCTGGGCAATAGCATTAGAATAAGTTCTTAATCCATGTCATCTATCTCACTAATTGTAGAGGGACATTGCTTTGTAGAGGGACATTGTCCTACAAATAACTTTGTCCACATTAAAATAGGAACACTCAAAAGTTTGCATAGTAGCATGTTGGATTTCTCCAACACTAAGATCACATGATTTCTCGAGCCCAACCAAAGCTTTTTATTTTCTTTCTTTTTGGATCTTCATGAGAAAAACATATATGGTTGTTGTCAAGTCCCTAATGTTAAATAATATTGGAAAGCTAAGACTTCAAATCTAAAAACATTTCTTCCTATTACCAAATAATAATGTGTTATCTATGTACAAATAACAAGGAGATGATCACCATCCATCTTGTAATAAACACATTTATTTGATTTGGATCTCAAAAAATGTAATCTCAATGCAAAAGAGTCAAAATTTTGATACCACGTCCTAGCAGATTATTCAAGACCATACAAAGATTTTTTTCTTTAAACTAAAGTTTCTTTACCTTTCTCCATATATTGCTTAAATTGTTGTGTTATGAAAATATTTTCACGGAAGTCAATATATAAAAAAATTATTTTCACATTCATGTGTTCTATCTCTAAATTAAATTTTGTTTTTATTGATAACATAAACCTATATTGTACTATTTAATATCATCATTTGCATTGATCTTTTTTGAATAATTTACATTCAATAGTCTTTCTTTTGTGTAGCAATGATATCAAGTTTCATGTGTCATTCTCTATCAATACAATTGTATTATCATTCATAACCACTATCAAGGACTCAAAACCACTCATGTTCATCATCCCATTCATAATTATAGTATCATCAATATTAGTAATCAAAGAAAAAACTACACATTCAATGATGCATAGGATGACAATAGTAGAAAATAAGGAGCTAAACTAGAAAGTGCATGAGTTGTTGAGAAAAGGTCTAATCATAAAGAGTTTAAGCCCATGTGTGATACCTATGGTATTAGAACCTAAGAAGAATGTTGAATGGAGAATGTGTATAGGTTCTAGAGCAATAAAAAATATCACTATATAAAATATAGATTCCCATTTCCAAGGATGGATGACATAATAGACTATTTCATTAGTATAGTATTTTACCAAGATTGTTTTGAAGAGTGGCTATCACCAAATTAGAATTAGAGGGGAATGAATAGAAAAATACAGCGTTCATGTTGTTTAAGTTTTGAGTACATTTATGAGGTTATTGAATGGGGTTCTAAAATAAATTCTGGGTAAGTTTGTGATATTTTGAGTTTTAGTAAGACTAAGGAATAACACTTAAGAAATGTGAGGCAAGTATTGTAGAGGTTGAGGGAAAATAAATTACCATTCAATGTAAAGAAGTGTAACTTCATGAAAAAGGAATTAGTGTACTTGGGATTAGTGATATCAACTGAAGGACTAAAAATGGATCCTAAGAAAGATCAATTGTGGGATGGTCTATGATATCAAATGTTTGAAAGTTAAGATATTTCCATGATGTAGAAGGTTTCTAAAGGAAATTCACCAAAACATTTAGTGATATTTATGCAAATTGCTAACTAATGCAATGAGTGGAGACGAGGAGTTCAAGTGGACATCATGAGTAGATAGGAGTTTTAAGTTGCTAAAGAAGAAGGTGACATAACTAGTAATAACATTATTAGATTTTAACATAGTATTTCAAGTGGATTGTGATGTAAATAGAAATTTGATTGATTTATAGCATGTTGAGCCAAAAAAGGTATACCAATAACTTGCTTTAGAGAGTAATTTAATGACACAAGAAGATATTCAATCTATTATCAACATTTTTATGCCATAACTCAAACATTGAAGTGGAGGTATTTCTTATTTCCCAAGGAGTTTGTTGTACAATGATCAAGCATTGTAATATTTGTATAGTCAATGCAAGTTAAACCAAAGACACATTTGGTGGGTTTAGTTCATGCAATGCTATATCTTTGTATTGAAGTGTAGGAGTGGAAAAACCAAACAAGGTTGTATATGCATTGAGTAGGAGATAAAGTTTGTTAATAGAGATGAGAGTGCAAGTGGCCAAGTTTAAAGAATTGAAGTATTTGTATGAGTTGATATCGATTTTGTGGAGGCATAGAAAACATGCAATGAGCTACTACACATGTATATAAGTAAGTGATTAGATAACTTAATTTAAAATAATATGTTTAAGGTTAATTAGCTGTGCATTTCAAGAAGCTTCATGAGGGAAAATTGATTAAGGAAAAGCATAGTAGCAGTCTAGTAGGAGATTTTAGTGTGTATAAGGCAGTAGCATTGTACTAGTTTTATGAGGGTGAATGCACAAATGAAAGTAACATTTTTCTATTTATTCTCTATTTTATAATTTAGTAAAAACTTACAATACCAATGTGATCATATTCACCATAATATTCATTATTCATATTGACATTTGACTTGCACATGCTTAGGCCTGCTTTTCACATATAGTGCATTTATCACAACCCAATTTCTTACACACAACACTTTTTACATTTAATACATTTCAAGAACTCATTGGTCTATGAATATTATATATACATATTGATACATATTGGAACCACACACATTATCACTACATTAATCATTCATTACATGGGTCTTTATTACTTTGTATGTCATTGCCCATGAGACAAATTCTTAATAGATAGATATACACATGTGCCTTCATGTTTATATCCTATTGTGTGCATGCTTCCCTGCTTATCAATGGACATGATTGACATTATCAATTAACACGACATTTATTAGGTCATTTAGGGTTGTCTTAGTCCATTATTTTTCAACTATGAGCTTACGTTGGTATATTGATTGATTTACATTGGGCAACATCATGCATCTCCCCTTTACATTTGAGATATCATTGTCATATCTGACACAATGGGGCATCATGACTTCTCTCTTTATATATATCTACACCTTATTACAACATATTTCCCAAATATAACATATTCATTGATATGAGCTTTCATGCTTTCATCTAACATTGTTGTGCTCACCTAATGCATTTACATCCTACACAACCAATTCATGGCATTGGGGGTATACACCTCCCCCTTTATCACATTGGGAGGCATCAAACCTTCATATGGAACATTTCACCTTCCCTCTTCATCACATTGGGAGATACTGGTCCTTCCCATTTAGAAGCACATGGTTCCTATTTACATATTGTGCCTTCACAATATCTTTACACTTGGGAGTATTGCACTTCCCCCTCACATTGTTGTAGCTTCATGTCTTTATATTTGCATGGTTGTTATTGTGCTTTCATGAATACATATTTATATTTGGGAGCATCACGCTTTCCCTTTACGTGTTATAGCTTCATACCATTGAGGATACATCACCATCCTTTGCTCATGTTAGAGGTAACAAATTTTGTTCATTGATCCTTTATGTAGCCCATGTGCTTATCATGTGCTTATATTTTGATGTGTTTATATTATAATTACATGATTTATTTTACAATTATTGTTATATATGCTTACATGTTCACATGATTGTATGCTCACATGCTTTAATTACATTTACTTTTTCATGTATTATTTTTCTCTCTTCCTACAATTCTTTAGATCCTATGGATATAACTAAAATTTCCATATTTTGATTTGCAAGTAGTTATTGTTGTATATACAAGCTCATCTTTAGTTCTCACGTAGAGTACATATATATGAGGCAAACCTATGTGAACATATCCTTGCAAGGTTATATGGACCCCATGGTGACATCCTTTGATGTTTGAATATTTACTCCACATGTTTGTTTGCAAGTACTACATAGTGCTATACGCAAGATCATTCTAGGAGTCTCATGCACCTCAAAGTGGGGGCATTTTGTTTTGTGCATATTTGAAAGAAAGTGCTTTGATTCATAGATAATATTGACAAATGGTATAATTTGGTGCAAAGTCAAGTCCCCTGCCCTATGCTATCCACCTCCCCATTACACATGTTCCTATACATTCACCCATCATCCTCATCCATTCAACTATCCACTTATTCATCCCACCCATGCACACATATTTCCATGAACATATTATCCTTTGCATCTAGCTCCTTCCATGTGTAAGAGTATCCTTGAAGATTGTTGTTTTTTCTATTATTCATATGTATTTCTATAATTTGATCTAGAAGTAGGTGTCCTTTTGACATATAAACAGGCCCTACAAACCCACAAGTATCAAGACATATAGAAAAAAGATACATATTTACCAAAATGTAACTTACAAATCACACACTACAAATGTGTAGTGACAAATCTACAATCATAATTTGTCTCAATCATAAACACCAACTCTTATTAATTAGTTACTCTAAATTGATTGTGCTTATGCCAATGAAAATAAGGAAAGCTCATTTTCTTTCACAATAATGATAAAGTAAAATCCTTCAACATGGTTTTCCGTGTCTTTCCATTCCAATGATCTTTGTAACATCAAACTAATATCATTGCAAAGCTTACAGTGCAAACAACACCATGGAGGATATGTGGATATTAGACCAATTATCAAGCCTCGGGACATCATACATACTTGATGCACTATGAATACCATGGAGGATATGTGGAAATTAAACCAATTATCAAACCCCGGGATATGATATATACTTGATGCGTTATGAATTGCCTTCTCAACTTCTGGTTCAGTGTTTGTTATGATGGATGGCTTCAACCAAAAGATTAAAAAGGTTTATATTTTGTGGATAACAGTATTTTGCCACCGGCACTGTATTTAACTGCAGCTTAAAAATGAAATTACAAAACAATAGCAGAACTTAACGGATAAAAACTTGAAAACCTCTCTTTCCAAACGCTCTAGTATGTATACAAAGAATTCTTGATCAAGCAGGGTCTTTGACCTGCTAAACAATTTTAAATTGTTAATGTTACAACTATATATTCTTTTCAATCCTCGGTTGAACAGAATGTATATCTTTTTTAATCAGACCTCAAATAGATGAAACTCGATACCCAATATGTACAGGAACGAAAAGAATGTCATGGATAGCTCACAAGAAGTGAGATTGATCCGTATTATATACAGATGTAACTACAGTTCTAAAATGCTAAATAGAGCTGATACAAAATTTATGACCCAACTCTATGGTTTCTCAGTATGGTTTACTGTGACACAAAACTCAAAAGTGAAACTCCATATAGAACGAAATTACAGTCTGTTTCGGGCCACTGCATCGCAAAGCTCATCCTCAACAAACAAAACTCTGTTTGTAATATTGCCTCTTGACCTCAAGAAATGATTCTGTTTGGGTAACTTTGCATCATCATACTTGTCTGGAGTGTGCGGGTAAAACAACAATGAAGGCATTTCCTTCATGTTTTCAAAAGATATTCGCGCCTTTTGAAATTTGCCCACTTGCTTTGGTGCATTAGGTGTTGCAGGCCTTGAAGATGAATTACACAAACTTTCGAACCCTCCAAAAGAGCTGTAAGCAATTCAAGCAAAAAAAAATTAGAAAGAACACTCTTTAAAACCAGTAGTCCTTCAGATAGGGATGAAAAGCCAAAAACAAAAAAATATTCACCTTGCATAATCTTTTGAACTTTCAAGGGGCATCAAAGCATCTACTCTACGTTTAGTGGCTCGCACACGTACTGGTGTAGAAAAGTCAAAGTGCATCTGTCTAGCAATTACAACCTGCTTGACAGCACACAAATATATCAGACTTGAAGTGAAAATCTAATTGATATTGTGAATACAGTCAATGTGCAAGAGCTGAAGACATCGTTGCCATGTGAATGAACTGAAAATGTTAAAATGGGTAAATAATAAGAGGCTTTCCCGCTTCTCTGAATTTGCTTGATACAAGGCAGAGGGTCTTGACTTCATCATGATGAAAATTACAAATAATTCAAACCTGTGAACAAAGTTACAGTTACAAGGTTAATTTCAATGTAAACCCAAGTTTCCAACAAACACCAAATTCTTTCTAGAAAAGAACAAGATAAGGTGCTATTCTAAACTATGTAGGAAGCAGTAGGATTCAAAATTATATGCATTAACCTTATAGTTTATATCTGAGTTTAATAAAGGTGAGTAATTTTAAGCTCTTTTCCTAAGATAATGTAAGGAGTTTGAGTAATTTTAAGCTCCTTTCCTAAGATAATGTAAGTGGCTCCATCGTCTGCCAACAGGTAATGCTGGAAGATGACACATTGTTTTTTCACATTTTGAATTAAACTTTGGGAAAGTTTAAGAATGCTAAATTCAGTTCACCATTCTTGAGAAGGTTACCTAACGGCACGATTTACTGATTACTATTTACCTATTCATTTACATTAGAAACCAGTGCCAGAAACCACAGGCCAAAATCGAAAGTAACAAAAAGAGGATTTGCGAATATGACAAGTGATATACTTTGTCTCAGATAAAATCAATGTCAAGATTCAAGATAAGAAAAGTCAAACGAAAACGTTCAAACAAGGTAAATGCCAAATTCAAAAATATGGTCTGAAGTCTGAACCATAATACAACATAGAAGGAAGAGCTAAACCCTCAGATAGATGACCTTTATGAAAACTGAGAATAATAACACTCAATTAGGCTTTGTTTCAAATCAGAAATGGAGATTATAAAAGAACTGCAAACTGCAAAATGCAAAATGCAGCCAACAAATTTCACTAGGTGAAATCCTTGACAAAAATAAAATTTATCCATGGAGATTATCAGAAAATTGTAAAATGCGAAATGCAGACATCAAATTACACTAGGCGAAACCCTTTAGAAAAGAAAAATTATGCACGGTTATTGGATTAAATGGTTATTTGGGGCCTTTTATAGCAGAGGTGCGTTGAGACATGATAAAATGATGTGCATTTGATAAATTACCACATCCAACTTGCTAGCTCAAGTCCCCAGTGAGTTCAATGCAAGATATAACCCTTCGTAGGTGGCAGCTACGCCCAAATAAGTTTAGACAGAATACATAAAATAGTGTTGAGACACTTTTTTCCTTCAAGGTCTCGCACACCTCAGTTAAATTCTACGGATGTCTTCTATATACAGAGTTAACTATTCCTAAATAGCTCATAGGCTGGTGGTATAAAATAAGTTTAGACACCTGTTTACTGTGTTCAAATCCTTTATGGTTGTCAATTCGTTCACTTTAATCAACACCAAAAGAAAAAAACCGGAAAAAGTTCATGCTTCTCTGCTACCGACCTGATAGTGAAAATTTTCTGTGTAAATAACAAAACAGAGTTCTGCCACTACTTCATAACCATAACGTAAATTCCCATTTTATAGGCAAAAGAAAATGGCGGTGGCCTTCCAGTATGTCAACATTTGATAGGAGAGCCATCCCACCATTTTCTTTTTCCTAAAATTTAAAAACCTACATTCCAACCATTTTCTCTTTTCTAATAATTACAAACCTAGATGAATGACAAGCACTTCCAAAGAAAAAAAGACAGTAATTTAAAAGAGCGAAACTTACTAAGATATCCAACGGCAAGGATTCAATATCCGTTTCACTCGCCAAGTTCGCCTTTTCCCCAATAACAGGGGAACTATTTCTCACTTGGGTGAAAAAACTTCTCCCCTGTTGTGAGAGAAAATCAGCAGATTTTCTATGAGAAGCAAAAGAATTCACTGCAATTCGTTTCCGTCCCATTGTGCAGGTGGCATTAGTCCTGGAAACCCTTTTTCCACCCCTCCTCCTCTGCCTCCAATTCCCTTTCCTGGCCTTACAACAGGTCTTCATTTTCAAATCTTTAGCCTGCTTTAGCGTCTCGCGCAATTCCTTATAGCACATTTTCTACAGCCAAAAAAAACTTGAAAGGGACTAGGGTTTACTGCTCGTCAAGATGAAACCCCTGTGGCTAATAAGCGCAGAAGCTGTGAATTTATAAACGTTAGGACTACTCAAACGCAATTGTAGGAAGCTCTGGTGAAATCAAACACACAGAGAGAAATTCCAATGATTCGAACTGAAAGATCAACGAAAAATATCACGCCGTGCTGTAAATAGTTTGGACAGCTATCTCTGAGTGAGATACAAGAGGACTGCGAGTGTTCTTGTAATGAAGCGCCGAAACCCAAGGAAGTTTCTGTGTGTTTGCTGTTAACGCGGTTATCGTCTTGGGTTTCGCGATGCCATTCACTGATTGACTCGTGCTGCCTGTCGGTCGAATCCACGTGGCGTTTCGGACACGCAATGGAGATGCCCGTTATGCTATGAAACGTGGCGAACTGCGAGAGGGTGGAGGCAGCTTCATCGATGGCAGTTCAAGTTTTAGTCGCGTGGAGGCCGTACACTGTTCAGGACACACGTGTGTGGAAGTATGAGAGAGAGAGCTCAGTTTAAAGAGTAGAATGTCCTGCTCTCTGTACACCTCTCTCTGTATATCTCTCTCTACACGGCACATGGTCGGTGAGGGAAAGCGACATTTGATATTAATATATCTCTCCTTTTCATTGGATGCTTCTGGCTTTGACGTGTCTGGACCGACTTTGATAAAATAGGCGGGCTGATGGAAACCTCTCAAAAT
The DNA here is from genome assembly GCA_007258455.2 of Sequoia sempervirens. NCBI lineage: Eukaryota > Viridiplantae > Streptophyta > Pinopsida > Cupressales > Cupressaceae > Sequoia > Sequoia sempervirens. Next base: position 345,069,531 of record VDFB02047230.1, on the reverse strand, counting down.
GTACCTTTAATCGAATTATAAACTAGCAATCGCACCTTGGTGTGCAGTGGGTACGCTGAAGAGGTGTGGAAGGTCAATTAGGGGAACAAATTGTTATATTTTTTCATATATTCGTGGAGTACATGGGTTAATTGTTCGGTCATTTAATAAATGTTATTGTTTTTGCAACAAAGGTTTCAATGGAGAAGTGATAGCTTCAAATAAACTATGCATCTACTTATGGGGATCCGAACATGATTAAAAAAACTTCTAAATCAAGAAGATAATCAAGCTCCAACACCACTAAGCTCATGTAGTGTTTGCAATAGGGAGAGAGGGAGTCCGGGGGGGGAGGGGGGGCGACAGCGAGAGATAGATAAGGATAGAGATAGAGAGGAAGATAGAGATGGACATGGAGATGGAAAAGGAGAAGGAGAGGAATATGGAGAGAAGTTGAGGGATAGATTAAGAGAGAGAGGAGAGAGGGATAGATTGAGATGGAAGAGATAAATATATGAGGGAGAGTGAGGGAGATTATGAGAGTGGGAGGTATAGAAAGATAAATATAGATATATAAAGCACAATATATTGAGAGATGTATAGAGAGGGAGAGATATAGGGGTAGAGAGAGATGGAGAGATAATGAGATAGAGATAGAGTGGGAGATGGAAGAAGAAATATGAAGAGATTTATAGAGATAGAGAGGAAAATACATATAGATATAGAGGTCTAGGAAGATAAAGAGGGAGAGGGAGAGGGAGTGAGATAAATGGATAGAGAGGGAGACATGTCTAGAGATAGAGGAGAGAGGAAGAGGGAGAGAAATAGATAAGGAGATAAGGAGATAGAGAGGGAGAGATAGAGAGGTAGATATATAGAGACAAAGAGGGAGAGAGAGATGGTGAGATAGAGTGATGGAGAGATTGAGATATAAGGAGATATAAAGAGGGAGAGAGAATAAAGAGAGAAAGAGACAAATAGAGTAATAGATAAAAAATAAAAGTAGAGATAGAGAAGTAGAGATGGAGAGAGGGAGAAAGAAATAGGGAGTGATAGAGAGAGGAGAAAGAAAGAGGGAGAGATAGAAATATACAAGAAGAGAGAGAGAGAGAGAGATAGAGATATATGGGAAGAGAATGGGAGGGAAAGGTAGAGAAAGAGAGATAGTTGTGAGGATAAAGGAGTGAGGTCCGGGGAGAGATAGAGAGGGGGGAGATAGAGAGGGAGGGAAAGAAAGGGAGTGTAACATGCCAATTGTCACACCTCGTCTTGTTATTACTAATTTACTTTTACCTTCATAGGTAAATAGGATGGTAAATGCAATCATGATTTGATATGCTTGCTAAAAGAATGGAATACTAAAATAGGTATTATGTAAAAGTATTGATAATTGCTTTGAAAGAGTAATTATGTTTACATTGATGATGAACATGTATATGAATATGCTTAAATTTTATGATGTATATAGATTTATTATGAACGTCTAACTATCGTTGCAAATGTGCTAAGCTAGTTGCAAGGACAGGTTCAATCCTCTGGGTGGAGGGGGAAGTATCACTCAAAAGAAGTGATTAGTTGATAACCCTAAATGAAACTTATCTGAGCTACACACTCACTCACATTAGAATGATTGAGTCAAGTTGTAGTATTAGGAATTGGTAAGTCATCCTTAGTGGGATGTGTTTGCATTAGTAAAGGTCTTGATTAATGTTGAGTGCATTGTTGGATGATGTTTATATGTTTTGAGCAAATGAGTTCTTCCTTATATTACTATGCTTGATTGATGAGTTGAATATACGTTGAATGTATATATATAAGTATGCATATGTGTATATAAGTTATTTAGTATGGTATTATTGTGAATATATCACCTGGTTGTAATCATTTGATTATCGAATTGATTATTCCTCTATTGCTTTGAATGATATATGTATATGTATATATGTATCCAGATATATACACACACACACACATGAGCATTCCTGCTTATATAGAGGAGTGCGTATATTTATACATATATATAATATATTATTATATTAAATAGGGACCGATTTATACATATACTATTAAAAGAATAAAAAGATGATTCATATGAATATATGCTTTTATTGGTATATCAATTAAATGAGAACAATATGTGCACTATGAATGATAGGGGATATATGAGTTGGTAAACTTATATATTGGGGAGGATATATAAATATATATATATACACACACATATATATATGTACATATATATATACACACACACACATATATATACACACATGATACACACACACATATATATATGTATATGTATTATATAGTATATTATAACCCAATATTAGAGTGCTAAACATAAGAGATAAATATATAAGTATATCTGAGCTACACACACTCACATTAGAATGATTGAGTCAAGTTGTAGTATTGGGAATTGGTAAGTCATCATTAGTGTGATGTGTTTGCATTAGTAAGGGTCTTGATTACTATTGAGTGCATTCTTGGATGATGTTTATATGTTTTGAGCTTATGAGTTCTTCCTTATATTACTATTCTTTATTGATGAGTTGAATATACTTTGAATGGATATATAAGTATGCATATGTGTATATAATTTATTTAGTATGGTATTATTGTGAATATATCACTTGGTCATAATCATTCGATTATTGAATTGATTACTACTCTATTGTTTTGAACAATATATTTATATGTATATATGTGTCTGAATATATATATATATATGTATATATTCATATAATGCATATATGCATATACACACATGAGAATTCATGCTTATATAAAGGAGTGTGTATATATATACATATATACATATATATAATATTATTATATTAAATACCTGGACTGATTTATACATATACTATTCAAAGAATAAAAAGATGATTCATATGAATATATGCTCTTATTGGTATATCACTTAAATGATAACGGTATACACTATGAACAATAGGGGATATATGAGTTGGTAAACTTATATATTGGGGAGGATATAGATACACACACACACATATGTATATGTATTATATAGTATATTATAAGCCAATATTAGAGTGCTAAACATACTTGACATGATCGATATAAAAGAATATACAATAATATATATATGTATATATCATAATGAGAAGACTTATAATATAAACATATATATATTATGTATATATGTCAATGTTAATACTTTCTATGAAGTGCAAGTATTTGCTTTTGAGATTTGCATATTTATTCATAGTGCATAAGAGATGAAACATCTAGGCTAAGCGCTTAGTAATAGCATATGTAATATGCATATAGTGCATGATTTAAGGAAGCCATGCACTGTCTTAGAGAGTAGAAAAGGGCATGCATAGCTAGTGCTGGGAAGGAAGGGGTGCATATGTGAACTCAGGGTGAAACCTTCGTCAATGCAAGTATTATAAAGGCCGAATATAATGTATATTAGCAAAGAGTAAAGATCGATTTATATGTTATGTAATATACAACAGTTAAGTTGATATGGAGAGTTTGACATAGTCGATGCTTTGAGTAGAACATCATTGACTTGGTAAACAAAAATTACTTCAGATGCCTTATCATAAGGCGAAGGAATAATTACCAAACAACAAATAAAGTGAAACACATGATAATACGATAAGTGACAGCAAGGTAAGGAAATGGTCAAAGTGTCATTCATGTGCAAGATGACTCATCATTCCTTTATTTATTGTTTCTCACATAGACTTAGTTGACTATATGAAAGTGTTACATTTTAAATGTAGACTGATTCAATTGGAACTCTTGAAAATGGGATATGAGTGTTGTATGGTTTAGGACATAGAGCACACCCACTCTCAACTATTCCACTCAAGGATAACCCTAGAGATCTCAATGTGAAAGAGAAAGAGATCTTGCAATAGGGTTGTCCTAGGAGTTGAATGTCAACTAAAGAGGGGTTCGCCACCAAGCTAGGGCCTAAAACAAAATGAAATGCAAGATCTAATGACAAATCCTAGTGATGCATGAAACTTGAATGAATGACCTAGAAATGCATATAAATCATAATAGAAAGTTGTAAAATCAAAAGTGTGCACCTGGAAACTTGTAGAGGCTTGAATGAAGATTGGAAATCATGTAAATCTTGAAATTTTGGCCTATTGGGACTCATTCACCATTATGGGAGAATTAGTCCTAGATCTAGGTTTTTGTACAGGAACAGGTTTCTAGAAAAAGGGTGTTTGAAGCTGCAAAAAATCTAAAAATTGACCTAAACTGGGAATCATTCATCAGTCTGGGAAAATTAGTATGGAGTTAGGGTTTTTTGGAGCTTTAAAATCTGAATTTAGTCTTCAAAGTCTGCTCTTTCTAATCCTCTTTGTTTCCATATCTGAAACTCTGATTTTGGGGTTGTAGGTGACTTTTTGGTGAAAATTACAACCTTGCAAATGGGGAGACAACTCCAACAATTTTCTCCAAGCTTGTAACCTAATCTTCAGTGATCCTTCAAGTCTTCAAAGCACCTATAATTGTAATTACACAAAGAGAGAGAGAGAGAGAGAGAGAGTGTGTGTTGATTGTTAGGAAATAGGGGTTTGCCTTGGTCAAACCCCTTGTAGGTAATTAAACCAAATGATGAGATAATGGAATGAAGGCATGAAACATGAAACAAAGAACATGAATAATGGAAAATGATACCTTGAATGATTCCTTGTAAATGATGTCTTGTAAATCTGGAACTCAACATGAAATGGCCATGAAGGATGTAGATCTTAATCTTTGATAATAGGTGTAGAACAATGCTTGATCTTGGATCTTCAATGCTACATCACAACACTAGCTCAATAACATGTTTGATGTCTGATAACCTTTGACATGATGATGGATCTTCAATTGCTGCAATAATTGATGAAGAATTTTTCCCTTGAATGCCTTAAAAATGATCTTGAATGCTCTCTGGATGATCTTGTGAAGTCTTGGAATGCTTAACCCTTGAGTGCTTGACTTGATATCATGCATGCTTGATGAAATAATGATTTGAAAGCTCATTTATATAGATAATCCATTTAATATCTATGTATTAGATCCCAAAGGGTGACACACATAAAATTTGAACTTAAAATGCTATTTTCCTACTCAAAACCTTGAAAATAGGCCAAATGGGACTCATTTACCAAGTTGGGAAAATGGGTCCCATAGGGCCTATTTTGATTGCTAAAGTGTTAGGGAGTGTGTGAGTTAAGTTTATATGTTGATATTGTCATATTTTTTTATTGAAATATGTCTTGGGATGCATAATATAGGGTCTTAGGGGCCTATAAATGATGATATTAAGGTCATAAATGCAAGAGGGCCCAAAATCCAATGTGAAAGTGTAAATAAATACGCAAGTTACAACACTAAATTAAGGAAAATTTGGGTCTATTTATCTTAGAAGGGCCCTAAATCCCATGTGAATGTGTAAAACATGTTACAACACTAGATTAGGTCCACTTTATTTTACAAGCCTCTTAAATTTAATGTGAAGGTGTCAATAAGTACACTTTACAACATTAAATTAGAGAAAATTTAAGTCAATTTAGCTTAAAAAGGGCCCAAGACCTAATGTGGAAGTGTAAAACACATCACAACACTAGATCAAGGCGATATCAAGTCCCATTCATCATTAATTATTCCCAAATTAAGCAAGGAAAGGAATACTTTTTCTGTTGCCACATCAATGAGTAAGGGCCATGCCAAATAATAGGTGAATAGGTTGCTTACTCGATGCCATTTTATGAAGTTATTAATGTTGTAGAAGTCCATTTTGGGAACAATTTGAATGTCACCATTTGGTCATGTGTAGTTGAAATAGTCTTTTTTGTTGTCAAAACTTAGAGGTTGACCTGTAGCTTAGTGTGTTGAGTAAACTCTTTATATGCTGCCACCTTTTTTCCAAGTGAAGTGAGTCAACTAGCATGGAGATTGTTGTCAATTTACATGCCATTTTTGTAGGCTGCAAAGTCTCCCTTTTTCTGTATAAATAGAGAGGTATGCTCTCTCATTTGTTATTCTTTTATTCCACTCCATTATGCACTTCTAATCTACAATTTCATTATGTTGTATTTTGTGAGAGTATTAAGTATTTTGTGAGAGCATATTATCATTTAATCAAAAGCATATTATCCACTTGTGAGAGAGAGGTTTATTGAGACATTTCTTATGAGATCAAATCAAAGCTAGTTGTTGTATTGGAAAGCTATGCAACAATCAATCAATTGGACAAGCGTATTACAGGCATGAGGATAAATCTTCCTTTGTTTATCTTTGTTTATAAAAGATTGTGTTTTGTATGCTTTTTTTGGAATACTTGCATTTGGAAAATATAACATATACTTTAGAAAGGAAAAATAAGTTGATTTATGCTTTTCTATGAAAGTACTTGTATTATTCTATAATAGGAGGGATTGTTTATCATAAGTATAAGTAAACTAGGATGATTAAACAAGGATGGCTTAAGCGTTATTCACTACAAAGTCATTTTATTGTATTAAATAACTTATAATGCTGGGTAAACCCACAAAAGTGGTTTACAATTGGAGTGAGGTAGGAAAAGTTGAAAAAATTGACCCCATGGCAAAAATAAATAAATTTGGGGTTCGAGTGAACTATTTGGTTCTAACAAACCAAAAGAGGGTTTGCTAGAACCTAGGTTCGAGCAAACCTAGTTAATGAAATGCCCCACCATTCCAGCTAAGAAAGACTCCTTTTGAAAGGGGGTTCACTCGAACCCCCCTGGTTCGAGCAAACCCCCCTTTTCCCACCTTCCTGCTCTCTAGCACAAAAAAAAAAAAAAAATCCCTTTGAAGCTAGGGTTGAGTATGAAAATGGAGGAGACTTCACAAACCCAACTGGAATAAAGTAATCCTCAGAATGAGCTATCCAACGACTATAATTTTAATATGTTTTGGTTTTATTATTATTTTTTTAGTTTTATTAAACATAGGTTTTTCACTGAAAATCAAGCTCTTTGTTCTACACGTGGAAAAATAGCAAATTATCAAAAAACAAATTGAAAAATACGAGTGCACCAGATATTGAATTCCTTGATCCAACAAAAAAAAATTGATACATACAAAAAAAGTTATGTGTTATATGGTTTGCCTATGTTTGAATTGTAATTTGTTTGACTTCAAAACTTGATTAAGGAAAAAATATTCAATATATCACTATCTAACCAATTAGAAGCACTAGATATCAAAGTTACAAATCTAAATTTGAAAGAACTAGAATTTTATCCTTTATGGAAAAAATGCTATGTGTTATACGGTGAATGTCACTCCTTAAAAATGTTGTATTATGAAAAAAACAAGTTTTTGAAGGAGATAGAAAAAAAAGTGCAATCTGATTCCAAAAATTTTGAAAAAAAAAATATTTAGAATCTATAGAAAAAATTTCACAAATCACTAGTTTGCATCATCTTCAAATTCCTTACGATTTACCTGCTATAGGTGCTTGAAAGTGAAAATTTAGTTAGAAAAAAATATTTCAGTGTCCAGTTTGGCCAAAAATTGTAAACCACTATTGTGGGATCACCCTGCTAGGAGACCTTAGGAATAATAAGGTTTAGCAGAGCATCAACAAGAGGCAGTATGAACTATAATAGGATAAGATTTCATATTACTATTCTATATTTATGATCATTTGATCATTACCTTATCATTGAATGAAACCCAAGGTTGGAAGTAACCTATTTGGGTTGAGAAGTCTGTTGAAACCTAGGTTAAGATTAACCTATTAGGTTGGATTATTTACTTGATTACCATTGGAACCAATAGGTTAAGAATAAATTTCTTAGGTGGGTTGTATGTTGTTCTTGTTGGTACACACAGGTTTAGGTTAACCCACTTGTTTACACATATTGTTGATTATTGATTATATTCGGGATTGAAGTATACCTAGGTTGAAACTCACCTATGTGGTTAAGTTGATCTCTTGAGTTTGAGTTCTACATGCTTAGAACTATAGGAGGGATTACCTATTGAGTTAAAGTGGATACTTGATTAGTTTCTTTACACTCTTGAAATGAAGTCACATTGTTGACTAGATTCTACTCCGAATAACTCTTTTTACTAAGGGGATTACACTCTCAAATGGAATCATCTATTGCTATGATTATTATTCAATTGAGGTCAATCCTTGATGTGACTATTCTCATGATGATAACCACGTATTTATGTGATATATTATTGTTTGGAGTTGGTTATTTATGAATATATAATCTATGATAAAAGAAGCTTATGAGGCTATAATTCAAATTAGTAAGATATTCTTAGGGCTAGATTGTTTGTCCAATGAAGGGAATAGTTTGGAAAGATGCTTATGTGAAGTTACTATGTAAACTAGAAAAGCTTGTATGTTATACTAGGAAGTAAAATGTCCATTGAAGGGGGAAATAACTTAGGCTTATGTTTTATTGGTAGAGATACCATAGTGTTTTGGGAAAAGGGGAATAGGTTATTTTTGAGGTTAGGGATTACCTAAGGAAGGAAAATATCTAAGCATAGTATATGAATGTTCATAATCCAAATCAAGCTATAGAAGTGTATGTGAATAGGGAGACTATCACTCGAAGTACTGGGTGAGAATACTTTCACCAAAGTAGTGTACAATGGCACTATTTACACTATCAATTCATAGTGATCCATTTATTTGCATACTAGTCCTAGATTGTGGGTTTACAAGTTCTAGACATGTAGGAAACAACACTAAGCTTAGATAGGCTATTGTTTTGAGGTTAACCAACCAATCTCTTTGTCAAAGGCTAGGTTCATCTATTGAATGATAGATGTGCAAGGGACAGCATTTGAGTCTGTGGTTAGCAGAAAAGCACTTGAGTGATGATGCTTCTCCTCATTAGATGGCAACTAAGGTTTGCAAATGTTTGTGTCAGCATTGGGGACAACTGGAGCATATGCACTAGAGAGCAAGGACATCTAGAAGGTATGCACAATTGTCGCCATATTAGGATCAGTTTGTATATCTATTTCTAGATGAAGCTTAGAAGAGTTATGTGTGTACCATGTACCCATTTATATGGAAGGATCTAACCATGAATGATAAACTTGAGTTCATTCAATATGATGTCTATGTTATGGAAATACTTGTGAAATTACAATGGAATGCAAAGAATTTTTTTGCAATAGTGTTATCTCAAATGTGCATGTAATTTACATTATGGAAAGAAAAAAAAATACTGCTATGTCATGGCATCATAGAATATTCATTCAATGTGAAATATTTGGAATTTTACTAAGTAGAACATTGGGGTTGTTACATGCGGTATGAGAGCTACCAGGTTCAGCTCTAGAGCCTATGAGCTCATTACACAAACAACATGCATAAACTTTATAAAAAGATAATGGTAGAAAAGTACTTATGCCAAGACAACAAGAGGAAAGAACAAGGGAAATGAAAAGGAAGATGAGATTCCTAGAAACTTGTTTAAGTTTGGGACTAGATAAGAGTCATCCCAAGAGTTGAAAACTCCTAAACCAACAACTCATTATGTTATTTCCCTTGGATTGTGGAAGATTATGCAATCAAGCTAAGTAGGAAGGGTAAAAAGAATAATCAACATGAACCTTCACCCAACAAATTAGCTATATGACTCCAAGGGGATAGGACGAATTGAAGTGATACCCCTTATTAGTAGTGACCTATAGTTGCAAAGAGTCGGGGATTCTTGGATTTAGTAATAATACTACGAATATATGAGAGATCAATTATTGGCATAAATTGGAAACTTCAAAGGAAGTTGATTGTCAACAAAGGAGGTATCCAAGAAGTTGGAGAACTCTTGACAAAGAATTTATTTGTTTTGCAAAGCTAAGAACATGAAAGAAAGGAGTTAGTACCTTGGAATAAGGGAAGAGACCATAAGGATCAGAAAAGAAGTAATCAATGAAGTGGACATTGTTCCATCAACCAAAATTGGTAAGATCAGTTTGGAGTTCTGGTTAAGATAAGGAAAAGGAACCAAACAAATTTGGTATATCTAAGGATATGAGAAAATAAAGTTAATAAGATTTGGGAAAAAGTCACTTGGAAAGGTGATTATAAGAAAGAAACTTGAAAAAGGTAAATCGAATTGGCCCAACAAAGGTTCGGTTAGTACAAAGTTTGGTAGAAATGTAGATTAAACACACCAACTTGCCAACGAAAATAAACTTATGTCTAGAGGTTCCAAAAGGGAATGGGATATAGAGTGACACTATGTTTCAAATCAATGGAATTAGTAAGGAAATAACACTCCAAGTTGAGGACACATCAACAAAAGAGGCCTTGTGAACATGGAAATTCCTTCCTAAAAAGGATATTGCTATACATGGAAAAGAGAATTGGAATATTAGAGTGCCTCTTAGCTTGTAAAGTTGTTGGATATTCAATAGATATCTTAATTGACCATCCAATTACTAAAAGGTTAAGGATCAGTGATGCATATAATTTTGGAAAAAGTACATTCAAGGCATGCCATGGAGGCAATAGAAAGTCAACAACAAGGAATGGAAAATCATTTCGAGAAAGAAAATGTTGCTAGTAATTCAACTTTGAGTTGATCAAAGTCGTGAAAACACTAAGGGGGGAAGAAAGAGAGTGGATTGACTTAGATAGGGTACCCCATACAATGAACATCATCAACATATTTTTGATTTTGAAGAACTTTGTCTTCTTCATAAGTCATGATGTCAATATATTTCATGACCATGAGAATAAAGTATTGAAATTATTGGAAGAAAATTAAAAGGTCAAGGATTATGACCAATGAGAAAGGAATACTATCACTCAATACTTTATATATATGTTTGATTGGAAGATCAAATAACATGAAAAGGAAGAGATCATTTCCTAAGAATAGGTAAGGAGAGACCTAAATTACTCATGATCTGGAGTTATTGAGAAATGTTCATGCTTGGTAGTTAGGTATGCAATTAAATTTGATGTGTTGAGCACTAGCATGCTTGAACGAGGATTATTACTTGAAAAAGGTATTTCAATGCTCATCAAGAAAGATGGATTATTGATGCCTTAGGTAAGGATAGGCAGAATACTTGAACATGAAAAGGAAGATCATTGCCTAAGAATAGGTAAGGAGAGATCTAAATTACTCATGATTTGGAGTTATTGAGAAATGTTTGTGCTTGGTAGTTAGGTATGAAATTAAATTTGATATGTGTTGAGAACCAGCATGCTTGAACGAGGATTATTACTCAAAAAAGGTATTTCAATGCTCATCAAGAAAGATGGATTAAGCTGAAATTGGAATACAATTTTAGAAATGATTTAAGGAAAAAAGTAATCTAAGGTATGGATGTCCTAAGATGAAGGATATTTATCTTCACAAAATGTTGTGGAATAAGTCCACAAAATAGGTTTTCATTTAGTCAAAGAATAGACTAATAAGGAGTGTAAAAGAACCTATGTACCCAAAATTTTGCAAGGTTAAGCAATGTAATGGGGAAATTAGTATTATAGATAAGACATTGGAATGACAAAGCTATTGTCAGATGAGGAACCACTATAATATGGAAAAAGATAGAGTAAGATGTTGCAAGATATGTAGCAAGTTATTGTCTAGTGTACCAGGAAATGAAGACAAGATGTTGTCATTGGAAGGACATGTATACTCTCTTGAGATTCCAGAGGGGGAGTAGTAGAACACAAGATAGTTTAATCTATCTATTTCAATAGAACTGACATAATATTATGGTGAGCAAACTTTCCAAGGTAGCTAGTGCTAGTTGGAAATTTTGATTTATAGGATAATAGTCCTAAACATCACATTGTGTGAAGTAGATGGTTAGAATTCTTGAGAGGGTTATCTTAGTCATGAACAAGCAAATAATGATAGGGATATGTAAACCATGATCATAGTATGAGAAATTCAATTGAACAAATGCTCAATACATTATTGTAGCCGAATAGGAAAAATAGATAAACCAAAATTTGAACGATTTGCAAAATACTTATAAACTTCTATCATTGAGATTTGATCCATTATGTGGAAAGGAAGGTTGGAAACTCTATTAGGCTAAAATAGACTAAGAAATAGGGTTAACCTTAGACTAGAAAGGTTGTTAAAAAGGAATATTAGATCGAAATGATTAAAGAAACCTTGTTGATACAAAGCTTGAAATATGAAGCAGTATCATTATGTTCAGAATCGACAGGTGTCCAAGAGCATTGTTACACTCAAGATGGACAAATAGTCAAGAACATTACTTTTATGATTAAGGAAAAAGGATGTGTAAATGGTGGATGGACTTGGATTTTGAGTTGTCTAAAGGTGTAAATACCAAAGGGAAGAATGGGACCCATGGTGTAGTGTGCAATGCACCGACATTCCTTTTCTATTTCAATTATACTAAGGATAAACTCATGAGCCAATGAGAACGTGCTTCCCAGTCACTAGGACATAGGTTTTATATGGTATATAGTTACTATTGTACTTAGGATGTACATATGAGGTTATATGATTATATAATATAAAGCTCTTTTAGAGATAAATTGTGTAAAGTGCACAAGTTCTCCCTATGTGTTAATGAGGACACTTGATGCAAGGACCAGGAAGGAAAAGATTGCAAGGAGGGATGTTACAAGGGAATATTATTTCATAACTCATACTTTAATTAGAAATGGTAAGTATAAACCTTTCTTAGACTTTATCTATATGTTCGGTATGTGCAGGATCATCATGGAAAAAATAGGCCCTTAAGTGGTGAAAAATTCAAAAAAATCAGAGTTAGGCAGCTTGACGTAAAAATTTGAATAAGTTATCTATATTATTTCACAAATATGTAAGAATAGAATCTGTAGAAAATTGAATGTAGTTTCTAAACTACTAGGTTTATTTTAAAAAAAAACTATTTGGTGAAAATTTGAAATTTCAATGTAGTAGTACTTAAATTTCGGAAAATATAAGAAGTAGGTGTCCGATGACCACCTAATAAAATAAATGATATAAGAATGTCCTGATGATGCATTTTTTTGTAATTTTTTCCAAATAAATAATTAATTATGATTTTTTATTATAAATTTTTAAAAATATAAAACTCATATGTCTAACCACCTTAACTTGGTCAAAAATTCATGAAATTCAATTTCTTTTTTAATCCTATAGTATGTGAAGCATAAAATGTGATGCATATTTTGGATTCAAAAATGTGATGCCGTTTGAAAGCTATATATATTTTTCAATCTTCCTATCAATCAAGACTTTAGTCATAATTCAAATAGAAAATGAATAATAATTATTTATTAAATTCAAAGTAAAGCATAATTTATATTGGTGGAAAGCTGAGAATATCCTTTAAAACCCTTTTTGTTTCATCAATTTTGGGTAAAAAAAAAGTCATCAACCACATACCCTACACATACCCATCATATTACCACTTTTTGGCCCATTATGATCCTGCACATACCCTGTTAAAGTACTTTAAATCATTAGGGATGATGATTCACAAGGGGGGAAGTATGCCACACAGATGAAACCTATCTGAGCTACACACACTCACATTAGAATGATTGAGTCAAGTTGTAGTATTGGGAATTGGTAAGTCATCCTTAGTGTGATGTGTTTGCATTAGTAAGGGTCTTGATTACTATTGAGTGCATTCTTGGATGATGTTTATATGTTTTGAGCTTATTAGTTCTTCCTTATATTACTATTCTTTATTGATGAGTTGAATATACATTGAATGGATATATAAGTATGCATATGTGTATATAAGTTATTTCGTATGGTATTATTGTGAATATATCACTTGGTCATAATCATTCAATTATTTAATTGATTACTACTCTATTGTTTTGAACAATATATTTATATGTATATATGTGTCTGAATATATATATATATATGTATATATATTCATATAATGCATATATGCATATATGCATATATGCATATACACACATGAGAATTAATGCTTATATAAAGGAGTGTGTATATATATACATATATACATATATATAATATTATTATATTAAATACCTGGACCGATTTATACATATACTATTCAAAGAATAAAAAGATGATTCATATAAATATATGCTCTTATTGGTATATCACTTAAATGATAACGATATACACTATGAAAAATAGGGGATATATGAGTTGGTAAACTTATATATTGGGGAGGATATAGACACACACACACACACACACACACACACACACATATACAAATGATACACACACATATATGTATATGTATTATATAGTATATTATAAGCCAATATTAGAGTGCTAAACATACTTGACATGATCAATATAAAAGAATATACAATAATATATATATGTATATATCATAATGAGAGGACTTATAATATATACATATACATATTATGTATATATGTCAATACCAATACTTTCTATTAAGCGTGGGTATATACTTTTGAGATTTGCATATTTATTCATAGTGCATAAGAGATGAAACATCTAGGCTAAGTGCTTAGTAATAGAATATGTAATATGCATATAGTGCATGATTTAAGGAAGCCACACACTACCTTAGAGAGTAGAAAAGGGCATTCATAGCTAGTGTTGGGAAGGAAGGGGTGTGTATGGGAACTCAGGGATGCAAGTATTATAAAGGCTGAATATAATGTATATTGGCAAAGAGTAAAGATTGATTTATATGCTATGCAATATACAATAGTTAATTCAATATGGAGATTTTGACATAGTTGATGCTTTAAATAGAAAATTATTGACTTGGTAAATAGTAATTACCTTAGATGCCTTATCATAAGGCTATAGAATAATTGCCAAACAAAAAATAAAGTGAAACACCTTATTATAGGATAAGTGACAACAAAGTAAGGAAATGGTCAAATCGTCATTTATGTGCATGACGGCTCATCATTCCTTTATTTTTTGTTGAGCATAGACTTAGTCGACTATATGCAAGTGTTACATTTTAAACGTAGACTAATTCAATGAGTAAGGACCACACCAATTAATAGGTGAATAGGTTGCTTGCTTGGAACCATATTATGAAGTTCTTAATGATGTAGAAGTCCATTCTAGGAACAATTTGAATTTCACCATTTGATCATGTGTTGTTGAAATAGTATTTTTCTACTATCAAAACTTAGAGGTTGATCTGTAGCTTAGTGTGCTGAGTAAACTATTTATTTGCTACCACCTTTTTGCCAAGTGAAGTGAGTCAACTAGCATGGAGATTGTTTTCAATTTATGTTCCTTTTCTATTTATGTGAGTCAACTAGCATGGAAATTGTTTTCAATTTAGAGTTATGCTCTCTCATTTGTTATTATTCTATTCCACTCCATTACACACTTCTAATTTCCACTTTCATTCTATTGTATTTTGTGAGAGCATTGAGTATTTTGTGACAACGTATTATCATTTTGGAAGAAGCATACTATCCACTTGTGAGAGAGAGGTTTATTGAGACATTGCTTATGGGATCAAAGCAAAGCTAGTTGTTGTATTGGAAAGTCATGCAACAATCAATCAATTGGACAAGTGTATTACATGTATGAGGATAAATCTTCCTTTGTTTATTTGTGTTTATAAAAGATTGGATTTTGTATGCTTTATTTGAAATACTTGCATTAGGAAAATATAGCATATGCTTTGGAATGGAAAAGGGAGTTGATTTATGCTTTTCTGTGTAAGTGCTTGTATTATTCTATAATAGGAGGGATTGTTTATCATTAGTATAAGTAAACTAGGATGATTAAACAAAGATAGCTTAAGGGCTAGTCACTATAAAGTTATTTGATTGTATTAAATAGCTTATAATGCTAGGAGACCTTAGGAATACTAAGGTTTAGCAGAGCATCAACAAGAGATAGTATGAACTATGATAGGATAAGATGTCATATTACTATTCTATATTTATGATCACTTGATCATTACCTTATTATTGAATGAAACCCAAGGTTGGAAGTAACCTATTTGGGTTGAGAAGTATATTGAAACCTAGGTTAAGATTAACCTACTAGGTTGGACTATTTACTTGATTACCATTGGAACCAATAGGTTAAGAAAAAATTTCTTGGGTGGGTTGTATGTTGTTCTTGATGGTACACATAAGTTTAGGTTAGCCCACTTGTTTACACAGATTGTTGGTTATTCATTATATTTGAGATTGGAGTATACTTAGGTTGAAACTCACCTATGTGGTTAAGTTGATCTCTTGAGTTTGAGTTCTACATGATGAGAACTATAGGAGGGATTACCTATTGAGTTTAAATGGCTACTTAGTTGATTTACACTCTTGAAATGAAGTCACATTGTTGACTAGATTCTACTTTGAATAACTCTTTTTACTAAGGGGATTACACTCTTGAATGGAATCATCTATTGCTATGATTATTCTTCAATTGAGGTCAATCCTTGATGTGGATATTCTCTTGATGAGAACCACTTATTTATGTGATATATTACTGGTTGGAGTTGGTTATTTATGAATATATAATCTATGATAAAAGAAGCTTACGAAGCTATACTTCAGATTAGTAATATATTCCTAGGGCTAGATTGTTTGTCCAATGAAGGGAATATTTTGGAAAGATGTTTATGTGAAGTTACTATGTGAACTATAAAAGCTTGTATATTATACCTAGGAAGTATAATGTCTATTGAAGGGGGGAAATAACTTATGCTTATTTTTATTGGTAGAGATACCATAGTTTTTTGGGAAAAGGGGAATAGGTTATTTCTAAGGTTTGGGACTACCTTGTTGAATGTTGTGGTTGTGTTGCTGATATGTGGTTGTAATTGATTTCAAAACTATTAGCATCAGTGCATTAGAAGTTGTATATGTCAAGGATATTGAGAAATTTGTAATAAGAAGTGATATAGGTTGTTATTGGTTAAGTGAAGTTCAGTCTGTTGGTGAACTTAGTGTGTTTTTGTTTAGAGGTTGTGGAATAAAGGGTTTCTTGTTGAGTATATCTAGTTTATCCATGCTGAGTTTCAGAGATCCGTGTGAATATTTGATCAAGTTATGAAGATTTGTATTCTGGGTATGTGCAGGATCATCATGGAAAAAATAGGCCATTAAGTGGTAAAAGATTCAGAAAAATCAGAGATAGGCAACTTGACGTAAACTTTTGAATAAGTTATCTATATTATTTCAAAAATATGTAACAATAGAATCTGTAGAAAATTGAATGTAGTTTCTAAACTACTAGGTTTTTTTTATTTTTTTTTAAATCTATTTGATGAAAATTTGAAATTTCAATGCAGTAGTACTTACTTAAATTTCAGGGAAAAATAAGAAGTAGGTGTTTTTCTGACCACCCTAACCACAATAAAATGATAATATTTTTTTACAAGATTTTAGATATAAGTAGAGGACTCATGTCCTGATGTTATGCATATTTTTTTGTAATTTTTTTCCAAGTAAATAATTAATTATGAATTCAACCGTGTAGTTTTCGAGTAAAACTCATTGACCCATGTTCCATTGAAAACTACACGGTTGAATCCTGATAGCAATATCAAAATTTGACACACTGTGGAAAATACCTCCTACTTATCAATTAATTATGAATTTTTAATTACAACTTTTAAAAAATATAAAAACTCATATGTCTGACCACCTTAACTTGGTCAAAACTTTATGAAATTCAATTTTTGTTTTTTTAATCCTATAGTATGCAAAGAATATAATGTGATGCATGTTTTGGATTCAAAAAATGTGATACTATTTGAAAGCTATAGATTTTTTTCAATTAGCATATCAATCAGGACTTTAGTTTTAATTTGAATAGAAAATGAATAATAATTACTTATTAATTCAAAGTAAGGCATAATTTATATTGGTGGAAAGTTAAGAAAATTCTTTAAAAACCCTTTTCTTTTCATCAATTTTGGGTAAATAAAAAACTGTTAGCCACATACTCATCATATTGCCACTTTTTGGCCCATCATGATCTTGCACATACCCTTCTGGCAGTTTTTCTGTTACTTCAGTTTGTGTTCTTGAATGAAGATCATGTGATTTCAATAAGTTCAATTTTTGTGGATGCTTCTCTAGTGATTCATGATTCTTGTGGATGTTTCTAGATCATGCTCTATTTTTGTTGCACATGAGCATTGATCGTTGTGCACGTGATCCAATATTTTCTCTTGAGTGTTCATGTTTTTCATGTTCTTGGCTGACAAGGTGTTGTAGCGTGTTGTGGATCTTTGAGGAGTAATTAATTGAAGTGGTTCATGTTTGAGGATGTTATTTTTGGTCTTCACTATGTTGTGGCCGACCTTGGTTGTTTCATATGAAAAATATTTATTATTTTGGGCTGACAGTTTGTATTCATTTTATTATTTTTGTGGCTGACTTATAGCAATGTAATTTCTTGTTGCGGATATATATAAGCGATAGCTTATATCATTTGATGTAGTAGTGTGCACAAAATAATGATCTAAATCATTCGAAGGAAAAGTAGTGTCTGAAGAAGAGTAAAGAAGAGTGAAGAAGATTGAAGAAGTGTTCATGTGATTAATCGGAACTGTAATCAGGCATTAGCAAATGCTATTTTCTTAGTTCAATAGCTGATGGATATAATCAAAACCTTTCTGTAAGACAATGTGTCTTACTTTGTAATTGAGCAGTGAGCTCTAGGTAGTGTGCCTAAATGCATGTGCATTCCCCATTCATATGTCCTTATACTTTTAACAGGGTATAATCTTGTGGACTGACCTCCATTGTGTTTTTCCACCTAACAGAGTTTCCACGTAAAAAATCTTGGTGTTATGTGTGTTTCTGATGTATTGTTGATTTATGCTTTCATGGTTATTGATCTGATCTATGAATAAGGTTAATAAAGTTGAATAAGTTTAAAATTCTGAGAAAATTGATTCACCCCCCTCTTAGTTGTATGTCCCTGTGTTGCCAACAATTGGGATCATAGTTGGTTCCTTGGAAGAAGTTTAACAACTTTAGGTGATTCAGGATGGTGACTTATAAGAAGGATAGTACTAGATTTAATGGAACAAATTATTCCTTGTGGAAGACTCGAATGGAGTGTCATGTGAGATGCATTCATGAACCCTACTAGAGCTTTACAAGTAATAGGTATGTTATTCCACATAATGGTCCTACTACTTCTGCCGAGATCAGGGATGTTAAGTATAATATCAGGGGTAAGGAGGCATTGTTGAGTGCTTTGACTTATACTGAGATAAAAAATGTGATGGATATGAAGATTGCTTATGAGATTTGGAAAAATTTGGAGAACTTGTATGAAGGTGATGCTAATGTGAAGATTGCTAAGCTACAACAATTGAAAGGGAAATATGAAAAGTTGAGAATGGTTGATTATGAAAATGTTACTACTTTCATGCAAAGAGTGAATGTACTTGTGTGTGGTATCAGATGTGTTGGTGGACAGATAGACGAATCAGAGATTGTTGCTAAAGGGCTTAGATCCTTTCCTGATTCTTACAAAGTCAAAGCTAGTTCTATTGAAGAGCTCTAGAATGTGACAAATATTAGCAAAGATATGTTGATTTGTAAGCTTCCTACTTTTGAGTTGAGTGAATTTGGTGATGCCCTTCCTAAGGTAGAATCTACATTCAAGGCCACTACTTCTGGAAGAGATAAACAAAGATATGATTTGAGTGAAAGTTCATCAAGAAAGACATTCAAGTATGAGGATAATTGAAACAAATCAATGAAGAAGAAAGAGAGCTAGAAGAGCTTGAAGCACTAATTGTGAAAAGAGAAGCCAAACGACAAGGTAAGCATAAGGGGAAGTTTCCTATTAAATGTTTCTCTTGCAATAAGATAGGTCATTTTGCATCAAGGTGTCCTAAAAGAGTTTCCAAGCCAAGATATAACAAGCCTAAATTTCAAAAGAAGTGTTACTATGTTGTTGATAAAGGTGTGACAGATGATGAATTTGATAAAGGAAATGCAAGTGAAGATGAATTTGTATTTATTGCTATCAAGGAAAATAATCCCATGTCTACTAAATCTGCTAATTGTACAAATGTGGAGAAATCCCTAGCTGCTCGAGTTGAAGAGAAAGATGAATGGGTAATTGATAGTGGTTTCTCTCATCATATGACAGGAGATAAATGTAAGTTTGTGAGTTTGGAAAAATATGATGGTGGTGTTGTGAGATTTGGTGATGACAAAGCTGATGTGATTTGTGGGAGAGTATATTTTTCTCTTGATGGTAAGAATAATATTGATGATGTCTTGTATGTGGAAGGTTTGAAGCAAAATCTTTTAAGTGTTGGACAAATGGTTGATAAGGGATACAATCTTCAATTCATGGATGGTAAGTGCAAAATATTGGGAAATTTTGGAAATGTGATTGCATCAGGTACAAAAACCAAAGGTAATATCTTTCACTCGAATGTTGCTAGCAAAAGTTCCTTAATTGCTCAAATTGATGAAAGCTGGTTGTGGCATAGGAGAATGTGTCATGTTAACTTTGATAATATTGTCAAGATAAGTTCTACTAAGGCTGTGAGAGATTTTCCTAAGTTGATGAAACCTCCTAATTCCATATGCAAGGAATGTCAAGTAGGAAAACAAATTAGAATTTTATTTCAAAGAAAACAACAAAATTCAAATGGATTGTTGGATCTTGTGCATACTAATTTGTGTGGTCCTGCTAGAGCCAAAATTTTACAAGGATATAGGTAATTCATGCTGCTTATTGATGACTATTCAAGAATGATGTGGGATACTTTCTTAAGGGAGAAATATGAAGCTCTAGAAAAATTCAAGATCTTTAAGGCTATGGTTGAAACATAGATAGGTTTGAAGATTAAATGTCTGAGATCAGATAGATGTGGTGAATTCACTTTTTATGAGTTTAATTCTTTTTGGGAAGAACATGGAATAAAGAGAATTATTTGCACTGTAGACCCCTCAACAAAATGGAGTTGTGGAAAGGAAGAACAAAATAGTTCTAGATGTTGCTAGAACTATGATGTTGGAAGGAAATGTACCTCATATATATTGGGAGAGAAGTTGTGAGTACTGTTGTGTACACACTTAGCTGGATACAAATCAAAGGTGATACTGGTAAGACTCTTTTGAGCTATGGATTGGTCAAAAGCCTATTGTTAGATATTTCAAGATCTTTGGAGGCAAGTGTTATATCAAAAGAGATGAAGATATAGAAAAGTTTGATGCTAGGAGTGATGAAGGAATCTTTTTGGGTTATTCTACTAAAAGAAAGGCCTATTGGTGTTACAATAAGAGATTGAAGAAAATGGTTGAAAGTGAAAATGTAAAGGTTGATGAAGACATAGTTTTACCATCTAGAACCTATGGATATGATTGTAATGATCAGAATGACAATACAAACAAAAGTTAGATTTCAAATCAAGTTCAAATCATTTCGGTGAATCAAGAAGATCAAGATGAAGAAGAAACTGGTGAAAGAGTAGAAGGAAGATCAAAAGAGCCCGAAGTTAAAGAATGCCCTAAGACTCTGAGGTATATAAGGTTGAATCATTCAAAGAATCAAATCATAGGTGATAAGAACAAAGGTGTTCATACTAGGAGAAAGATTACAGAAGAATATTGTATAATTTCAAAGACTGAGCCTAACAATGTGAATGAAGCACGCAAAGATGAACATTGGGTTGAAGCAATGAAAGAGGAAGTATAGCATATTGAAAAGAATGATACATGGATTCTTGTTCGTAGACCTAAGGATAAAAATGTAATCGAAACTAAATGGGTGTTTAGAAACAAACTAAATGAGCAAGGCGAAGTGGTTAGAAACAAAGCAAGCCTGGTATGTAAGGGACATTCACAAATGGAAGGTATCGATTTTGAAGAAACCTTTGCCCCTGTTGCTAGAATTGAAGCTGTGAGATTGTTTCTTGCTTATGTTACTTACAAAGACTACAAGGTTTATTAGATGGATGTCAAGTCATATTTTATAAATGGAAAGTTGGAAGAAGAGGTCTATGTTGAACAACTGGATGGATTTTAGTTGACTAATCAGGGAGATGGGTAAGTGCACCAAGATGGTTCCCAAAAAGGGGGCTTAAGTGGCCACTTTTTTTTTCTGAAATAAGGAAATGCTAACCTTGGATGTGAAATTGAGGATAGTTACACTCAAAATTTTGAGATGGAACAAAAACAAGGATCGAAGTACTCTAAGTCTACATTCTAAACTACTAATTTACTTTGAAAATGGTTGAGATTAAGGGGTTCAAAAGAGTGATGTACACAAATTGGTGTTGTTTTTGTTAGAAAAACATAACATAGCAACTCTTGTATGACCTAAGCATGGTGGAATTTTTTTTAGTATTTTTAAAATCGCTATAGTCAAAAGTTAGCTAACAACATCTAGTTGATGCACAATTTTTTTGATAATTTTTTAATGAATATTTGATTTTTTACTAATTTTCTAAGTGGGCACTTCCTGAAAAGTAGAATTTTGGTCATGCTCCCCCTAAATTTTTTTGAAAATAATTGATTTTTTTTCTTTTTTTAAAATTTGTATAATAGAGTCTAGTTTCTAAAAATGTAATTTATTTGAAATTTTGATGAATGGTTAATATATAACAAAAAAAAACACCAAACATTGCTTTTTAGCAAAAAATAGACATACAAACAAAAGAAATTATGGATGAAAGGCTTAACATTGTCAAAAAGTGAAAAAAATTACATCATTGGATACCTAAGAGAGAACCTAACATTACCCATGTGTTCGATTTTGTCGATATTGAACTAGATGCAATCTTGATGGTGAGCACAAACTCGATTATGTGAAAAATTGTAGAATTTGCAAAAAGAACGTCTTTGGCCTTGTTGGGAATGCCCTCCAAGCCTTTGGGTTGGTATCCCAAGGAAAATAATTTCAATTTTTTGTTTGTTTTTAACATGAAATAACATGAGTGCGTTATAACGCGAATGCATTTTCTAAAACTTTTTTCAAAAATGGCCACAAAATTGGTGCCCAACTTCATGCACCTGCCTAGATATGGTTTGTCGGTTGAAGAAAACATTGTATGGATTCAAACAAGCCCCTAGAGCATGGTATGCTAGATTGGATAAGTACTTGTTGAAGCTTGGATTTAACAAAGGTACTACTGATTGTAATCTGTATTTCAAGATTGATCATAATAAAGATTTGGTTGTGGAAGTCTTTGTTGGTGATATCATATTTGGAGGAGATGATAGCTTGTGCATGAAGTTTGCTGATGAGATGCAAAATGATTTTGAGATGTCAATGATTGGAGAGATGAAATTCTTCTTGGGATTGAAAATTAATCAGTTAGATAAAGGGATCTTTAAATATCTCAATCTAAGTATGTGAAAGAATTGCTAAAGAAATTTGGTATGGAAGATTCAAAGCCAGGTGGTACACCCATGGTGACCAAATGCAAGTTGACAATTGATGATGATTCTCCAAAGGAAAATCAAACTAGACACAAATCAATGATTGGTGGATTTCTTTACTTGACTCAAACAAGGATTGATATCATGAATGTTGTATATATTGTTGCAAGATTTCAAGTTGATCCTAAAGAATCTCATGTGACTATTGTGAAGAGGATTTTCAGATACTTGAAGGGGATAGTTGACTTTGGCCTATGGTATCCTAAAGATGATGATCTTACTTTGAGTGCCTTTACTGATGTTGATTGGGTAGGAGATGTGAATGATAGGAAAAGTACTAGTGGTGGAGTATTTTTCTTGGGAAAGAAGTTGATTTCATGGTTAAGCAAAAAGCAGAATGTTATTTCTTTATCTACTGCAGAGGTAGAATACATTGTTGTTGCTAATAATTGTACTCAAGTACTATGGATGAAGTAAATGTTGAAGGATACCAGAGTTGTGTATGATGAGCCTATTGTTATATTCTATGATAACTCAAGTGTTATTAACATTTCTAAGAATTAAGTGTTGCATTCCAAGATCAAGCATATATCTATCAAGTTTCACTTTTTGAGAGAGAAAGTAAGTGAAAAGGAAGTCAGATTGGAGTATGTGCCTACTAAGGAGTAGATTGAAAAAATATTTACCAAGCCATTGCCTAAAGATACTTTTGAGTATCTTAGAGTGAAGTTAGGGATTATTTCCCCTCCTAATCAAAACTAAGATGCATTGATTTGCATCAATCTGTGCATTTCATGATCATATTTTGATCCAGATTGATGTTGTGGTGGTTGCTACTCAGGGGAGTAGTCAGATGTTTAGATGTTTAGGTGTTTAGATATGTGGTTTAGAGCTTGTATATAAGATATCCTTGTCATTAATGATAAAGGGGGATAAGAGTAATGTGAAAAACCTTATGGGTGAGAAGAACCTAAGGGGGAGTAAGTGTAGTTGCGTTGATGGTGTTTTTCACATCATGTGTTGCCATCAATGCCAAAGGGGGAGCTTGTTGGATTTTGTGGTTGTGTTGTTGATATAAGGTTTTCATTGATGTCAACACTATTATAATTAGTGCATTAGAAGTTGTATATGTCGAGGATATTGAAAAAATTGTAATAAGAAGTGCTACAGGTTGTCAATGGTGAAGTGAAGTTCAATCTATCAGTGAAATCAATAAATTGTTGTTCAAAGGTTGTGTACTAAAGGGTTTCTTGTTGAGTATATCTAGTTCATCTATGTTGAGTTTCAAAGATTTGCGTGAAGATTTGATCAAGTTATGAAGATTTGTATTCTAGCAGTTTTTTTGTTACTTCAGTTTGTGTTCTTGAATGAAGATTATGTGATTTCAAAAAGTTCAATTATTGTGGATGCTTCTTTGGTGATTCATGATGCTTGTGGATGTTTCTAGATCATGCTCTATCTATGTTGCATGTCTACATTGATTTTTGTGCTCACGATTTGATATTTTCTCTTGACTATTCGTGCTTTTCATGTTCTTGGCTGACAAGGTGTTGTACCGTGTTGTGGATCTTCAAGGAGTAATTAATTGAAGTGGTTCATGTTTGAGGATGTTATTTTCAGTCTTCATTATGTTGTGGATGACCTTGGTTGATTCACATGAAAAATATTTATTGTTTTGGGTCGACAGTTTGTATTCATTTTATTATTTCTTTGTGGCCAACTTATAGCAATGTAATTTCTTGTTGCGGATATATATAAGTGATTGCTTATATCATTTGATGTAGTGGTGTGCAAAAATAATGATCTAAATCATTCGAAGGAAGAGTATTGTGTGAAGAAGAGAAAAGAAGAGTGAAGAAGTGTTCATGTGCTTAATTGGAACTATAATCAGGCATTAGCAGATGCTATTTTCTCAGTTCAAAATCTGATGGATATAATCAGAACCTTTCTGTAAGACATTGTATCTTCCTTTGTAATTGAGCAGTGAGCTCTAGGTAGTGTGCCTAAATGCATGTGCATTCCCAAATCATATTTCCTTATACTTTTAATAGGGTATAATCTTTTGGACTGACCTCCACCGTGGTTTTTCCCCTAACAGGGTTTCCACATAAAAAATCTTGGTGTTATGTGTGTTTTCGATGTATTGTTAATTCAAACTTTCATGGTTATTGATATGCTCTATGAATAAGGTTAATAAAGTGGAATAGGTTTAAAATTTTGAGACAACTAATTCACCCCCCCTCTTAGTTGTCTGTCCTTGTGTTGTCAACATACCTAAGGAAGGAAAATACCTAGGCATAGTATATGAACGGTCATAATCCAAACTGAGCTATAGAAGTGCATGTGAATAGGGAGACTATCACTCAAAGTACTGGGTGAGAAAACTTTGGCCAAATTAGTGTAAGTTGCCACTATTTACACTGTCAATTCACCATGATCCATTTATTTGAAAGCTAGTCCTATATTGTCGGTTTACAAGTTCTAGACATGTAGGACACAACACTAAGCTCAGATAGGCTATTGTTATGAGGTTTACCAACCAAAATATTCATCAAAGGGTAGGGCCATCTATCAAATGATAGATGTGCGAGGGACCACATTTGAGTTCATGGTTGGAAAATAAGTGCTTGAGTGATGCTTCTCCTCATCAGATGGTAGCTGAGGTTTGCAGATGTTTGTGTCAACATTGGGGACAATTGGAGTGTATGTATGAGAGAGTGAGGACATCCAGAAGGTATGCACTATTGTGGTGACATCGGGATCAATTTGTATATCTATTGCTAGATGAAGCTCAAAAGAGCTATGCGTGTATCATGTACCCATTTATATGGGAGGATGTAACCATAAATGATAAACTTGAGTTCATTCAAAATGATATCTATGTTATCGAAAGATTTGTTAAATTACAATGGAATGTGGTGTAGGGGCACCATGTCAATTCTTGAAAACTTGTGTAAATAAGGTCTTATGTTTGGTTTTGGGTTGTTTGAGTTTTATTTTGTGTAATAAGGTCATAATAGACCATTTCAAATGTTTTAAGTCACTTTGAGTCGATTCTAGGTAAGGGTGTCAAGTTTGTGTCAATCTTGAAAAGTGGTCATAATGCAAAATTGAAAAAAAATGCAAAAAGTGGAAGTTGAAGGGTCATAAGTTCAAAAGTCAGTTATGGGCTGCTGGTTGTTGGTTATACAAGTTTAAAAAGGCCTCACAAACTTTGAGGCATTTTTTTGAAGGTCGTTTTGGTGTTGAAGCAATAAAGAAATCCTTGTTTTTTGCAGTTTTCTTGTGTAATCTGATGCTACAGGCTACAATATAGTTTTGTACTAAGATTTTATGTTCTAAAATGCATTGAATCTTGTGAGGGAATGAACTAAGAGTACTTTTGATTTTGTTTGATTGAATTTCACAAAGTTTTAAGAATTTTATAGCCTTTTTACTAACAATAGGTTGGGAACCCTATTTTAGAGGGTTTGAAGGTGTAAAATGGGGGATTAAACTGAAGTGATGTGTTTGCAACACATTGCTTCAAAGAAATTTTTTTCTAATAGTTCTTTTTGTGATAGTATCTTGGATTACAGGCACAGGTATGGGATTACTGTCCAGAGATCACATATTTTGTGATGACATATGAGTATGCTCAGTATTTCTTCACACATGTATCAAGGATATCCAGTCTTGATGAGCTAGTACAAGTGTTTGATGATGATGAGAGAGCACCACAACATGCATCACAGTAGAGGAGAGATAGGGGAGATGAAGTTGATGAGGAGGGAGATGGTGGAGATGGAGGGGATGATGGGGATGGAGGAGATGCAGGTGGCAAAGAGATATTGGATTTCATAGTACCTTAGAGGAGGAGATCTATGGTTCCCTTAGGATAGCAATAGACCAGACCATCCCAGGTGCAAATTCGTGTGCCTTCCTGTTAGTAGCAAGCATAGATAGATGCCTTACAATTATAGGTCTAGGGTTTACAAGGAAAATTGGCACAAACACAAAAATAGATTGCCTCTCTAACAACAAAGAGAGATGTTGTGAGATAGAGATGTGAGTAGGCATAGGCCCTAGTCGAGAGATTACATAGAGTGTTTGAGGGTACTACTGCAGGGGATATGCTCAGAGAGGTTCGACATTCAACTCGAGAGGGAGAGTAATACAAATTACTATATGAGCAGGTGGTTACTGCAGAGTGACATGCCCCTAGTTATGCACAGTCTATTAGTGCTAGATCAAGTCGGAGTCAGTCATGAACTACGAGTAGGGGTGTGGGCCACCTCCCAAAGATTCATTAGGTAGATATCTAGGTGTGGGTCCATTTGTTGGTGCAGCAGTGCCTACAACGTCTAGGGGGAGCAACACATAGCTTTAGTGTTCACATTTGATGTCCTAAAACTTGATGTATTCACTGATTCAGTTGGGGACTTTATGATTTTCTGCCATTTTTGATGTATCTCTCCATATTTTATGATATCATTGTACACTTGACGTTGATTATTTTGAGATTATATGAGATGCAACAGAGACTATTGGTCTATATTTTTTCTACATGCTTTTATGATGAATGCTTATGATGAATGAATTTGATTTTTGCTCTATATGCTATATGGTGTTTAAATGATTATGCCATGGTTGTGTATGGATGCAATAATGAAATAATGATGCATGGATTATGATTCTATATGGTTTTTATGGATGATGATTTATGATATATGAGATGGGTTTGGTCATGCAAATAAGATGTGATGCACTTTATTATTTTTTAATTTTTTCTAATGCAAATATATGATCTAATGTTGGATGATTGATGATAATGCTTTCTAATGTATGCATGATATGATAATGATATGTAACTACATAGGAATGATCTTTTTTTGTTTATGTCAAATGTACTCAATCCTTTAATGGGAGAGATAAAATCATTTTGAAATTTTCCAACCTTGGAAAAATCTAAAATGCACATGAAAAACTAATATGGATGCAATCTATCTTAACCATGCAAAATCTAATTATGCAATGTTGTCATTGTGTTAGCCAATTTGTTGTGCTTATTATCATCATTGAGCTTTTAATATGTTGAAATTTAGTACAAACATCAATGGTATAATTAAACTATGATGACCTGAGTACAACTTCTATGGATTTTTGATATTTCAAGGTAATACAAGCATATAGGCATAATTGAACTGAGATGACCCGAGTATTGCTTGTGTAAAATAAACAAGAGTTAATCCTTTTCCTATGTAAATTTAGAATATCATCAATGATACTTTGTAGAGCATGTCCTGCAACAAATTTACATAGTAGTAATGATTAACTCATAGATAGCAGACAAAAAAATATATCATACTCCATCATAGCTTCTCTAGTCCATGACATCCTTGAATTGCTTGAGGGAAATGATAACAAAAATCGAGATACAACAGTTGAACATTTGTGCTAAAGTGATTAAACCATGATTCAAAAGAACATCATCCAGTGAGATTTGTTTTGATCGATCTTAATGTTGATTTGGATGGTGAATGATGTTCAATGTCGAGTCTCGTTATGATCGTTATGTTTGCTATGTTGTCTTATTGTTGCTTGTCTATTGTTTTAAGCTCAAAGTAGATTTCCCCCAGTGAGTGCATGATTTTTCCCTAGTGAGAAACCAACCATTTATTGAGAATATGCACAATGATCACCAAGCCAAAGTGAGACACGACCGCAATGCCTAGATATGTCCATGAGGTTCTATGATGGACATGCATAATGATGGTGAAAAACAAACAACTGACACATGCTCCAATAGATGGAAAGCTAATCTATCACAAATAGCACCTATTGCCAGGTTTTCAATACTTGTTTTTATTGCACTTTTTCTAATTTTATAATTTTTTTGATTTTGATTTTTTAGTTTTTTTGTATTTTGTCTTTTTTGCTTTTTTTGTATTTTTTTGCTTTTTTTATTTTTCTGTATTTTTTATTTTTGACTATGCATTGGATGAGTTATGTATAAAACTTCTTGAGATGAAGGTTGTTGATAGGTTCTTCAAACAGTTCCCCTTCAGGTGTAGATAACTAATATTCTCCAGATCCATATACTAATACAATGACAAAAGGCCCTAGCCAATTAGGTTCAATTTTTCCCTTCTTTTCCCGATCTTGTTGATTGTGAGGATTCTATTATAGTACCAAGTCACCAACTTCAAATGTCCTTGGTCTTACCTTGTGGTTATAGCTCCTTGACATTGTTTGTTGATAGGCTTTTAGATTATCAACAATGTGTTGACAACATTCATCTAACAATTCCAACTCCTATAGCCTGGATACTCAATAGTTTTCCTTTGAGATGATTCCTTTCAATGATACTCGGAGTGACAGTAACTCAACCTTGATGGGTAAGATGGATTCTCATGGTATTCCCACAAGGTAGGGTTTGGTTGAACATGCCAGTCACATCCAACATCGTTGAAACTTTTCTTCAATATTTTCAAAATGGTCTTATTTGAGGCTTCTTCTTGGCCATTCCCTTGAGGGTAATGGGGTGTGGAAAATCGATGTTGGATATGGAATTTTTCAAAAAGTTCTTGTACATCTTGGTTTTTGAAAGGTCTACCATTGTCAGTTATAATGGAGCTATGGATACCATATACCGATAGACAATGCATTTCAGGATGAAAGAGGCAATTTTTTTACCAGTGATGGTGGCTAATGGGACAACTTCAATCCACTTTGTGAAATACTCAGTGGCTGTGATTATGAATTTATGTCCATTAGAGGAAGATGGATGAATCTTACCCACAAGATCAAGTCCCAATTGAAAGAAAGGCCAGGTCAATGTGAATGGTTGTAGCTCCTATGCTGGTGCATGTATGATATTTCCATGGACTTGACACTTCTTGCACTTCTTAACAAATTGAAAAGATTATTTCTCCATGTTTGGCCAATAATTCCCAAGCATAGGAGTTTCTTAGCTAGAGAAAGACCACTTGAATTAGTACCACAAATACCTTCATGAAATTCTTGTAAGGTGGTTTTACATTCATCATGTTCAAAACATCAGAGGAGAGTACCATTGAGGCCTCATCAATAAAGTGTATCAGCTATCAGGGTGTGTCAGGCTGCTTGATAGATAAAGTTGCATTTTTGGTTTTGGGATAGATCTAGTGGAAGGGTATTGTCTCTCAGATAGGTATAAATCTTCCCATAGATTGAAGAATCAACATCAACTAGATGGCACATGACTTGGGATTCAGGATTGTCATATGCGGGGGCTAATCCCACAATGCTAGTTTACAATTTTTGGGAGATTCTGATTTTTGTTGAAATCACATATTTTTAGAAAATATAATGATTTAAGCCTTAAAAATTTCCATTTAAAGAATTCCAATTGAAGATGGTTTGATCAGACTACCTTAGATCAAACCCCCTTGGATAGAACCCCGCTAGTTTTAAACCATACCTATAACAGAGTCTTCTTTACAACTATCAAAATGTTGATAAAAAACCACTTTTGATTTACCTTTTGGGTGATCAAATGAATTCATTTAAAATTTATTTTTTGTAATTATGTAGTCCTTATTATAAGCTTCCCAAAAATTATAATTTTAAATAAATTTAATTTTATTATTATATTTATTTTTTATTTCTTGTGAATGTAGGTTTTTCACGAAAATCAAGCTCTTTTTGTACATGTGGAAAAATAGAATATTATCATTTTTTTCAAAAATATGAGTGCATCAGATATTGAAGTCCTTGATTCAACAAAAAAATATTGAATTTTGATACATACAAAAAGCTATGTGTTATATGGTGCATATGTCTGAATTGTAATTAGTTTGACTTTGAAACTTGATTAAGGAAAAATATTCAATAAAAACTATCAAACCAATTGGAAGCACTAGATATCATAGTTACAAATCTAAACTCAAAATAGAATTTTTTCCTTCATGGAAAAAAAGTTGTGTTATACAGTGAGCGTCACTCCTTAAAAATGGTGTTTACTGAAAAAAATTAGTTTTTGAAGGAGATGGGTAAAGAAGTGCAATCTAATTCCAAAATTTTTGAAAAAAATATATTTAGAATCTATAGAAAAAATGTCACAAATCACTAGTTTGCATCATCTTCAAATTCCTCATGGTTTAGCCGCTATAGGTGCCTGAAAGTAAAGATTTAGTTAGAAAAAATCAGTTTATTGTCCAGTTTGGCCGAAAATTGTAAACCAGTATTGTGGGATCACCCCAGGATTAAACAATTGTTCGAACTTGAATTCATAAGGACTTTGTTTCTCTGATATTTGTAGAAGAGAAGCAATGGTTGCCATGGCATCTGCAGCTTTTTTGTCTACCCTTGGAATTTTTTCAAACTTGATCTCAACGGAGTATTTCTTGAAGTCATCTACCATTCTATTGTATGGCATCAACTTGTCATCTTTTGTTTGATAGTTATCATTAATTTGATTGATGATTAGTTGAGAATCTCCATAAACTTGTAATTCGATGATTTTCCATTCCACTACTACCTTGATACCAATGATTAGTGCTTCATATTCAGCCATTGTAGTGCAAGGGAACATCAACCTGTAATATTTTGGGATAGTGTGTCCATGAGGAGTAACAAATAGGATTCCACCAGTCAATCCATGTTGAGTGTAAGACCCATCAAAGTATAATATCCAATGTTGTGGTATAATTGTGAGGAAATCTGCATCTGGGAATTCAATGTGCATAGGATGGTCATCTTGCAACAGTGCTTTAGCTAACTGATATGCTATTACTTGGCCCTTGATTGATCTTCTATCCACATATTGAATGTCAAATTCACTCAATATCATCACCCACTTTGCTAATCTTCTTGTTAGAGTGGCTTTGCTTAGTAGATATTTTAATGAATCTATCTTAGCTATTAGTTTGATGGTATTTTTTAACATATAGTGTCGCAATTGTTGAGTAGCAAACACCACTACCAAACAAGCTTTTTCAATGAATGCATAGTTAAGTTCATACCATTTAGTGTTATGCTGATGTAGTAGACAACCCTTTCTTTTCCTGTAGAGTCTTCTTATGCTAGTAGAGCTCCCAAAGATATCTCAGTAGTTGCTATGCAGAGTAGAAGTGGTTTTCCCTCTATTAGCGGTACCAATATAGGTGGATTCATCAGATATTGTTTCAATTGATTAAAGGAAGCTTCACATTTTTCATCCCATCTGAAAGAAACATTCTTGTGTAATAAATGAGTAAAAGAATGAATTTTTCCCACCAGTTGTGTGATGAATCTTCTAATAGATTGGAATCTTCCTTGTAGAGATCTTAGTTGGCTAATGTTTTGAGGAGGTGGCATTTACATGATTGGTTAAACTTTTTTTGGATCTACTTTGACACCTTTAGCTGAGACTATGTATCCTAAGAGTTTTGCTGATGTTACTCCAAATACACAATTCTTTCGATTTAATTGCACATTGAACTTTTCCAATCGAGTAAAGATTTTATGCAAGATTTCCAAATGTCCTTCCCTAGTGAATGAATTTGATAGCAGCTCATCCACATAGTCCTCCATGAATGTGTGCATCATGTCATGAAAGATTGTTGTCATTTCACGTTGATAAGTGGCTCCTACATTCTTTAATCCAAAAGGCATGAAATTCCAACAAAATGTACCCCATGGGCATGTGAAAGTTGTTTCTTCTTGATCCTCTGGTGCAATTTTGATCTCATTATAGCCTAAAAAATCATCATGACTGATAGCATAGCATGTACTGTTGTTAAATCCACAATGATGTCTATATTGGGCAAAGGAAAGTCATCCTTTGGACAAGCCTTGTTAAGATCTCTAAAATCTGTGCATATTTTGATGCTATTGTTTGGTTTGGAGACTGGTACAATGTTTGAAATCCATTCTACATAGTCAATTGGTTGGATGAACCCTACATCTAAAAAAAATTTCAATTCTGCTTTCACTAGTAGGCTGATGTGTGGATGCATTTTTTTATTTTTTTGTTTTACTGGCTTCACTCCAGGTGTTATGGATAAATGATGCATTATTGATGAGGGTGCTAACCCGAGACATAGAATATCACACACAAAACCCAAAGAATATTATTTTATTTAGAATAATGAAATGCTTACATGAAAAGGATCACAAATCCTTGAGATCTACAATACATGCCCTTACAAAAAATACAGAAGTTCCCTTTTCTCAGTATGCTCTCTTTCCCCCAAAAGCTACCAAAAATCAAAAACTAGCCCATAAATAACCCCTTTTCGGTTTGGAGCCAAAAAAAACACTTGAATTATATTTTTAGTGGTTTGGTGATGAAAATTACAATTTAAAATTCAAATTTTAAAACCACATTCAAAAATTAGCACATTTTTGAAAATGCACCAACTTCCAAGAGCCATAACTTTTGATTCGTGACTCTGTTTGATGAACCGTTTGAACTATTGGAAAGGTCTAGGATGAAAAATGTGCCAAGAACCTACTCCACCAATTTTGATGATTTTTGGACCCATACGAGACCGTTTAGTGCCTCAAACCAGACTCAGAAGATTTTTTAGGCAAAAAGCAGAAACTAAAACTTGAATAACTTTCAAACCGGGAATGATCTTGACTTGATTCTTTCACCAAATTGCTTATTTCTTTTGTCCTGAAGCTTCCCTTAAATTTTTTCCTCCTCACGCCTTCAAATTCACACATGCTAAAAATATTAGTTGAGTAGAAAAAGCAAAAAAATAGTTCTAAAAATTGGGAATTCTTATTTGATGAAAAAGGTATTCAAAAATGCAAAAACATCTACAAAAAGCTAAATGAAAGTAAATATATTTTTGGGTGATATAGGACTTCCCCCTTACACCATTGGATTCTCTTGCATCTATTATTAGATTTGGATCTGTTCCTGGCATGTCAAATAGGACCAAGCAAATTTGATTTGCCTTTCTTCAAAGAATTTGGTGAAATTTGGCTTTTCTTGCTTTGTCATTGATGCCACTAGATGTATGGTCTTTGTTATTTTTGCAGTACTGATGTTTATGGATTGTGTAGGCTCAACCAATACTGAATATCTTTCTTGATAATGCTTAGGAAGAGTGTCAAATCTCTCATCCTTCAGTGCCTCAAAGAGGTTTTCACCATTGGATACACTTTTTCTTTTTACTTTTTCATGATCTAATACTGCCATTGCATGGTTTTCACCATTAGATCAATTTTGTGTATTCTTTATTTTGCAGCTAAGAGATTTGGCACTCCCTTGATTTGAAGTTTTTTTATGAAATTCATTGGTGGAACTTATTTCTATATTTTCTGAACAAAGGAAATTGACAATGGCATCATCATCTAAAAAGATAGGGATATCAAGAGGCTCGGTTTGCTCCTAGTCAATGAGTTCGGGATGTATCAAAGGTAAGGAATCATCGGATTGGTCAAGGTCAAAGGTGGTAAGTGTCATGATGGAAACGTTTTCAAGGTGTTTGATACTAATGTCAAGTTCTATAATGTTATTCTTCTTAAAATCATCTATCTCAGTCAATGTCTGATCATCCTCACTAGAGTCATATCTAGAAAATAATCGTCTCCATCTTTGTAGGAATGTAAGAAATGATTCACCATTTTTCTATTTTGTGTTGCAAATATCTTTCATAGTTATTTCATGTTGAATGTTATATGAATATTGGGAGATGAATTTATTTACCAGCTCCTCAAATGATCTAATACCTTGTGGGAGTTTTGAAAACCATTCCATGCATTGACCACCCAAACTTCTTGGAAATAATCTCATTAGATAGGTCTCTTCATTTGCAAATTTAAAACTCATGGTGCAAAATTCTCTTACATGATCTTGAGGATCAGTTTTAGCATTGTATTTGTAATATTTTGGAAGATCACAATTTGGTGGAAAAGGTATCATGTTCAGATTTTTGTCAAAAGGATAAGGACATATGTCTTGCAACAATTATCTCCTGGTTGTTCCACTTTGCATGTCTTGGATTTTTTGTTGAAGGTTTTACATTTGTTGAGTTAAAGAATTCACTAGATCTATGATTCATGAGTCGAATTTTGTTTTATTGGGAGCTCCCTTCAATTGGTTTACATCAAAGTCATTGGGTAGTTTTACATCATGATTTTCCAGCATCAAAAGGTATTTCTCTCCACCCTTTTCTAGAATATTTTCCATGAACTTGTGAAATTTAGGGTGTTGTTGAGCTTGTTTAATGTCCTCATTAGTTATCTCATCTGTTTCAAGTTGGTGAAATTTTTGAAAGGATTTTCTTCTCCTTCTGCCATGATGTTTTGGGTTTCAATTTCTTTTTCTCTAAGTTTTTGTTTTTGAGCTCTTGTTAAAACAAGCACGCAAGTGTTAAAGGTTTGCTATACTTTGATCTTTTTTTTGGGAGTGGGAATGAAAATACCTATGTCAAATATGATGATGGATCCTATTGATGAGACTATGGTTAAATGTGATGTACACAATTTTATTTCATGATGAAGGATGATAGATCCTAATGACGAATCTTAGCTAACAATCAGAGATGAGACTTGTTATTAGGCACTTTAACTTGCTTGATCCAAGTTTAGTTAAAGTGATTATACTTGTAAAATCCAATTTCTTCAAGTTTTAAACTAGTGTTGTAATGAGGAATAATCTTTGCTCTGAAAAGGGTCCCTAAATGTGATTCTAGTTGTCAAACATAAGTTCAATTTAGCTCATTGTTTGAGTATCAGGTGAATGAGCTAAAACAGGGAGTATATGCGCTAAAAGATGGGATAAATGTGCTAGAATAGAGCTTGATCACTTGAATGCTCTAGAATAGGAAGCTTATGCACTAAAAAATGAGGCAAATGCACTAGAACGAAAGGATTATGCATTGAAAGATGAGGAAAATACATTGGAATAGAAAGCTTATGCATTGAAAGATGAGGCAAATGTGCTAGAGAAAAACTTATATGCACCAGAATATGAACTCAATGCATTGAAATAGGAATTTTATGTTCTAAATTGGAGATGTCACCATTTTTTGAATTTTTTTCTCATTTTATTGTCTTTGAATTAGTGAATTGAGTGTTTTTAAGGGATGATCTTTTGAACAATGATTTCAAACACAGAGGTAAGGAGTAAAATAGTTGTTTCATCCTACGATCTAAACATCAAGTGTATGTTCTAGGATTTGGTCTAATCCCTTTGATTTCCACTAGTATTGAACAATAGCAAACAGATCAGTCAGACTCTTCTAATGTCAAGGTTCATTAATAACATCACAACTTAGAACTACGTTAGCTCACACAACATTGTCACCCCCTAGAGGACGCCCATGCTTTTTCCTTTTTCAGGTCTTAACCAAAGTTGAATCCTCCACTTTTGGCTAGAAAGCCTTGGTAGTTATATGTTGAGTATCTTGGGGATAGATTCTTCCCTCCCCTTGCACTGTGAATATTATAATGTCCAGGAACTAAATCAGTTGGCTACTACACTTAAAGTTCTTAATAAGGGTTTTCATTTGGTGCAGAAAATGATAAACTCCCTCAAGAGGCCTCCCAACCTTTAGAACAAAGGCTTTGGGGATGGCTATCAATGCACACTACCATTGTATGCGATTTTCATCACAATCATGTTTGATTATAGTAGGTTGGAATACTTGGATTTAGTTGTTCTCACTTAGGTCATTCCCATAGGGTGAGTAATTTTTCCCACTATGGAAAGCCTTCTACATGTGCTATTGCAATGAAATGAAAGAGTGAGTTTGGCATTTTGGTCACCCAATAAAGGGAAGAGCATAGGCCTATCACATTACAAACAAAACATACATGGTGTTTATTAACCTTGTAATTAAACTAGATGCCTAATTTAATCAAAAGAAAATAACTCCAGCCCCTGCAAACATCATTAGTAGTCAGATAATTTCTTTGATAGTGTATAGAGCACCTACAAAATAGAAATATATAGATCAGTTCCTAGAATTTTCTATTTCTGCAAATAAAGGTATATGCGCTAAAACTAAGAGCATGTGTGCTAAAACATTTAGTATATGTGCTATTAAACACCCTAAATGCGCTATTCTGTAAAGACAAGAAAAGGAAATCAAATCCTATATATGCACTGGTTTGGGCTATGTATGCGCTATAACAGAGCTTGGATGTGCCAAAAGTCACCACCTATGCGCTGAAAGAGGCTTTGGGTGTGCTACATCAAAACTTACAAATGAACTTGTTCATGAAAAACTTGGGAGAAAATGTTAAAAACGGGGCTAAGCCCCATAGTGGGTGCCAATTTAATGTGTGTATAAATAATGTGAATAAGCAAGTATAACCTATACAACACACCAATGAAACATTATATCAAGGAATTCAAATGGTAATGAAATTGAAAAAAAAAAATCCCCAATGGCATCTCATTGTCTTCTATCTCCAAGGATTGTTTAAGTCATTTTGCTCTCAGATTGTTTGTGCGCATGACTTTCCAAATGACAACCTGAAGAATGAGAGATGCTGGAAATGCAAGAAATATTTCCTACACTACATGATTGCTAAACTAGTTGTAGATGAGATGCAAAGATAAGAATGCTACTATGATGTTGTTGTATGAAAATGATGTGATGTAAACACTATAATTAAGATGCTACTAATGAAAATTTCATGATTAAACTACTTGAAACTAAAATGAAAACACTAAAATGCTCAATGCTAAGATGATAATGCTAATGAAAATTCTGCAGAGTGTAATTATGCTTAGCTCTCTCTATATTTTTGTTGTAACTGAGTGCCTATTTATAGATTTTCCAAGACATGAGCCTAGGTGGCGTAAATCAACGGTCTGGATTTGATCTAGAGAATGGATTGTTGAAGATGAAGCAGTTAGGGAGAAAAGGGGAAGTGCATTCCCTTTTGAAGACCAAAGTGCCAAGTGTGAAGAGGAATCAAATGGAGATGAACGCCAAGTGTCCCAAATTTGTCCCAAATTTGATAGAATTTTTTAAGGATAAATGCCACATTAAATATTAGAAATATTTAATTTCTTGAGACACATGATGAGGTGGAAGGTGGGAAGAAGTTAGTAGACATGTGCCTAAATTCGAATTAAAAATTCAAATTTAATGAGAGGTGGTTAATTAAATAAAAAATAATAATTAAATTTGTTCATTTAATTAAGATAAGAAGAAAATGATTTAGGATAGGAAGAATTAGAGAAAATGAACTATATAAATAAAATTTTCAATTTATTTATAAGTAGAAGAATTAAAGATCATTAATTAAATAACTTGTATTTAATTAATTCCTCTAGACCAAATTTGAGTGTATACATAAGCCATTCCACTTGGTGAAACTTGTGATAACTTGGTGGAATTACATAATTAGGGGCAGGATTTTGTTCTATGTGTTTTGTAAGGGCAAGGAAGGTAGGTTGTTGAAATTAAGGTGATGCCCTAGTGGTTTTTCAGTCATGTTTTGAGCCAAGAATGGTGGCTAAGGGTTGGAATTTTTTTAAATAGCATTGATACAGTGTGGGAGTTAGTTTGTGAAGCATGGGTAGACCTTAAATGATGTGTTTGAGGTGTTGGAAAGGTGAACTAAGGTGTGGAGTTGATAGATCCAATGAACCCTCCTTGAACAAGCATAAACAAGCCTAGATAAGGATTTTATGCTTTGATGATCTTGTAGGTGTTTCTTGTGACCAAAGTCATTGATTTCGACCATTTGTGATATGGTTCACATATGAAAATAGAGATTTAGGATTGGGGAAGTGTTTAGAGGGAAGGTGCTTTGTAAAACAAGGCTAATTGAGCCACTTTCCAACCTAGCAGTCCATTTTTTGAGGGTATGTTCCAAAACAAAGGTATGCACAAATTGGATATGTTAAAGTAGAGAAAAATGGGTATCTAAAATGTCCATTCTTTTGTGGGTTTAGAATTTATTTTGAAAGTTGTGAAGAAAATTCATTGTTTGATAGGCTACAAGAAGAATATGAAAGAATTGAGAAACAAGGTCAAGTTGGGGTTTTGAAGGTCGTAAAATTGTTTGAAATTTCTTGAATTGTGATTGTTGAACAAACTCCACCCTACTTTGTATCAAAATTCAATGGAAGTTTTGGAAATAGTGTTATCTCAAATGTGCATGTAATTTACATTATGGAAAGAAAAAAAAATTATTGCTATATCATAGCATCCTAAAATATTCACTTAACGTGAAATGTTTGGAATTTTACTAAGTAGAACACTATAGCTGTTACAACAATTGTTCATGCAAGTAAATTTCCTAAGTTTTCACTTTCAAGTAAATAAATTATGTTTCATAACCATTGCTATAAAATTTTATTTTCCAAAAGAGATCAAATGAGCATAAATGACAACAAATTCCAAGCATTGAATTAATTTACAACATAATATTCCACATTTTACAATTTTTAAAAGATTGTATACAAAATACATACATAGCTCAACCGAGCTTCAAAGCAATAGATATAGATGGTCCAAGAATCTCCTTTCAAATCTTGGTTCCCAATTGAGGAGGAGAAGCATCACTCAAGCACTTTTTTGCCAATCATGGACTCAAATGTGTTCCCCCACACATCTACCACATATGGTAAGATGGCCCTACCCTTTGATGAAGAGATTGGTGGAGCAACCTCGTAACGACAACCACTTTGAGCTTAGTGTTCTACCCTATATAACTAGAATTTGTAGACACTACAATCCTGAACTAGCATGCATAAAAGGAACAAGGTGAACTAATAGTTGATCCAAAGGAAATCACACTAATTTTTCCAAAGTATTCTCACTCAATATCTTGAGTGACAGTCATCCTATTCACATACACTACTCTAGCTCGATTGGACTTTAGGCCATTATATTCTATGCATAGGTAATTTCCTTCAATAGGTAATCATTAACCTCATAAATATCCCATTCCCCTTTCCCATAACAAAAATGTGTCTCTGAAAAATTTTCCATGCAATGCAAGATTAAAAAAGGATCAACATATAAAAAATGGTGGCAGGCTCTGAAAATCATGGTGGAGGCGATCCGAAATCAAAAATTTTAGAGGACGGTTTAGCCTGGGAAAAAGAGAGGAAAAACTTGGAGTTACCAATAATGGATGTCACAATAACTGTTGAGAAGGATGTAACCTTTCTGGAACAGCGTGCAGTTATTGGACGCTTCCTGGGAAAATGGTTAACAAGGAAGGTGATTGGAGAGTGGGTGATTGAAAATTGGAAGATGGATCCAATACTCAATTTTTTGCCAAAAGGTTTTTTTGTGGCTATATTTCGAAGAATGGATGAAAGGGAGAAAATTGTTTCATAGGATTAGCAACTTGGATCATCCTTTCTATTCCTGCAAAGAT
Source organism: Sequoia sempervirens (assembly GCA_007258455.2). NCBI lineage: Eukaryota > Viridiplantae > Streptophyta > Pinopsida > Cupressales > Cupressaceae > Sequoia > Sequoia sempervirens. Next base: position 345,028,935 of record VDFB02047230.1, on the reverse strand, counting down.
GGGAAAGAAACTTTAATCCTCTAGAATACGAGCCCCGTAATGGTCCGGTTTGGTTACGTTTATATAATCTGCCTTTTGAGTATTGGTCGGGTGGTTGCCTATCAAAAATAGGTAATATTATTAGCTGAATGCTGGAGATTGATTTGAGAAAGGGAGAAACACTGATATATGCAAGGTTACAAGTACTAGCAATCAATGAGATTCCACAGGCACTGGTCTTATGTTTGAACGATAGGATTGGAAAAAAACAATTGAAGTTGAAGTCCCAAAGTTCTTCTATTCTAAATGCAGATGAAGGAATCATAACTCTGATGCTTGCAAAAGATATCCATCTGGAACGAAAGGTGTATGGAAGGAAAAACAAAAGGTAGATCCCAAGGTTGCTCTGAAAGAGGAAACACATACAAAAGAGGAAGTGGGAATGACAATGGAACAACTTAGACTCCAAGCCTTGTCCCATGTCAAAATGTGGCAAATGGTCTTAGCGGATAGTCAGGAGGAAAATTTGGGGGTGGATGAAAGAATTTTTGAGGAAGGAGAGATTGGGCAATCTGAAGGGGAAAATAGGTCTCTTGTAAAACTTCTGGAATGGTACAATAATCAAGAATTTGAAGATCTAGGGTCACAATCAAAGAAGGAAGTCCCTGAAGAGTTGGTACTAAATGAAAGAAGGTCAATCAAACAAACTCCAAAAATTGCTTCAACTATCAGGGTTGGTCAAAAGACCAATAAACAGAAAAGGGAAGAGGAGGCTCAAAAGGATGAACATCCAACAATCAGAGCATACATGACAAGATCCAAGGGAGAAGTACCCTCCCTTGGAAGGAAATGAAGGTCACCTCATGGAATGTTAGGGGCATCAATGCCCCTAACAAGAAGCAACTGGTGAAACGCGAGTTGGAAACTCTAAGACCCGGTGTCATCCTTCTATAAGAATCACAATTGGAAGGGGAGGAAGTTAGAGCTTTCATCAAATTTTTTAATCTATGGGAAGGCTATTTTGTGGATGCAACTGGAGCCTTAGGTGGGCTGGGCATTATGTGACATCCAAGGAAAGTCAAGGTAACTGTGTTGAACTCTAATCCTAATTTGTTCAAAGTTGAAATTGAAGTTATCCAATCAAATCTAAAATATGAATTGCACAACGTATATGGTTCCACAAAAAACGAAGACAAAGCTTCTTTGCGGGACACTATATCAAATAATCTAGGAAGATCAAAAGTAATCTTAGGGGGAGATTTTAACGCAATTTTGGATTTGAAAGAAAAATTAGGGGGCGCAAGGAAAGTCACTCAAGTTTTAAAAGATTTTATGAATTTTGTGGATTCTAATAATTTGATAGACATCAAAACTGGGAATGGAATTTATACCTGGAATAACAGGAGGAAAGGTTTTACTAACATTTCTGAAAGGCTTGATACATTCCTGGTTTTTGAAGACTGGCTGCAGGGTAACCTTCTTCCAAAAGCTTCTATCCACACGGTTGCAATTTTTGACCATTTCCCAATCAATTTACTGGTAAATGAGGAGTCAAGTCTAGCTAAAGGTCAATTTAGATTTGAGAAGATGTGGCTGCAAGCCCTAGAGCTTCTAGATTTATTAAGGCAATGGTGGAGTGAACCAGTTCAAGTAGTAGGCTAAAAAATGTTCCTATTTCAGAAAAAATTGCAAAGGGTAAAGGAAAGGCTAAAAGTGTGGAATACAGAATGTTTTAAAAATATCTTCAAAGAGAAGAAATGAATAGAAGAAATGTTGATGGTTCTGGGAGAAGTGGTAATAAACCATGGTATGTCAAGCATAGAGTTCGAGACAAAAAAGCAGCTCAAGGCTAAATATGAGGAAATCTTGCATAGGAAAGAATGCTACTGGAGAACGAAATCAAGAGAAGCTTGGCTCTTAGAGGGTGATTTAAATACCAATTTTTTTCATAGCTCAACCAAGATAAGGAGAAGTTGGAATAGAATCGAGCAAATAATAGGTTTGGATGGTTAGAACAAAACCAAGGAGGGGGATATCCAAGAGGTAGGTGTGGAATATTTCTACAACCTGTTGGCAGGTAACAGTGATAAGGATCCTCTAAAATTGAACATTGTAGATGATATCGCATGAAAGGTCTTGATAGAAGATAATAAGCTGCTCTACAAGGCTACAACATTGGAATAAATAAAAACAACCCTCTTCTAGATGCAGCCGGATAAAGCTCCCAACCCTGATGGATTCAACACATGTTTCTATCAGACTTGTTGGGAGTTTATGGGGCCAGACATCCATGGCGTGGTGGAGGAATCAAGGAAGAAAGGTACAATTTTGAAGGATATGAACAACACAAATATTGCTTTGATTCAAAAAATAGAAAATTGTGAATCCTTTGCATACTTCAGACCAATAGCTTTGTGCAACACAATTTACAAGATAATTTCAAAGGTAATGGCAAACAGATTGAAAAGGCTTCTCCCCAAGTTAATTTCATAGGAGCAAAGCGGTTTTGTTCCTAGAAGGATCATCTCGGATGCAATAGTGGTCACACATGAAGTGGATCACTCATTAAAGCACTCACAAAAAAAAGGTATGATAGTTAAGTTAGATATGAGTAAAGCCTATGATAGAGTAAGCTGGAGATTTCTAATGGAGGTTAAAAAGAAACTAGGCTTCAAAGAAAAATGGTTAAAATGGGTGTTCAACTGCATTTCATCGCCCAGATATTCCATTCTAATAAATGGATCCCCCTTTGGTTTCTTCAGTGGTGCCAAAGGACTGAGGCAAGGTGACCCAATCTCTCCCTTTCTATACATTATACTAATGGAGGCTTTGAGTGTGCAGATTAAGAAGGCCATAAGCAATAGACTATGGAAAGGCGTCTAGATCTCTGAGTCCTTCCCAGCCATAGCTCATCAATTCTTTGTAGATGATACAATTCTATTTGGGTCCTCAATAGTAGCAGAAGCACAGGCCATAAGGAATACACTCTAGTCTTACTATGAGCAGGCAGGTCAAGAAATAAACAAAGAAAAATCATGTATATTTTTCTTCAATACGACAGATGGGCTCCAAAGAAGGCTACCTGGAATATTGGATTTCAACATTGAGAATTTGCAAACAAAGTATTTGGGTGTTCCCCTCATAGAAGGACCATCAAAATTTAGCCTCTGGGAGGAAATAGTAAACAAATGCTCCACAAGAGTGGAGTCATGGAGATGTAGGTGGTTAACTCTAGTAGGGAGGATAGTGTTGATAAAGGCAATTCTTGCTGCCATTCCCATTTATATATGTTCATGCGTGGAAGTAACAAATAAAGTTGTAAGGCGCCTCACGGGTATCTAAAGGAAGGTTTTGTGGGAAGGCTTGCAGGAAAGGAAGTGCATCCTGCTAGTCTCTTGGGACACAGTGATGAAATCTAAAGAAGGGGGTGGGGCTGGCATAAAAGACTTGAAAGTGCATAACCAGGCCCTAGGAGCAAAGTTGTTGTGGCGGATGTCTAAAAACTCAGAGGCTCTATGGAGTAGGATCCTTAAAACAAAATATCTCGACACTCAAGAGGCTAAGAGAATTATAACCATAGCAAACCCCCAGCGCAGTTCGACGGTTTGGAACTTAATGCTAAAATCTAGAGGGATCATCTATGATCATTTATTGTGGAAAATAGGGGATGGGAGGCGTGCTTCTTTCTGGGATGACTCTTGGTCTTCTTACCTAGTCTTGAGTGAGTACTTGACTCTAGTTGATGCAGTGGAATTTTCTAAAGCCATCTATGGTGAAGTGTTGTGAGACTACATGGAGACCCTTCAACTTCTTGTAGGAGCATGTAAAGTTGGTGCATTTAAATGAGCTGGGAAAGCATAGGTTCTTCCTATCAAACAACTAAGACTTCCTAATTATATGGTGTGCCTCAAAGACGAGCTCACACTCTATTAAGCTAGGCTATGAGTTAGTCAAAGTAGAAAGAGTAGTGGCAGAATGGCCCAAATGACTTTGTTGGGGGAAATTTGTCCTCCACAAAGCAGGCACCTTCGCGTGGGTGGCGCTACACGGGAGGATTCTCACGGGTGAAAGGCTGGTAAAACTAGGAATTTCGGGCCCCCACCATTGCGTTATGTGTGAAAAAAGTAGTGAAGATTTGCAACAACTTTTAGTTAGATGTGATGTGGCACAATCCATTTGGAGGATTTTTTGTGCAAAGCTAGGGTGGCACACCCCACTAGCAAACTGTTTATAGGACATTTTTGTTTCCTGGCTGAATATTTTGAAAGGAGTAGCTTATGGTGGCCTTTGGGACGTTGTTCCAGCCATGATTGTGTGGCAGATCTGGCATGAGCGAAATGCAAGGATTTTCAAAGGAAAAACTTCATTTGTTGAAAAGGTAATCTGGAAAGTGGAAACAGGGGTGTGTGAACTTTTGAATGGTAAATCCATAGTATCCAAGTATAGATTCATCTTGGCTTGGGACAGGAAGATGGTGATTGCATGGCCTATACTTCGGCCTCCAATCGAGAAACAACTCAAAACTAAAGGGAGTAGGGCTCAAGAAAAATGGATGCTCCCCCTAAAGGTAGGTTGAAGTTGAATTTCGATGGGGCCTCGAAGGGGAACCCGGGGCCCTCGGGTGTTGCCTTTATTGTTTGGGATGAGAATAGTAAAATATTGGTGGCTGTCTCCATTAAATTGCAAGAAGGAACAAATAATGAAGTCAAATTTTTGACGCTCTTTGAAGGTATAAACCTCTGCATAGAGAAAGGATGGCACAATGTGGACTTCGAAGGGGATTCACAGATAGTTGTTAATGTTGTTTCCTTGGGCCAAGCACCAAGCTGGAGATTAAATCAGTGGGTACAAGAGATAAATATGTGTTTACAAGGAATCTAGAACCACACATTGAGGCATGTGTACAAAGAAGTGAACAAGCCAATAGACTTGTTGTCAAAGATAGGTGTGGAGCAGGCCGAGGCGAAAAGGATGGGAGTGGAAGCGACAATTTGGCTGGACCTGCCAAATCTCATTCTGGCAGATTTGAATGTAAGGAAGGATTCTTTGTCACCTCTTTAGTCCTTTCAGAGGTGTTCCCCCTTGGTCAAACAGGCGTGTTGAGAAATCTCCATGGTTTTCTGGAAGTGAGGCTCTAAAGCATCTGGTTAGATTTCACCGTGCCTTTGTGCAAATAAACTGAAACAAGGAATGGCCTCTATTGAAATTGGGTCCTGTGTAAATCTTCAAGCTATTCATTACTATGTTGTAGGTAGGAGGAGGTGTGTTGGATAGGTGGTTCCTCTTTATTGTAATTTCTTTCTTCTGAATGGAATGAATGAGTGTCACCCTCTCCGGTAACAATTTTCCAAAAAAAAAAAAACACAAAGGTGTCTCTACCAATAAAGCATAAGCATAAGTTACCCCTTTCAATGGATATTCTAATCCCAAGTATAACATATGAGCTTTCTAAGTCTACAAAATTTCTTTGCATAAAATAACTTAACAAGCTATCCTTATTTCATCAATCCTAGTATATAATGCTATAGACGATAAAAATTCACTCCTTAATATGGAGTAAGTAAAACACTCATGAGGCAATCATTTCAATAAGACTCTTTTCCTTTTCAATAAGCAAATAAAATATTACTCTATATTTCAAGCAATCAAATGCAATTCCAAATAAAGCACACAAGGTATTCAATCTCTCAGAAAAATAAATAAACATAAAGAGATTAGAATCTCATGCCTGTTAATCAGTTTAATCCAATTGAATCATTAGATCTCAAACTTGGCCCCCTCTTAAAATTAGCTTAGCAACAAAATCCTCTCAATTCCTCTCACTAAAGTTTCCTCACAAATAACTCTTAGCAAAAAAATAATCTCTCAATAAAAATGCATCAAATGGATCAATGTAATAATGCATAGTAGAAGTGTATCCAAAATGAGGTAAAGGTGCCTCCATTTATACCCAAAAACCAACATCTACAGGCTGCAAACAAGGCCAATGAAATGAGACTTCTTAGCTTTATTCCATTGACTTAGCTTGATAATAAAAAGGCGGTGAATTCCTATCTCAATACTCACCCACATAGGACAACAGGTTGATTCTTTGCTTGCCAAAAATAATTTTGACTAATTCATATTGCACATGTTCCATTCTGGAAATCAACTTATAGGCTCAAGATACTTCTAAATGAATTACAAAATTCATAATATGATGCCAACTATTCACCATATTCCTTATTTATTAACTTTTTGTTTATCAAAGGAATAAGTCAATACTTATTTGGCTATGTTTCACTTTGCTGACTTGCTCCAAGCCAAAGTATTTGACACATTTCAATGAGTCAACTTCCCTCATAATAATGCTCCATTATCATTAACTTAGCAGGACACTTTGTATAGTGCACAACACTTACATATGCTTTATGCATTAAGTATGATCTATGCACGACAGATTAAAACTTATGTATTTCCCATCACTTTTAACAATGATGATATGTGTGGTTTAACACTTGGCATTGTGCTTATTATATGAAGCACTATATTCACATTATATCAACCATACCATATATTCAATAAATCAGCAATATATATATATATATGTATAGAGTCTTTATGAATAGCATTAGATGCTTCTTATATACATGTGTATATATATATATATATACAAGTATATATTTGTATATATATATTGCTTGAAAATAAGTTTGTCTAAACAATCCAATTGATATTTGATTAAAAGAGATCAAGTTAATATTTCATAGACAATATTGTTTGTATATACATATCTATATCCATGTATACGTACATATATCGACATACTTGTATGGACATTCCCATTTGTCAACACATACACGTATATCGACATGTGTATACATATCTATATATGCATATATCTCATATATATATATACATTTGATTATACAATCAATCACATAAACAATATCTATCTTATCAATAGGTATATATACATGTCTTATTGGCCTTTTGATATCACCATTCCCATGAGCAATCTATCCATGAGAATGTGTAGGTACGTCTACCTATGTATTCTCATGTGTGTATTATCTCACGTATATGGGTTATCATCGACATGTATATGTATACATATATGTACATTATATGAATATATATCTCATCAATCAAGTATAGTAATACAAAGAAGAACTCATATGCACCAAGCACTAAACACAAACCAAGAAAAAAGTTGTCAAAAATCAAGATCCTTCCTAATGCAAACACATCATACTTAAGGATGACTTACTAATTCCCAAAACTATGACTTGAATCAACAATTCTATAAGCGAGTATGTGAAAGCTCAGTTAGGTTTCATTATAGGTTACCGACCAAGTTCTTCTCCTGAGTGATACTTTCCCTCGCTTCCAAAGGATTTAGTCTGAATTTGCATCCAACTTAACACATTTTCGTAGTAGTCATCCATTCATCAAAACAAGCATTTATACATTTCATAGTTATAATATCAACTTCAATAACCATTCATTCTAGATATCCATTCCATTTTATAACATTAAATGAAATAAACATTCATTCATAATTTTCCAGTGATTTAGATAAATAAAGTGCAATCATTTATATATTTTCTAATGAGAATTCCAAATACATTCATATATACAATAATTTACCCTATCATATTAACAGTAAATAGGTAAACACACAATGGGGTGTAACATACTCCCCCCTTGTGAATCATCATCCCTGATGATTTTATGTAGCAAACATAAACTAAACAAAGAAAAAAACATTATTTTTTCAAGCACTTTCAAAAGCATGTAAGACATGTGGAAAATTTTGCTCTATTTCAGCATAGTCTTCCCAAGTTGTAGAATCTTCTACATACTGGTCCCATTGGACTTTGCACTGTAGAACCTCTCTATTACACAAGTGAAGCTTACATGTTTTGAGCACTCTGATAGGCTCAATTGTTACAAATTTGAGATCCTGTACCTATAAACTTGTAAAGAATTCCAAGCAATTACATGATTATCTCCTAGTATATATGTCTTTAGGTAAGAAACATGAAAGATCTTATGCATCTTGGCAAGATTTGGTGGCAACACAATTCAATAAGCTACACGATTTACTTCCTCAAGAATTTGAAAAGAACCTACATAGCACAAAGCTAGTTTGGATGACTTTCAAAACTTGATGGAACTCTTATGAGTTTTTACCCTTAACAACACCTTCTCACCAACTACAAAATTCTTGGGTTCTCACTTTGCATCTGCATAGCTTTTCTACGTATAATTGGCTTTAGATAGCCTTTGCTTAACAATTCTAACCTATTCCTCCATTTCATCAAACATCTTTGACCTAAGGCTCATCCTATCTTCAAGTTTATCCCAACTTATGGGGGTTCGACACTTTTAGACATATAGTGCTTCGAAAGGATCCATCTTAATTACAAAATGATAGGAATTGTTATAAGCAAATTCCACTAAAGGAAAGTAATCTTTCAACTTTTATTGTTGATCCATGCAATACATTCTTAGTAGGTCTTCAAGTACTTGGTTTACCCTTTCTATTTGTCCCTCAGTTTCCAGATGATATGTTGAACTTATTTTTAGTTGAGTCCCAAGCGCAAAAAATAACGTTTGCCAAAACCTTAAGGTCACACATGCATCCCTATCCAAGATAATCTTCTTAGGAATTCCATGCAATCCAAACACCTCTTGAATGAATTTTTGAGCCATGATGGAAGCTCCATCAGTTAGATTCCCAAGTATGAAATGGGCTACGTTAGTAAGCTTTTCCACAACTACTAGAATGACATTATGCTTATTCCTTGACATAGGTAATCCTTGCACAAAGTCCATACCAATGACTTGCCACTTACTCTTTGGAATATTTTGTGGATCTAATAAGCCTACCAGATGATGATGTTTAGCTTTCACCCTTTGAAATTCTAAGCATCTAGCCACAAATCGAGTAGCATCCCCTTTCATCCCTTTCCAAAAATAGAATGACTTCACATCGGCCAACATTTTTGTCACACCAGGATGTCCAAAGTATGGTGCTTCATGAACTTGTTTCCACACAAGATTTCTCAACTCTTCAGAGTTAGGAACATATATTCTTCCCTTATGCCTTAGCAATTGGGTTCAATGTGAAATCCCTCATACCTTGCATCTTGCAGATTTCTTGTGAAAGCTTGCTTAATTTGCATATAGTACTCATCCTCCTTACATTTCTGCAACACTTGGACTTTAAAGTTGGTTTGGATTGTCACTATGTAAGCAATATGATGTCTACGAATTAAGGCATCGACAACCTAATTTTATTTTCCTTTGATGTAGATGATATTGAAGTCATAATCAAATATCAACTCCAACCATATTCTTTGTCGTGCATTCAAATTAGGCTGGGTAAATAGATATTTCAAACTATAATGATCGATTTTCATCTCAAAAGGCTTTCCCAACAAGTAATGCCTCCACATCTGCAATGCATGAACCACTGCTGCTAACTCTAAATCATATGAACCATAATTTTGTTCATAGGGTTTCAAATTCCTTGATTCATAAGCTATTACTTGTCCTTCTTGTATTAAGACTCCACCTAATCCTTCTCCTGATGCATCTATGATAACAATGAAGTCACCATCAGGATCTGGTGCTTTCAAAATTGGAGTAGTAGTCAACTTCTCTTTGAGTAGATCAAATGTTGCTTGCCATTTTTCTATCCACTCAAAATTATTTCCTTTCCTCTACAAAGAAGTAATAGGAAAGGCTATTATGGAAAATTTTGGAACAAACTTTCATTAATATCCTGTCAAACCCATAAAACTTCTTACCTCAGAGACATTTTTGGACATTGACCATTCTAACACTACCTTGATCTTGGCTGGACCAATTGAAATACCATCAGCTGAGATCACGTGTCCAAGGTACACTTTCTTCTAAAAGAAGGTACATTTAGAGAGTTTTCCATACAAGTTATGCTCTCTCAGTCATTCAAGAACTATCTCTAAATGCTTGTAATGGTCCTCCTCATTCTTTGAATAAATTAGGATATCATCCAAGAAAACCAAAACAAACTTATCTAGGCAATCCCTAAACATGTTTTTCATTAGGTTCATAAATGTTGTTGATGCATTAATAAGTCCAAATGGTAGAATTGTAAAATCATAATGCCCATATCTAGTTCTGAAGGTAGTATTAAAAATATCTTCATCTTTGATCCTTAATTGGTGATATCCAAATCATAGATAAATCTTAGAAAACAAAACTCCTCATATTTGATCAAAAAGATCAACAATGTGTGGCAATGGATACTTGTTCCTTATCGTAGCTTTGTTAAGAATTCGATAATCTATGCATAAGCATAGTGTACCATCCTTCTTCTTCACAAAGATTATTGGCACTCCTCAAGGTGAAACACTAGGTCTTATCAATCCCTTAGATAACAATTCATCTAGTTGTGCCTTAAGCTCCATTCACTCATTTGTAGTCCTCCTATAAGGCACTTTGAAAATAGGTTCCAATCCTAGCACAATATGAATGGAGAAATCAAATATCCTTTTAGGTGGTAGTCCAAGAAGTTCCTCTAGAAGCACATCTGCAAAATTTCATAAGATAGGATATTTTCCCATATCCGTCTCTCCAGCCTCCATCATTTCACCTTCTTCTCTCTCTTGGTGATCCTGTGGACAACAGTTGTCAACACCATCTTGAGAAATAAATTTCTTATATTCCTCAAGCTTTTCCATCTTTACTGCAAAGAGCTTTCATCCTTTCTTCTTGGTCCTAAGCAATTAAATGGTGGAGATTTGACATAAATTGACTTCCTAGGTATCCCTTGTAGCATTACTTGGTTATCTAAATCATCTAAGCACTCTACTGTTTTGGCATGATAGTCTACCTTGGCTCTATGATTCCAAATCCAGTTCATTCCTAGGATAACATCATAGGATCATAAGGGTGCTACATAAAGGTTTACCTTTGTAGAGAAACAAGGAAGTTCAATCCTAGCTTTGAACAAACATTGTTCCACCATTGCTCTTGTCTGGTTTACATATTCTACAACCCATGACTTTTCCATATAACCAACTTTCCTAGATATTTTCTTTTCTATTCTAGGTGAAACAAATTTTTTAGTAGCTCCAATATCTATAAGTATGGAAATAGGAAAACCAAATAAAATACCAAGAGTCTCCACTAGATTAATTTGATACTCTATTTGACAATTGTCCAAGGCAACATGAATCTTTTGTTGGAACTTTGTTTTCTAGGAAGGAAGTGGATTTCCATAAGGTAGTGACCCAGAAGGCTTATTGGGACAATTAATAGCAAAGTGGTCACCACCACATGTGAAGAATCTTGTTGATGGTCCTTTCTTCCTTGCAAGTTCAGTAGGTCTACTAGCATTACCTCCCACATTGTTAACATTACTACCATTGAAATAATTCCTTTTGTGTTCCCTCCTTGATTCTCTTCCATTATTTTGGGGTCCCTTATCCCCTTGTTTCTGAAAATCTTGCACTCCTTCAAACTTCCTTGGAGTTGGTTTAACTTGGGTTACTCCAAACTTCTTATGGTTCCTATTCTCTTAGCAGATGGAGATGGTTGTGAGCTTCTACTCTTTCTTAACAACCTTCTCATAAACTAGGTCCATAGTGGTTGGACCATGAACACCTACTTCTCCACCAATCTGTCCATTAAACCCCATAATGAATTTCCTTATGTGGAAACACTCATCCTTTTGATAGATTGGTACATAATGTAACAAATGGGTGAAATATTCCCAATACTCATTGTCTAACATCTCTCCCTATTCCAAAATTTGAAAATTAGTGAGTTTCTGGTTGTAAAAGAGTTGGGGTAGCCATCTTTTCTTGAATATTTCCACAAACTCGTTTTATGTAAGTTTCAAAGAACTAAGACTAAGTTCTATTTCTTGTTCATCCACCAGTTAGAGGCTTCTCTTAATAACTGATAGGCTTCCCATACCGCTTTCATGACCTCAGAATAGTTTCTGATCTCAAAATATTTTTACATTTGAATCAACCATGCCTTAGCTTCTTCCCCATTGGTGCTACCTTTAAATTTTGGTGGGGTTATTTTCCTCATGTCCCTAGAAAGATCAATAGCCAAACACTTCCTACTAGTTCCTTCAAATTGAGAGTGTGATTTCTCATTCTAATGTTCATGGATCTTAACATGATCATGAGAATTCTCTCCCTCATCTTCATTGATTGAGATTTCTTCATTAATCAAAACTTCTTTTTCTACTTATTTTTTTCCCTTCTTGCTCAAGATTTCCCAACCTTGTATTGGTTTCATAAATGATAGCCAAAATTTGATCCATTTTGGCTTCAACACCCTTCAAACCTTGTCTAACTTCTTGACTCCCTCCAGGATTAGTCCTTGTTCTCACCATCCTTTGCACAAAAAGGGTTATACCTGAAGGTTCGTCTTTATTAGATTAAATAATTTTCTTACTATCTTATGGATAGCATTTAAATGGGCATTCATTCACACATAAAAGAAATTTCACATAAGATTTGAGCACAAGCTTTTGGTAAAAACATGATTTTTATTATTCAAAAGGATCTTAATATCCTTTTAATTTATATAGAGTGACTATTCAAATAGTCAAGTGGAGAGTATCCCTCAGATTCACTCTCAAACACATAACTCAACGAGGTATACCCTTCATATTTTTGTTCATCTCTTATTTTCTCATATCTATCCCAAAAGGGGTAGTAACCTTCATATTTATCATTTGTTACATAGCTACAAGGGACATAACCCTTTGATTCATTACTTGAGGAAATTACAATCACTTCTGACATAGGAAGGAATCTAAGGTCTCTTAATATGAATGTTGGACTGATACTCCCTTCCAAGGGCATATCCTTGGATAGTGATAATGAATCAAACTTTGTTGGTGAAACTAGAGGTAAATAGTTGAAATTGGCCTCCTCTTTCATCCTTCTCTTTACTTCACTAACCCGATAAAGAGCATGACTAATAGTTTTAGTATCACTTAACCAGACAATGTTATCATAGCTAGTTCCCTCTATCGTATGAATAATGGCCTCTTTTTCCTTCTTGGCTTTTAGGTAGCGATCATTACCTATTAGTAAATTTCTTGCAGTTAACCTGAGACACACCATCCTTGCACAAGAATTTCCAAACATTAGTCTCATTCAATGTTGGATGGAAAGTATGGTGAGCACATAGGTTCCAGAGCTAAACCTAGTAGCTCTGATACCACATATAACACACCAATTGTTCATGCAAGTAAATTTCCTAAGTTTTCACTTTCAAGTAAATAAACTATGTTTCATAACCATTGCTATAAAAAAATTCTTTTCCAAAAGAGATCAAATGAGCATAAATGACATAACAAATTATACAAATTGATTTCATTTCCAATATAATATTCCACATTTTACAAATTTTCCAAAGATTGTATACAAAATACATACATAGCTCAACTGAGCTTCAAAGCAATAGATATAGATGGTCCATGAATCTCCTTTCAAATCTTGGTCACTAGTTGAGGAGGAGAAGCATCACTCAAACGATTTTCTGACAATCATGGACTTAAATGCAATCCCCTGCAAATATACCACATATGGTAAGATGGCCCTACCCTTCGACGAAGAGATTGGTGGAGCAACCTTGTAATGACAACCACTTTGAGCTTAGTGTTCTTCCCTACATAACTAGAACATGTAGACACTACAATCCTAAACTAGCATGCATAAAAGGAACACCATGAATTGGCATTGGAGCCAAAGGCAATCACACTAATTTTTCTAAAGTATTATCACTTAGTATCTCAAGTACAGTCATCCTATTCACATACACTACTCTAGCTTGATTTGACTTTAGGTCATTATAATCTATGCATAGGTAATTTCCTTCAACATGTAATCATTAACCTCAGAAATATCCTATTCCCCTTTCCCATAACACAAAGGTATCTCTACCAATAAAGCATTAGCATAAGTTACCCACTTTAATGGATGTTATAATCCCAGGTATAACATATGAGCTTTCTAAGTCTACAAAATTTATTTGCATAAAATAACTTAACAAGCTATCCCCATTTCATCAATCCTAGTATATAATACTATAGATGATAAACACTCACTTCTTAATATGGAGTAAGTACAAGATTCATGAGGAAATAATTTCAATAAGACTCTTTTCCTTTCCAATAAGCAAATGGAATATTACTCTCAATTTCAAGAAATCAAATGCAATTCCAAATAAAACACAAAAGACATTCAATCTTTTAGAAAAATAGATAAACATAAAGAGATTAGAATCTCATGCATGTTAATCAGTTTAATCCAATTGACTCACTAGATCTCAATATTGGACCCCTCTTAAAATCAGCTTAGCAACAAAACCCTCTCAATTCCTCTCACTAAAGTTTCCTCACAAATAACTCTCAACAAAATAAGAATCTCTCAATAAAAATGTAGTAGAATGGAGCAGTGTGATAATGCATAGTACAAGTGTATCCAAATGAGGTAAAGGTGCCGCTATTTATACCCAAAAACCAACATCTACAAGCTACAAACAAGGCCAATGAAATAATACTTCTCAACTTAATTCCATCAACTTAGCTTGATAATAAAAAGGTGGCGAATTCCTATCTCAATACTCACCCACATAGGAACACAAGTCAATTGTTTGCTTGCCAACAACATGTTTGACTAATTCATATTGCACATGTTCCAATTTGGAAATTGTCTTATAGGCTCAAGAGACTTCTAAAATAATTATAGAATTCATAATATGTCACCAACTATTCATCATATTCCCTATTTACTAGCTTGTTGTTAATCAGAGGAATAATTCAATACTTATTTGGTTGCATTTCACTTTTTTGACTTGGTCTAAGCCAAAGTATTCAACACATTTCAATGAGTCAACTTCCCTCATAATAGTGCTACTTTATCATTGACTTAGCATGTCACTTTTTATAGTGCACAACACTTACATTATGTTTAATTCATTAAGTATGATCTATGCGCGGCGGATTAAAACTCATGTATTTTCGATCGCTTTTAAGAATGATGATATATGTGGTTTAATACTTAGCATTGCACTTATTATATGAAGCAATACATTCACATTATATTGGCTATGCCATATATTCAATAAATCGGCCATATATATATGTATATGTATACAATCTTTGTGAATAGCGTTAGATGCTTCTTATATACATGTGTATATATATGCATATATATTTGTGTATAATATATATACATATTGCTTGACAATACGTTTGTCTAAATAATCCATTTGATATTTAATTAAAAGAGATCAAGTTAATATTTCATATACAATATCGTTTGTATAAACATATATATATATCCATGTACATATGTACATATACATATATCGACATACTTTGATGGACATTCCCATTTGTCAACACATACATGCATATCAACATGTGTATACATATGTATATATGCATATATACCATATATATACGTTTGATTATACAATCAATCACATAAAAAATTGCTATCTTATCAATATGTATACATACATGTCTTATTGTCCTTTCGATATCACCATGCCCATGAGAAATTAATCCTTGAGTGTGCATAGGTTCATCTACTTACATATTCTCATGTGCATATTATCTCACGTGTATGGGTTATCATCAACATGCATATGTATACATATATATACATTCTTCGACATGCATATGTATACATATATATACATTCTACGTATATATATCTCATTAATCAAGTATAGTAATACAAACAAGAACTCACATGCACCAAGCACTAAACACAAACCAAGAAAGCTCTTATCAAAAATCAAGATCCTTCCTAATGCAAACACATGATACTTAAGGATTACTTACCAATTCTTAAAACTATGACATGACTCAACCATTCTATAAGTGAGTGTGTGAAAGCTCAGTTAGGTTTCGTTATAGGTTACTATAGACACATAAAAAGTCTTGATTGATACTACACATCTGATTTCGATTAATTAACACCATTTCCTCTTAAATCACCTCAAATTAACCAATTAATTGAATAATCAACATTATTTAATCAAAATCAGCAAATTCAACTATTAATCAAATAATTAAATTTATTGATTAATTCACCCTTCTTCTAACTAATTTTCATCATATTTAATTAAATCAAATCATTTAATAAATCCCTCTAAGTCTTCTCATTTGATTAAATAAATCAAATCAAATGTCACAATCCTCTAATCCATTCCAATTAATTAATCCTTAATTATTTAATCATAAATCACTTTCTAATCAACATTAATAAATCCTCCAACTTTTAACTCCTCAAGAGTTAAATCTACCCATGGTCAACTAACCAGGTTGCACATAAAATCAATTTATTTTAATTAACTAATTCCTCTATTTATCCTCACAAGGGCATATTCTAAGGAATATTCCTCCCAACCACCTCTCATTCAATTTCCCTCCAAAGGATTTCAAAATATCTTACATCCTCAATAACTCCTCTTACACATTCAATAAATTCTTCTTAAAACCTTTCAAATCCTCTTACATTCTCATTTATTCATCTTACATCCCCCTTTCCTCAACACATTTCCCAAAATGTGCTCCACTGTCCTCCAATAGAATTGTGACACTTGGCACATTCTCATTGGCTCCCATTTTTCCCATATTCACCAATCTCACTCATTCTTCAACCCTTGAGTTCTATAAATAGAAGCATCCTTTTCACAATATGGATCTAGAACTTCAAGCATCCTTATTATATGCATTTCATCTCATAAATATCATCATTTCCATCACTTTTGATCATAGTTTCTGCACTTAGCATCATTTCCATACCTATAATCATCTTCAATCATAAAATCTTATCAAAGGGATTGGGGAAGAGCTTCTTTCCACATCAAAGGAGCACCACTCCCCCTATGGGATGAAATTTTAACAATTTCAATTGGATTTCTTGTTAGCTTTTGTTAGTTTATTCTCATTTTCATGTTTTCTCTTTGATTTGGTTAAAGAATCTCATAGGGAGTATTTATTTGGTTTTCTAACTTGATTTACATGTGCTTGTTGTTTCTTGTTAGTTGATTGTAGAGTAGACACTCACAGTTACTCAACCAATTTCTTCTCTTGAGTGATACTTTCCCTCACTTTCGAAGGATTGACTTTGAATCTGCATCCAACTTAACACATTTTCATAGTATTAAGCTATTCATCAAAAAAAGCATTTATATATTTCATAGATTATCAAATTCAATAACCATTCATTCCAAATATACATTCCATTTTATAACATTAAATGAAATAAACATTCATTCATAATTTTCCAATGAATTAGATAAACAAAGTGCAACCATTTATATATTTTCCAATCAAAATTCCAAATACATTCATATGAAATAATTTACCCTAACATAGCAATAGTAAATAGGTAAATGCAGAACGGGGTGTAATAGGGAGAGATACATATAGAGGAGGGAGGGAGAGAAGAGGGGGGAGAGAGGGAGAGAGTAGAGGAGAGATAGAGAGAGAGAGAAAAAGAGGGGGAGAGGGAGAGATAGCTCAATATATATAGGGAGAGAGGGAGAGGGAGAGAGCCTGGATAGATATAAATAGAAGGTGATATAGAAATAGAGAGGGCTAAGGAAAGTGATAGAGAGATAGGGGAGATGGACATAATGGAATATCAATAGTGAGAGGGAGATAAATAGAGATAGAAATAGAGAAATAGAGATATAAAGTAGGAGAGATGGTGTAAATAACTGAGAGGTAGAGATAATGATATATAGATAAAGAGAGGAGAAAGGTATGGAGATAGAGAAATAAGGTGATCAAGACAAGTAATAGAGGTATAGAGAGAGGGAGAGAGATAGAGAGGGAGAAGATATAGAGATAGAGATAGGGAAGGAAAATTAGAGAGTGTGTGTTTATATGTGTGAAGAGGGATCATAGACACACACAAAAACATATATATATATAGGTAGAGGAAGGAGAGGGAGGGAGAGAAATAGAGAGGAGAGAGGTGAAGTAGATATAGATAAAAAGAGGAAGTGATAGTGAGAGAGG
This sequence comes from Sequoia sempervirens, assembly GCA_007258455.2. Classification (NCBI taxonomy): domain Eukaryota; kingdom Viridiplantae; phylum Streptophyta; class Pinopsida; order Cupressales; family Cupressaceae; genus Sequoia; species Sequoia sempervirens. Next base: position 345,010,913 of record VDFB02047230.1, on the reverse strand, counting down.
GAGAGATAAGGATAGAAAGAGGGAGAGACATGGATAGAAAGGAGAGATAGAGAGATAAATATAACTTGGGAAAGATAGAGGGGGTAAGAGTGAGACAAACATAAATATATATATAGATCACTCTCTATGTGAATTTATGTCTATCTATGTCTCTCCTCTTCTCTCCTTTCCTCTCCCTCTCTTTCTTTATCTCTCTTACTATCTCTATCTCTTTATCTCTTCGTCTTTATTCCTTTATATCTCTACCTTTATCTCTATATCTCTACCTATCTTTCTATCTCTATATCTTTGTATTTATTTTTTGTCTCTTTCTATTTGTATCTTTGTTCCTCTCTCGCATCTCTTTGTGTATCTTCCTCTCCCTCTCTCTATCCCTTTATTTCTATCTTTGTTTCCCTCTCTAAGTTTCTCATATCACTTTCTTTGTCTATCTCCTCTTCCCCCCCTTGTCTCATTTTCTGCTTTTCTCCATCTTCCTCTGTATATCTTATCTCTATCTCCCTCTCCCTTCTCTCTTCCCCTCTGTTTTCTCTTATTCTCTCTCTATCTATTTCCTCCTTAAGTGTACAATGGGTACACAAAAGAGGTCTTAAAGATGAATTGTCATATCTTCAATCAAATGGAATGCTACCTCGAGCATAACTCCCTAGGGACACATACTATCCTTGAATTGTTGGAACAAAATAACTAATCAAAAGTTAGTTAAAATCTCTCTCTATTATTTTAAAATTAGATTTTAAGTTTGAAATTTATGTTATTATATAAATTAAAATAAATATTAAAAAAAGATTATTTACAATAATTAAAAAATTAATAAGACAAATAATTATAAATTAAATTAATTCTTATAATTTTTAATTATTATTTGTAATTTCATAAACATATATAAATAATTAAAATAAATTTCAAACTGAAATCTAAATTAAAAATTTAAATAGAATAAATTAAATGAAAAGTCAATAATAAACTTATTAAGTTAATAAATAATTTAATAAAAAGTAAAATTATTTTTTTTACTTTATTAAAATTGAAATATTAATAAAATATATACCTAAAAAACATAGTTAATAAATTACAAACAATATTAAAGTAGCAGAGATAGAGAGAGAGGGAGATAGAGAGACAAAAATAGAGATATAAAGTGAGAGAGATGGAGTAAATAAGAGAGAGGTAGAGATAATGATATATAGATAGAGAGGGGGAGAGAGGTATGAAGATATAGATAGAGGAGGCAAGAGTGAGAGAGAAAGAAGGTGATCGAGACAAGTAATAGAGGTATAGAGAGAGGGAGAGAGAGATAGAGATAGGGAGGGAGAAATAGGGAGTGTGTGTTTATATGAGTGAGGAGGGATATATATAGGTAGAGGAAGGAGGAGGGAGATAAATAGAGAGAGTAGAGAGGTGAAGTAGAGATAGATAAAAAGAGGGAGTGATAGGGAGAGAGGGAGAGATAAGGATGGAAAGAGGGAAAGACATGGATAGAAAGAGAGATAAATATAACTTGGGAAAGATAGAGGGGGTAAGAGCAAGAGATAGATAAATATATATAGATCGCTCTCTATGTGACTTTATGTCTATCCATGTCTCTCCTCTTCTCTCCTTTCCTCTCCATCTCTTTCTTTATCTCTCTTACTATATCTCTTTCTCTCTTTGTCTTTATTCCTCTATATCTTTACCTTTATCTCTATATTTGTACCTTTCTTTATATCTCTATATCTTCCTATCTCTTTATATCTTTTTATTTCTTTTTCGTCTCCTATCTGTATATTTGTTTATCTCTCTTGTCTCTTTGTGTATCTCCTGAGCTCCCTCTCCCTATCCCTCTATTTCTATCTTTATTTCTCTCAAACTTTCTCATATCTCTTTCTTTGTCTATCTCCTCTTTCTCCCCCTTTGTCTCATTTGCTCCTTTTCTCCATTTTCCTCTCTATATATTATCTCTATATCCCTCTCCCTTCTCTCTTCCTCTCTTTTCTCTCATTCTCTCTCTATCTATTTTCCTCCTTAAATATGCAACGGGTACACATGAGAGGTCTTAAATATGAACTTTTATATCCTTAATCAAATGGCATGCTACCTCAAGCATAACTCCCTAGGGACATGTGCAGTTTTGCACACACGCTCCACTAAAAGTAGGGGCCTCTTTTGCTTTTGTCTTTGTGGTCTTTTCGTCCTTTGATTGTGGAATTTGATAGCCCATGAATGTGCTTGAATGCTTATTCTAAACAAAATGGGTTCCCCATTTATTTTGTTTTCCTTTGGTTGTTTGTTTGGGTCTTTCTTTTGTTCTATCAGAAGCAGAGTCAGAACTGAAACTGGACTTTGCATTTTTCTAAGGTTCCTAGTTCAGGTTTCGTTCTAACCCTGGTTCCACCTTCCTTTCTTGGTTCTCCTCGTTGTTTTTCGGTTTGTTTTCGCTCTCCAATTTGTTTTCCCTCTCTGTCTTTGTTTTGTTTTGTTTTTTTTATCATAGGAGTTGTTCTTTTTACTCCTGAATCCTTTGCTTTCCTAATGTTCTACTGGAAGTGGAACTAAAGTAGAGATTGGAATCTAAACTTTTCCAAAGTTCCAAGTCTAGATTTTGTTCTGGGTCAGCATCTGCCTTTTTTCCCTTTCTCTTTTCTTTGCTTGTGTTTTTGCACTCTTCGGTTTGTTTCTCTGTTGGGTTGCTTGTTGTTTTCCTTACATTTTGTTTTTCCCTACCGGAGGTGGAATTGGGATGGGAACCTAACTTGAAACTTTCTAAAATTCCAAATCTTGTTCATGTTCCAACTCTGACTCCGCTTGTTTCCTTTGTGGTGTTTCTTTTGTTTGGGTTGGTTCCAGTTTCATTTTGTTCTTGCTTCCCTTCGTTTTGCTCGTCTTTGTTTCGTTTCATGTTTCTTTGACAAGAGTGGAACCAAAATTGGACATGAAATTTGAACTTCATAATTTCCAATTCCGATTTCATTCCAATCCTTTCCCTGCTTCTTTTCATCATCCTTGTTTGTTTTCGGTCCTGATTTCAGTCTATTTCTGGTCCCAATTTCGGTCCATTCCTGGTTCCAACCTCGCTAGTGTTGAATTTTTTTTTATGCCATTGCTCACATTGATTGAATCATGCTTAGGTGGATTGAATAGCTAGACTCTTCATTTTGCAATCGAAATGAACTAAATCTAGGATTGAGTACCCAAGTTCCTAATTGTTTGTTTGATCTAGGCGAAATCCTGTTGAAGTTGGAGGCTTTCAGGTTTTCAAGGTCTTCACAGAATTCCACTACCTTTTGATTTTCCTAAATGTTCATTGCCCCTTCATTTTCCCAAAATGTGATAACCCTTTCTAGTTTCGTGGATTTCCTTCTCCAACGAAATTCTGTGAAAACATGTTGAAAGTGGGAATTGGAGGGAATTTGTGAGCTAAGCGTTAATGAATTTCCTTTTCATGATTGATCTAAATGATTTGAAGATGTTTCACACAGTTTCTTATGTGATGATGTGGATTGAAGAATTTAGAAGTGAATTCTGCTTGTCCCTAACTAGAATCCACCTCGTCCAAAATTCCCTAAAAATTCTTTTTGGCCTAAATTCTACGAGGGAACCAAAAACCCGAACTTTGAAAGAAGAGATTTTTATGATGTTTTAAGGATTTTCATTCATTGTAGGATTTGTTTAAAGGATGAATATGTGGTTTATAATGATGCTAACTCGGATTCTTGTCCTGTAATGGGTCTTTATTCTGGTTTTATTGTTGAATGCATGCTAAATCAAGCAAGTAGGAGGAAGGTGGTGATTGGTGTATTGATTTCTATATGTGATCCTTTGATACTAGAGTTTGTTGCAAGATTTTAGAAATGTCTGGAGCATCAGAAATGGCTTCCCAAAGAGGCCAATTTACAAAAACTTCAAGAACAAAGGCTTGACTTGAACAAGTGAACAGCTGAACTCTGGATCCTATCAAATTTTATTATTTGTGTTGGAGATGATCTTCGAGACTCTTTTACCCTCCTCCAACACCATCAACTAATTGCAAAGAGAATTTGAAGGATTAATTATTCCACCTATGGCCGACTTGGAAGATTTTCTAAATGGGGCGAGATAAGGATAAGGGAGAAAGCATTTAATGCAGGGCTCCATTGAAATTTGTGCTTCCCTATTCCTTCACATGCATTGGACTGAGTTATATTTGATCACCCAGGCCGACTTGGATAAGTTCAAGAATTTAATGAAAATATTGTTTTGTTCTAGAACTTTCTTGGCCAACCTTGTGTTGGGGCCAATTATCTTTGTTACCCTATTGGGGCCAACATATCATGTAATTTGTATAAATAGGGTATTTTTCCTCATTTGTAAAGGAGAGAATAGTAGAGTTAGACAGTAATAGAAAATTAGACTTAGAAGTGAACTAAGTTAGAGAAAAAGTTAGTGTTATGAGGTGGTTTCATTTTAAAGCAAGTGCTATCACAAAACATTGGAATTGGTGCTATCATTGGATGATTCAATACAATTGAAGACATTGTGCTTTCTGGTGATTTCTTTTGTGTTGATTTATCTTACATGGTTCTTGTTGTTCTATCTTTTGGAATTGCTTCAAAAACATTAGATAAATGTTAGATGTTAGATTTCAGTTCTTTTACAATAATGGTAAAATGTTAATGATGTTGATCGATCTCTGGTCCATAATTTTAGCGATTTGTTGATTGTAAGTTGTGTAAAGTTAGTCTAGGCCTTATTTTGTGCTAAGTTCAATTGTGGATGCTTGTTTACATTGTGTCAATTATTGGGTACATGAATGAATGTTCAAAGTCTGAAAATCTTCAGTTTCCTTAGAAGATTGCATCATTTCTGTGGAGTTGTAGGCTTGTCCTTGATCAAACAGAGATTGGTTTCATTGGGGATCTATCCATCTGCAACATTCATCATTGTTGTGATTAATCTCACGTTTTTGTCTTAGAAATCTCTCTAAAACCTGTATATCCTTTCTTGTTTATTTTGAATCTAGGTTAGTTTTAGGATTAAAAGCATACCATATTGTTGCATTTGATGAAAGTATGCTTTTAGCTTTGTTCATTTGTAAGGCCCCTTGTGATTACCAACATTTTCACATATTATCTGAGTTGTTTATGCATTGTCGAGACCTGACATTAGAGACCTTGGGATTATCTTTTGAGGCTTGCTGATAGAGATTTACTTTTCAAGAGAGATAGGATACTTGTATCTTGTCTAAGTTGTTGCTGTGCAAAAAAAACCATCAACAAGACACATACTATCCTTGAATTATTGGCACAAAATGACTAATCAAAAGTTAGTTTTTCTCTCTCTATAACTTTAAAATTAGATTTTAAGTTTGAAATTTATGTTATTATATAAATTAAAATAAATATTCAAAAAAATATTATTATAGAATAATTAAAAATTTGATAAGATAAATAATTATAAATTAAATTAATTCTAATAAGTTTTAATTATTATTTGTAATTTCATAAACATACATAAATAATTAAAATAAATTTCAAACTTAAATCTAAATTTAAAATTTAAATGGAATAAATTAAATGCAAAGTCAATAATAAAATTATTAAGTTAATAAATAATTTAATAAAAAGTTTAATTATTTTTTTACTTTATCAAAATTAAAATATTAATAAAATATGTACTTAAAAATTATAGCTAATAAATTACAAACAATATTAACATTAAATGAAAGATAGACTCGATATCAACAAATATATTATAAATTTGAATGTAAATATAGTTAAATTCTTCAATAAATTAAATTGAAAAAGTTAAATTTATACTTCTAATAAAATATTAAAATTAAAAAAATGTAAAAACTGATTTTTTAAAAAAAATTTACAAGTAAAACCAAACTTTAAAAGTTAAAAATGAAATTTAATAAAAAAATAATTGATCATTTATTGATTTATTTATTTCTATATATGCAATTAATCATACTATTATTTGAAAAATAAATACATTTATTAAAAACTTATTATTATTTATTTATATATTTTTAAAATCAAATAATAATATTATTATATATAATATTTTTGCATATATTACATATATATTATAATACAATAATTATTAAAGATGTCCTTTAACCAAAACTCAACATCATATTTTGGGTACTAATCACAAAAGGTGCTCTGCTCATGAAAATTCCTGCATGCAAATTTGAAGCAATAAAAAATCAACAAGCTTATGCAAACTACAACAGTTTCAAGTTACAATTTTCAATCTTACCAATTTATGAATTTTAGAGGAGGATTTAAAGAATTTTGTGCACAATAGTGAATCCCTCCACTGATTAAGTCTTTTGATCCATAAAGCAAAACCCTAAAATGGAGGCTATACTCTAGTTTAATTATGAAGACCAAGAAAAGGAGGGAAGAGGATTTTACAACATTAGCCAAGGAGACACCAAGTAAAACTTGTGGGATGCCTGCAGAACCTCAAGTCATAGATCTATTCAAAGAAGCAGAGGAAGACATAACAATTCTCAAAAACCTAGTAGTGATTTGTAGATTTATAATAGGAAGAAAATTAGGGCTTGGGTAGAAAAGGCATGGAAAACACGAGAGAATTAAATTCTTTCCCAAGGGCTTCTTTATTGCTATCTTCACATCATAAGAAGAGAGAGAAAAAGGTACTAAATGGAGGATTATGAAAATTAGAGGTGCATTTTTTGTATATGGAGAAGTGGCATCAAAAGTTCAATCCATTTCAATTAACTCATATGAACATCCCGTATGGATTTGTCTATATAATCTACCCTTGAAATACTGGTCTGAGTGGTGCTTTGAAAAGATTGGGTGATAATTAGGAACTCTAATAGGTGTAGACACATAACTATTTGAGGAAGAATCCTATTTATATGCAAGATTGAAAATTGCAACAATTAGAAGAATACTAAATGAGATCTTGCAATGTGTAGAAGGTGAAAAATGGAAGTAGATGGTAGATATTGAAGAAGATAAGAATTTATGTATCAAATGTAGAAGCAAGAAACATAATGAAAAGAGAACAAATACTCTCAATCCACAAGTAGAAGTATGTTCAGAAAGGAAAGAAAGCATTCTAGAGAAGGATCTGAGGACTACAAGTGCTCATCAGAACTCTGAAGAGGAAGGATTGAGATTTGATGATATGGAGGAAGAGGATGATCTGCTAGAGCATGATGACATAGGAATCATAGATCTAAGGTGCATTAGTCAAACGAAAGCTAAAGCTATGGGGAAGGAAAAGAAGGGTAGAGGTTGGAAAGCAAATGAATAGAAGAAGGAAGAAGAAGCAGTGAAGAAAGGATTTAAGAGTATCTCATTTTTTTTTATATCCAAGGGAGCTAGCGCCCCCTTGGATAGCAATGAAAATCATGTCATGGAATTTCAAGGGCTTGAATTCCCCTAATAAACAACGCTTAGTTAAGTGTAATCTTGAAAAGATAGAGGCATATACAATAATGATGCAGGAAACCAATCTCAATTAAAGCAAGGCTGGAAACTTCTAAAAATACTCAAGAACTGGTCTAGATACTTCCATGAAGCTATTGGTATTACAGGTGGACTGACAATCCTCTGGAGAAGACCTAATCTAACACTTAGTCTCTTACAATCACACTCAAACTGGATGGAATGCAATGTGAAGAACTGTGACATGGAGGAAATATTAAAGTGACCAAATGTTCTCTATGTCTATCTATCATCCTATTGGTGTTTGAGACATGTGCAATAATGACTAGTAGAGTGTGGAATTCAAATATTGCATGAGGGGTTAAGATAGGACTTTCTTAAGATCCATGTGGTAGCAAATGGCATCACATTCTTTTGGGAGAAATAAAATTTAATTTTGGACCAACATGTTACGCGTTTCATGTAATTTGAATTTAGGTCCACCTTATCTCATACTGGCTATTTGTGGATCCCTGTCCAATATAGAAGAGTGTTAAATTAATATCATGTATATATTTCTCAAATGTTTAGATGCATTGTGTGAAGGATGTCAAGTATAATTACACCAATATGAAGAAAAGTTGTCTATGGGTGTAAATTAAAGAGAAGGTGGTGAATATAAAAGGGAGAGTTGTATTTTAGTGTGTATGCTAATATCATAAAATCATATGTAGTAAGGAAGAGTGTTAGTTGTAACTTTGGCACATGTATGAGATATATATAATATCTACAAGCATTACCTTTGTATTCCAATAGGACTGATGTTCTACCTATTGTATTGGTTCAATTGGGGATTGGTGTCTCTAGTAGGTTGGTGCCTACAAATACAATAGGGGATTGGTGTCTCCAGTAGGTTAGTGCCTACTTCATATTGTAAAATAGACTTGTATATTTCTACTTTGTGAGGCTAGATTTGGATAGTAGATCCAAGAAACTATTCTCACCATGGTTTTTCCCATCTTTCGTTCCACATGTATCTAGTGTTCTCTTGTGTATTCTCTTGATGTTGCTTAGTAGTAGTGAAGATTCATGTTTTATGTTCAGTTGCTTGTGTTGGTGATAGTTGTGAAGAATCATATATTCTGATAACTATAGTTGTGTTAAGAATTTTGAATTGATTAGATCTATTGATTTACCCCCCTCTAGGTAGATTGTGCCCCCTTCAACTATTGATTTAGAAGATGAACATGAGGATAGATCTTGGGGTTTGGAACATTCTATTTCACAAGAACAACAAGAACTATGAATGATTTTTAAGCAAAGGGGAGAAATCTAGGTTCTCAAAGATTGGTCAACTAGCTAAAACTTGAAAATCAAGGACTACAAAGTCAGGTGAGAAAACATCAACAAATTGAAGGAGGAACTTGGCCAATTGACCAAATGCGAGGATCTCCATAGTCTTGTTCAAGAACATGAACAAAGGATGGAGGAGCTAAGGCTAACCTAGTGTAGAGAGCTTACCAATACAATATATAAATTGCTTCTAAATCAAACCCTCAAGGATAAAATGGTTTGTGACCAAAATTTTCACGAGGACATGCAAACCCTTTAGCTGGGAGAAAATAATGAGGAAAATTTTATCTTATTTTTTAAATCCTAAGTCTATTCCCATTGTCTTCCATTTAGCCTTCTTGTCACTAACATAAAGAAGTCAAAATTATTTAATATATTGAAAGAATAAAATATACTCTATATTACTAAATTGTAGGGAAACAAATCCATATCCAATGGTGAATTACATGATTAAATTAAAGGCAAAGAATCTACTATGATCTCATGACAGGATGTGCTTAGAAGTCATGTAGAGGATATGGTCGAAGATATTTCATTTTCTAAAATTATCTTTTTGTTATGTAATGAGAAAATATATTTAGTAAACTTATGGACAACAACCAAGTTTTGCAACATCTTAGTTTGTTGGCCACAGGTCAAATTAAACATTTTGATCTTTTTATACTCGATGGTTATATGCCATATGATATAAATAATATAGTATATGCTATGTGAATGTATGTATGCAACTAGTTTTATGATCAATATGTATCGATTTGAATTCTAATTAACCAAAAGAAAAATAATATGTATTTCCTTCCATCACCAAATAGACTAAAGTGGCAAGGCCCACTTCTTGGAATTCATGGTTATCTCTATCTTTCATGTTAAATAGTGTGTTCTCAAGTTGTTATTCTAATTTAATTACTTTTTTCATGGTTCTTTGAGTAATGTTTTAATTTTCTATTTTAACTTAGCTATGAATTATGAGATTGATAAAAAAACAAAATAATTAATAATCCATATTATTTATGCTTTATGTTTACATTTTATTGCGATTGTAAGTTTTAGGTTTATCATTTGTTATAGACTATTGTTGTTCTCGTCATAGAACACTGTTGTTCTTGTAGTAGAATATCATTGTTCCTTTCAAAAATTTAGAATGGAGATATTAAGTTAGATTTACACTTAAGTAGTTAATTGAAGTTAAAAGTGCATTTCATTCTTCCTCAACCTACTACCCTCAACCATTAAGCATACAATTGTGACTCCTTTCACAAGCTTATGCCTTGGATTGACTTAGGAAAAAACTGAATTGGTGAGTTAGAATTGTAGTCATAATCTTGGAATTATTATTCTCAAATTTGTCCCAACACCAGGTGCATAAAAAATTACCCTTCTCATATCTTTCTTCAATTTGTAAAATTTTAATTTCATATGTGTAGAAAGATTACAATTTTTTATTATGTTGCATAGTTAAAATAAATCAATTAATTAATAATAAATCCAATCAATTTTCAAAGAAAAAAAAGAACTAGGTCTAGGGTAGATTGGCTCTCCTAGGTTTGTATTCAATCTCATTACCTTGTTGTCTTGGCTTCTAATGTTGATGTGAATAAAAATTGATCTTAGTGCTTTATTCAAAGGATCTTTTTTCCACATCACAAAGATAAAGGATATTCAACACCTTCTCTTCTTCAACCTATTAGGTTGACTCCACAAAAAAATGAGGAGAAGAAAGAAAAAGGTTGTGTTTCAATTGTGACAACTAATATAGTTGAGGACATAAATGCAATGGAAATAAATTATTCTATATTGAAGGTTTGAGTGAGGAAGAAGAGGAGAAACCAATAATAGAGGATATTAGGGAGTCAAATAAGGAATCACATGATTCCAAACCAATCATTTATTTTCATGCACTCTTGGGTTTTATCTCCCCACAAACTCTCAAGGTAGCGGGTTTCTTAAAGAAGAAAGTATTAGTGTCAATCGACTTGGGTAGTACTCACAATTTTATAAAAAAAGTTAGAAATGCATCTATTTTTTTATATATATAGGTCTAGATTTTTAGGTCTCTATTGCAGATGGTGGTACTGTTAGTTTCTCTAGAAAATTTCACAACATTAAATTATTCATTGGAGTTTATCACCTTGATAGTCCAATGTATGTTATCTCCATGGGTGCAATAAATATTGTTGTGGGAGTATAATGGATTACTACTTTGGTAACAATTGATATGAACATCCAAGAACAATTCATGAGATATTAATTAGATGAGAAGATAAGGGATTTAAGAGGGTTGAAGAAAAGTCCCCATAAATGGTAAGCTCTCATCAAATGTAGAAGTTGCTTAAGAAAGGAGATGGATTTGCAACCCAACTATGTTCATTAGGTGTTTATCAATCTAATGCACTTGCCCATCCAAATTTATAAGCAATAATTACTCATCACTCAATGGTTTTCAAAGATATTCCTAAATGACATCCTCCTACGAGAGATCATGATCATTCCATACAACTAGTTCCAAAGAGCCAATCACCCAACATTAGGCCCTATAGGTGCCCATATATACAAAAAAGTAAGGTTGAAAAGATTATGGTGAGAATTATCAAGCATAACCAAAGTGATTACCCCTCACCCATGGAGATGATGTGTAAGAGGTATGAAACTTGGTGCATGTGTCAAAAATATATAGTGCTCAAAACTCAAACCATCAAAGATAAGTTTCCTATTTGAGTCATTGACAGTTTTCTAGATGAATTGAATGAGGCTATGTGTTTTATAAAATTAAATCTTATATTAGGTTATCACCAAATTTGAATTAAGGAAGAAGATGTTTCTAAGATATCATTTAGGACTCATGAAGGTCATTATTATTTTTTGATGATGTCATTGGGTCTTACCAATGCACCATCTACATTTCAAAGTTTGATGAACTCCATATTTAAGAATTTTTTGAGGAGGTTTGCATTAGTATACTTTTATGATATATTAATTTATAGAAAGACATGCAAAGAAAAATTGTAGCATGTAGAACAAGCATTAAAAGTTATTGAAGATCATCAACTCTATGATATGCCATCCAAGTGTGCTTTTGGCCTCAACAAGATGGAATACTTAGGCCACCAAGTTTTGTAGGGAGGAATAAAGGTGGATTGCAACAAAATTAAGGCTATCATGCAATTTACTAAATTCCTAAAACCATTAATAAAGTGAGGGGTTTCTTAAGATTGACTAGATACTATAGAATATTTGGGTAAAAGCACAAACCTATGTCACACTTTATAAAGGAATTGACTAACAACAAAAAAATTCTGAACTTTGACAACATAAAAGTGGTCTTTATGTTTTGAATTTCAAAATGATGTAAACTAATGAAATGTAGAACTTTTGATGAAGTTTATACCTATAATTTTTTAGATTTTAAAAAAATTGTTTTCATTACTTTTTTATAAATTTAAGGAAAGATTTTGGAATGCTGAAATTTTTTTTTAAAAAAGTGACTTCATGGGCCGTCAAGAAATAAATTGAAAAAAAAATCATTTCCCCCTAATTTTTTTCTCCAAATACGTAACTTCAATATCTTGTGCATGGAAAAAAAATCAAATTTTGATGTATTTTTTTCTCGTAATAACATTTTAAAGTCAAACTTGTAAAAATTTGACATTTTTTATGGGTCGTCAACAATTGTCTATTTTTTTAATCATTTAAAAAAAAAATACCCTTTTGAAGAAGACTCTCTCCTCTTGTGCCCCATATATTTTAAAAAAAAAATTAATATATTTTACTTATTTTTTTAAATTTCTAATCAGCCTTTTTTATAACTTTAACAATCTACTTGCATTATTTTAAAAATAAAATATATTAAAACTAATCAAAATATTAAAAAGTTACATATTTGGATTCACCACTCCAAACTCTACAAAAGAGTTTTTCTTTTTTGCAAAAAAAAATCATTCTAGTTGAAGAAATACTTAAAGTTGAAGTTGAAAGTTTCAAAAAATTATGAAAAAGCTGAGTTGGCTACCAATTAGGATGCCACATAGACATTTTCAATAGAAACCTCACACATTAAAAAAACCAATTTCAAAGCTGGAAAAGGAAAAAAAATAAAAATTGGGGATTCAAGAAAAACTTATTCGTTTGAAACCCTGTATAACACGTATAGGCCACATGGTTTCAGTCGAAACCTATTTAGCCAAAACTTTTCTGGCTGAAAATATTTTGCTCAGAACTATTTATTTGGTCGAAAGCATGACACAACTTTGTGATTTTACCCATTTATGAAGAATTCTGGTTGTATAGCAGCACCCCTCACAACTTTATTGAAGAAGGATTATTTTCATTGGAATGAGTATGTTAATGCAGTTGTTGGCGAATGAGATAGAACTCAATAATTGAATTGAGTAGTGACTCTAGACCCAGATTAGCACCGATATAAATCCACTAACAACTCTAAAAAGTGTACAATTGCATTTGTGGCTTTTCTCTGAATTTTATCGAGGTACAACTCCCTCACAAGATCTTCAAAGAATAAATTTATCCTAATGAATCATATGTGCTTTTAACCAGAAAGTAGAAAAGGTGACAAATGCTAAGTCATAAATATGAAATTAGCGCGGAGCTAAAAACACAACCAACTATGATCAATTCAAAGATTAAAAATAATGACTATCAAATTAAATTAATGAAAAGAGATCAGACTGTAGTAAATGAAAGATAGATAGCCCATTCTTCAAAGAAAACATAACTAACCGTACACATAACACACATGTTGGCATACTTCAAATATTTCAATTTTACAACACACAGATTATAAGCATGCAAACCACAATTAATAATATCCCTCCTCAAAAAACACCCCCAGATGTATTCGAGAGATTTTTAAAAGTCCCCTCATCTATGTTTTTCCTCTAATTTATAATGTGGCTAGAGCCATTTGAACTAATGCTAAAGATGTTACTAGATTTAGTGACTTCTTATATCCCAAATGTTTATTGGGAAAATGATAAGGCAATTGGAAATTTTTCCAAGCATAGATATCAGCAGAGGAAACCAATAGTCACTCGAGCAAAAAACACCAAAGGACCAATCATTTCATCAATCTTTAATGCAACACTTAAGGAAACCAAGTGGTAGCACATGCAAGCTATCCAATGAAGAATTACAACTTAATCGACACAAGCTAATCATAAATCTGAATTAAATTCACATCTCATCAATCTTGAATTGAATACGGAAATGTCTAGCCAAAATTCTATAAATTCAAGTAATGTAATTTATTTCCCAACATCAATTGCATCCAATATGGTGAGCTCCCAAAGAGATGGATGTTTTGTGAATGACTATATTGTTCTGGAGGAGATTGAGTGCAATCCTCTATTCAGGCATATTTATAATCAATTGAAAGAGGTGTTCCTGGTGCAGAGTAATGTGGAAGAGAAGGTACTCCAAAGCATCTTGGGTGAGGAATTTGTAAGCCAAGCTCACATTCATAACACTACCATGTTGGAGAATTTATTTATACTATTGTCAGGAATTCTAGGCAATGAGACTAGGGCATGAGAGCAATGGAGTGTTTGGTGAAGCTTGAGTTCCATCACAACATCATAGTGGTGATAAACAGACTCAGCTACTATCCACAAACTAGGCTAGTAGCTGATGCAATCTGCATTGCATTGACTATCTGAGACAAGACTCTAGAAGAGGTTGTGGCTTTATTACGCACTAGGGTGGTGAGAAATGATTTGGTGTTGTTCATAAAATTTCTCCAATCACATGAGAACCTGCTTTCACCTGCTCAAATTGAATTCCTGCAGGTTGTTACCAAGGAAATATATGTCTTGATGTTCACTCTATGCACTTGAAATTTTTTTGGCCACCTCTTTTGTATCTGCCAATATGGTTTTTTCACTTGAAACAAGTGATCATAGCTTTTCTAGCATAATGTAAAAATGATTATATATATAATATCTTTTTGGTATTATCTGTATTTTCACATTGTTGGTTTTATGTTTATGTCACGCTTGGAAAATAATGATTTTCTTTAATATAACATCATAATTAGGTAACTAGACTGGTAGTAATTCAGTTTAATTGACATAACTCTTCATAGGCGAAAAAACAAATGGTTCATAGAACTTAGGAAAACCTTGCTTGGGTTCAAAATGAAATAGAAAATATCACCCAAGGCATAACTTACGAATGAAATCTCCAACTTTTGACTCATGACTTAACCATTTCCAAACATTTCACTTTGGGGAAACAAAAGAGAGTTTGGATGTGACAAGAAAAACCCTCCATATAAAAGAAAATTAAGGTAGGTGGTAAAGTAGGAGGTTTGAAAAACTTCACAAAACACCAGCCGACTCCAAAATGAGTGACAAAAGGCCACTGAAGGCTAAGTTTAGCTTATGACTTAGGCATACATGAAGATAAAATCCTGAATAGAGATTTAAGGAAAATTTATGGGTAATAGAGGCTTTGACTAGGGACAAGGACTGCAAGGATGAAGCAATGAACCTAGAATCATATATATAAACTAGTCCTAATTGATTGGGCATGGAGTCAAGGAGGAGGGCCACAAAACAAACCAAAAGTAGGACAAAATAAGGAAAGCAACATCTAGACTACCAACATGTACCAAAATTTCAACTATGTACATGGTAGGAAAACCCTACCTTAGAGGATTCCTAAGATAATCATGCAAATCCATTGATAGGTTGGGAGAAATAGTTGCTTGTACGGATTAATGCTGGATGATTGAAAACTGCATGTACAACCAATTGCCAAACTGCAACTGCCGCTATTAAATAAATGAAGTCAAAATCCTGTAAATACTTCATTAGCAATGTCTTTTGTTCAAAAGGCCATTCTCAATTATATGCCTCAGTAATATTAGGCTCACTTGAATTTTGTTGTACAACATTCAACCCAAGATTGTTCTGCACACCTTGTATATGAACCTTTGAGCAAGAAGAAATAGGCCCTCGAATTGGACACCCCACATATAGGTTATGAGACAGGTAAATTTCATGGTTACCATGTTCTGAAGCAATCATATTGTCTATAGGCTTAAGATTCCCATTTGTATTTTGTACACCTTTAGACTCACTAGATTCCACTGCTAGTCCCCCAATCACAATTCCTCCATTAATTTTATCCATTCTACAAGTTGATTCTAATAAAGTTTCTCGATATTTAAGACTTTCACTAGCACACTTGAATGCTCCATAAGCAACTTGTGAGCCAGGAGAGATGATATCTAATGATTGAATTACCTTTGGGAGTTGATCTTGACCTTCAACTGAAAGATTAGCATTTTCCTCTTTTAGTTTATGATCCCGATCAACTGCAACTCTAAGCAAACAATCTTCCTCCTCTACTATTAATTGATTTTCTAAATTTACAAAAAGAGGATTATAATATATTCTGAATTCATCACAATCAAAGAGACGATTATAATGAATCGACTGCCATTCTTTCTTTCGAAAAATTTCCTTCCCAAGATCATCTTCCTCTGAACTTAAGCATAAATCTTTATTCTCTACTTCTTTGAAAGGAAAAATAAGGGAATATCATATTAAACCTTTTGAGCTAACTTCTGAAGGAGGTAGTTTATCAAGAAGGTAGTTTAAAGTTAATGGTGGCTTTACTGGTAGCTCTTCATCTTCATCATCACTAGATGAGCTGTAATCACTTTCAACTTCAGCATAGGTGAATAAGTTCAAGGAAAAATCATCACAGAGGTGATTATGCTTTTCATTAGGCTATTGTAGATTATCAAGGATCGTTAGATTCATATTCTCCACAGTAGGGTTGCATTTAACTGAAAGCCTAGAAAATGTTTTACAATTGTTCCCGAACTTCATGCCTGAATTTATTTTCCATTTTCCTACTGTAATGAAATCATCTTCAGCCTTCACTTCCTCCTATTGAGCTTTCTAAATTACTTGAATTTTCTTTCTTCTCAAAAGCAATTGTATATCTGGTTCAAGGGCGAAAATGAATATGTGGTATTGAATCTATACACTGGGCTTTTTTGGGGCAGGAACTTTTTGGAGAGATCGGTTCAAATAGTAGATAAAATCCCTCTTCATCTCAGCTCTATTTTTCATAATCTAGAAAAAGTGATGCAAGGTAGCTGCAACATCAATTGGAATTCTATAGTGCTGAAGGAACTTTGTCTTTAGGACATGCCAACCAGTGATGCTTCCCTTTTCTAGTCCTCTAAACCATTCAGCAACTTTGTCAATCAAGCTCTCAATAAAAATCTTACAAACACATCCTCATCCTAGATCCCTAAAATTGTGCTCATAGTCGTCATAGCCAAAATATGTTCTTGAGGATCCTGATCATCCTGACTTGAGAATTTGGGAAATCCTCTATGGGACCCTTTAGGTAAATCTTGATATTGGGGTAAAGCAAGGGGGCCAACTTGGTTGCACCAAAGATTGATGCCATAAACAAGAGAATAGAGTTGCCAAATCACTAAGAGTAAGGTTAGGAAAATGAATTTACTATGGAGGATGAGCCAAAGGTGGATTCTAAGGCTAGTTCTAGTAGGTGGGTCCCTTGGTTGATGTGGAGGTGGATCAGGCTGATGATTACGATGATGAGGTGGGTCATCGTAATACTCAAATATTAGTCTTGGGGGTGGTTCAATCATAGGCACAGGTGGCCGTCGAGCCCACTCCTCTTCCTCTTCCAAGACAAAATTCACTCGCATATAATTTGTTGCACTTCTTTTGTACGTCCACGTGAGTGTAATCAATTGTGATATGATATCCTCTTGTTCAGCTCCAACCCAATCTAAATCCAGTTGCAAAATAGGGAAGACATCATTATGCGGAAGTACCATCTTGCTACATGACATAAGGACAATTGCTAGACTTCATACTAATCTTTCCCTAGTAGAGTCACCAAAAATTTGTTAGAGAATGAGATAGAACTTAATAATTGAATTTAGTGACTCTAGACTCGAATTAGCACTGCTATAAATTCACTAACAGCTCTGAAAAGTGCACAATTGCATTTGTGGCTTTTCTCTGAATTTTATCGAGGTACAACTCCCTCACAAGATCTTCAAAAAATATATCTATCCTAATGAGTCACATGTTCTTTTAACCAGAAAGCAGAAAAGGTGACAAATGCTAAGTCATAAATATGAAATTAGTGCGGAGGAAAAAAAAGAACCAACTATGATCAATTCAAAAATTGAAAATAATGACTATCAAATCAAATTAATGTAAAGAGATCAAACTACAGTAAATGAAGATAGATGTCCCATTCTTCAAAGAAAACATAACTAACTATACGCATAACACACATGTTGGCATACTTCAAATCTTTCAATTTTACAACACATGGATTCTAGTTATGCAAATCATAATTAATAATATCCCTCCTCGAAAAACACTGCCAGATGTATTTGGGAGATTTTCAAAAGTCCCCTCCTCTATGTTTTTCCTCTAATTTATAATGTGGCTAGAGCCATTCGAATGAACGCTAAAGATGTTATTAGATTTAGTGACTTCTTGTATCCAAAACATTTATTGGGAAAATGATAAGGCAATTGGAAATTTTTCTAAGAATAGATATTGGCAGAGGAAACTGGCCATCACTCAAGCAGTAGTCACAAAAGGACTATTCATTTCATCAATCTTTAATGCAACACTTAAGGAAACCAAGTGGTAGCACGTGCAAGCTATCTAATGGAGAATTGCAACTTAATCGACACAAGCTAATCATAAATGTGAATTAAATTCACATCTCATCAATATTGAATTGAATATGACAATTTCTAGCCAAAATTCTATAAATTCAAGTAATGTCATTTCTTTCCCAACATCAATTGCATCCAATATGGTGAGCTCCCAAAGTGATGGATGTTTTGCAAATGACTATATTGTTCTAGAGGAGATTGAGTGCAATCCTCTGTTCAAGCATATTTTTGATCAACTGAAAGAGGTGTTCATAGTACAAAGTGACGTGGAAGAAGAGGTACTACGAAGCATCCTAGGTGAGGCATTTCTAAGCCAAGCTCATGTTCATAACACTACCATGTTGGAGTAGTTTATTTATATTGTTGTCAGGACTTCTAGGCGCCGAGACTGGGGCATGAGAACAATGGAGATTTTGGTGAAGCCTAATTTCCATCACCACATCAGAGTGGCGATAAATGGACTCAGCTACTATCCACAAATTGGGCTGGTAGCTAATTCCATTTGCATTGCATTAGCTATCTAAGATGAGACTTCAGAAGAGGCTGTGGCTTTACTACGCACTGGGGTGGTGAGAAATGATCTGGGTCTGTTCGTACAATTTCTCCAATCGCATGAGAACCTGCTTTCACTTGCTCAAATTGAACACCTGTAGGTTGTTACCAAGGGCATTCATGTTCTAATGTTCACTCTATGCACTTGAAACATTTTTTTTCTGCCTCTTTGTATCTTCCAATCTAGTTTTTGCACTTGAAACAAGTGATCATAGCTTTTCTAGCATAATGTAAAAATGGTTTTATATATATAAATAAAATATATCTTTTCTGTATTATCTATGAACTTTCACATTGCTAATTTTCTTTTTATGTCATTCCTGGAAAATAATGATTTTATTTAATATAACATCATAATTAGGTAACTAGACTGGCAGTAATTCAATTTAATTGACATAAATCTTTATAGGCAGAAAAACTGATGGTTTGCAAAAGTTAGGAAAACCCTACCTAGGTTCGAAATGACAGAAAATGTTGCCTGAGGCATAACTTGCAAATGAAATCTCCAAATTTTGACTCATGACTTAACCCTTTTTGAACATTGCACTTTGGGGAAAGAAAAGAGAGTTTGGATGTGACAAGAAAAACCCACCATATAAAAGAAAAGTAAGGTAGGTGGTAAAGTAGGAGGTTTGAAGAACTTCACAAAAACACCACCCAATTTTGAAATGAGTGACAAAAGGCTATTGAAGGCTAAGTTTAACTTACAACTTAGGAAAACATGAAGATAACATCCCCAATAGAGATTTAAGGAAAATTTATGGGTAACAACAGTGTTTGAGAGATGAAAGGAGGATATATGTACAATTGTAGTGCTTTCCACTCCAGACTTCACCAAGGACTTTATTACGGAATGTGGTGCTTCAAGAATGATAAAAGAGTAGTTCTTATGTAGAAGGTTCAACCAATTTCTTTCAAGTGTCATCAATTAAAGGGTAAGAACCAACTCAAACCTATTTATGAGAAGGAAATGCTAGTTATTCTTCATGTACTAAAACAATGGAGGTAGGTTGTCTAATGGGTAAACATTTCAAGGTTAATACAAATCATGATAGCCTAAAATATTTTTTGGAATAAATGTTATCTTCTAAATACAAACAAAAATGGGTCACTAAGATGTTGGGGTATGAGTTTGAGATTGTATATAAGAAGGGAGAGGAAAATATTGTGGTAAATGCACTTTCTATGAAGGATGAGAAAGATGAAGCTTTATTGTGTTTCATTTTAATATTACAAGAAAATTGGGTAGTAGAAGCCAAAGCATAATGGAAGAATAATATTGCTACAAGTAATCTCATTCAATAGTTACAAAATGATTCTAGTAGATCAAATATAAGTTTTTTTGGAAGGGAGATACTATGTGGTATAAAGAGAGATGGTATTTTTGTAAGAATTCCACTCTTAAAAACAATATTCTCATAGAATTTTGTGAGTCCCTAGTTGGTGGTCATTTAGGATCATTGAGTCAAGCACGATTTTTTTGGGAAAGGGCTAAAAGGTGATGTTCAAAAAATTATGGTTGAATGTTTGGGTTGTTAAATAAATAAAGGGGAGATAATTAAGACACTAGGTCTCTTGTAGTCCTTAGTTATTCCTAGAGCAAACATTGGGAAGAGGTATCTATGGATTTCATCAAGGGCCTCCAAAATCTAAAGGTAATAATTTCACCATGGCAGTAGTAGATCTCCTCATTAAATATACACATTTCATTGCATTATCACATCCTTTTACAACAAGTACAGTGGCAAAATAATTTTTGGAGGATATACAAAAGCTGCATGGTACACCTAAGGTTATTTTCAATAACCATGATCCTATCTTTACTAGTCACTTTTGAAAAAAAATATTCTCATGTTTAGGTACTCAATTGGCTCATAGGTATTCATACCACCCCCAATCTAATGGGCAATGGGGTGTTAATAAGTGTTTGGAAGGATATCTATGTTGTTTCACTTTAGATAAATATTATAAATGGGTGGATTGGTTACCACTACCATAATGGTGGTATAATAATTCATTTCATAGTTCATAAAAAATGTCTCCACTTATGACACTATATTGATAATAGCATCCTTCCATAAAATAATCATTGAAGGCATCACCAGGAGTTCTAGAAGTGGAGGAACACTTGCTTTATTAATAATAGGTACTCTTATGACTCAAGGAGAATCTAGCCATGACACAAAATCTAATGAAGCAATAGGTAGACCAACATCATAGTAAAAGAACTTTTGAATTGTGAGATTGTGTCTTCTTGAGATTGCAACCTTACATGCAAATGTCACCAAGGCAATAGAAAAAAGAACAAGTTGTGTTTGAAATAGTATGGCCCATACTAAATCATGCAAAAGATAGGTAGTGTTGAACCCACAAGCTAAAATT
The DNA here is from genome assembly GCA_007258455.2 of Sequoia sempervirens. Classification (NCBI taxonomy): domain Eukaryota; kingdom Viridiplantae; phylum Streptophyta; class Pinopsida; order Cupressales; family Cupressaceae; genus Sequoia; species Sequoia sempervirens. Next base: position 344,989,556 of record VDFB02047230.1, on the reverse strand, counting down.
ACCACCAATAACAAATAGACATCCAATTTTTCATGGTTTTTGTTTGAAGATGGAAATTGGGAATAATATCCCTACCTAGAAAATATTACCAAAGCTCGATGAAGGAGGAATCATATTGGAACCAAGATTATTTTAAACACATACAAAGAAGCTAAGGACTAGAAAAATCACTAATTATCTCATCCAATAGAATAATTTACCAATTGAAGATGCTACATGGGAGGAGAGTGAGTTCATTAAGAAGCATTTCCACTTGATTAGCATTAAGGACAATCCTTCTTTGAAGATGGGGAACATGCTACACCCTTAATATTAGTGTATATAGGGTTATGAAAAGTGATATTATGGCTATTGTAACTCTTAAGTAAGTCATATTATCACTATTACATTTTTATTTAGTTAATTAGGTCATCTTAGGGCTTATATAGGGTTATCTATGTCGGCCTGGGTGATATCCTAGGCATAAATAAGGTATATATAAGAGGTTGAGAATCTTATTTCATGATCAAATTATGAATTGTGTTCTCATTGGACATATTTCAAGGTTTTCCCCTTTGAAGTGGCTTGTTTTTCTCAACTATTATCAAATATTTTCAACTATTTCATATTATATCTCCCAATATGCAAGTCATTTCATTACACTACCATAAATGTAGGACCATGCAACCCAAGCACCAAAAACTAGCATGTTGAGCAATGCCATATTGAAATATGTGGGTGGTTCAAACACACCACATAACACTTAAGACAATAAGAAAATTCATGACCTTTGTATTTCATAATACATAATAAAAAAAATATATCAAATACAATACATCTCAAGGTGAAAATGGAAGGGAATTACATCATATGCCTCTATGGTATACACCAATTAGATATCAATATGTTTCTTGAATTGAGGATATGAAACTAAGTAAACATGAAAATCCTTTGATTCTCCTAAAATATTTACCTCTATCTTATCTAGCTAAATAAAAAAATTATTAGTTTTTATTAGGACCACCCCAAACTTCAGATATAGAATATGGCATGACATTACTTGATGCACTTCAATATACTAAAAAATTATGCAAATTCTTACCAAATATTATGACACTCAATAGGAAAATTTGGTGACTCTATCCTACCTTTGTACATAGGTGAAAATACATCTACAACTAGTGCTAACTTATCTTTATATTTATATGGTATTTTATATGTCCATTCTTGTTCAAAGAATGGATCAATGCTTCCGACTAATTTGGATAACTTTTTAGTAATTCAAAGAATAACATGTTAGTTTTAGTTTTATTCAAATATTTTTTGACATCATAATTATGGTTGAAGTGAGCATAAACCTTTGTATCTTCAAATAAATTATGTCTAAATGATCCCCCTTGGAAACCCTTAGGAGCAACTATATTGATGTGTGTATCTAGATTTGGTGGAGTGGGATTACTACTAGAAGGAATTGAGGATATGAGAGGCTCTTTGTTCTTGTTTCTTATGAAATAATTTTTCCAAGTTATATATATAAAATTATGAATTTCATCATGCTCTGATATCCTCTACTCCCACTAAAACTATCATTTCCAATTTTTTGATCTACTTGGATTATATTGGAAAAAAATTTAATTTTTGAGAAATTTAATTTTGACTAAGTACTATGCACTGGATTTAGCTCTATAAGATTTATAAAATTGTCTTAAATTCCTTATTTTTTATTTGTGTCATCCAATGGGATAGGAACACCCATATTTTTTAGCCTTGTATTCAACTATCTATTAGGACTTTGATAAATAAACACTTTATTCTAAAAACATTAATTTCCTTGAAAACTAATTATAAATATATGAATCTATGGTGTTGTTTCCTTGGTAAAAATTGTGTTTTAATAATGTAATGAAATGTTTGATGTATTGTACTAAAAAGGTATGATTAAATAGGTATTGAATATAGTTTAATGAAAATTTAGAAATTTAATCTTGGGATTATATGCATGTATTTGGAATAAATTATTAAGATCTATATTTTTTCTTTCAATAGTCTATTAGTGTTATTAAATTAAAGAAATAAAATATGTAAATACATAAGTGAATATATGTATACACATATTATTTATTTTGCAAGGTGTCACCCTTGGTCTCCTTAGCGTGGGCCAGTGCGACGCATATGTTTGTGACATGGCTTAACTGCCTCCCGTGTCTTGTATAAATTTGGTGATTGTATTGGGCATTAACAGGCTGATCTTTTGGTGCAACGACAACCATCAATGTAACAATTGGTATCAAATTCAAGGTCACAAGTCTGAACCCATCGCTTGTGTGGGGGGGGATTTTTGCAAGGTGTCACCCTTGGTTTCATCGATGTGGGTCAATGCGGTGCTTGTGTTCATGGTATGGATTAACTACCTCCCATGTCTTGTATAAATCTAGCAGTTGTATCAGAAATTAATAGGTCAAACTTTTGGTGCAACGAAAACTACCAATGTAACAATTTATATATAATTGTATATATCAGATGTGTTTATATGGCATATAAGTATAATTTTTCACATGTAAATATAAATATACATGTATGTGTGTATGCATATATATTTATATATAGTATATATGTATATATGTATATATGTATACATTTAAATAAATAAGCCATAAGATTGAAAAAAGGATGGTCTATAATCCATAAACAACAACTTTTTGTTATTGAAGTATGAAAGAAGACTTGAGAATCTATGCACATCAATGTGATAATGTGCTTGATTAACTATATCATCATCATATATTTGAATGTGAAATATGATTATCAATAACCACTTTGAGAAAGAGGCATGTGAACATAAAACACACATTATTACGTTTATTTATTTTTATATTTGGTCAAATCAATGCAAAATTATTTCTTGTATTGTCAGTTCATTGTGTCTATTTATTAGAATAAGCAAGATAGGTCATACTTAGCTAGAGTGTAGCTAGATTTGTATGGTATTTTTTTGTAATTAGAACACACCACTAGTTCTCAAATCACATGGTTATTCATGGAGATCCTTTGGATTTTCTATCCTCATGAAGGGTATAGTCACTTTTAGTTAGAAGGTACATACAAGGGATTGTTGATCTTTGGTTGGAGGAAAAGAAATCAAACATGATGCTCTCCCTCTTGCAATTGAGATGTCGAAGACATGGTTTATCAAAGAATATTTGATTTTATTTCATATTGTATTAATGACATTGTACTTGATGATCTAGAAACATGTAATTATTATACATTTTGTAGTATTATTGATTGTATGTATTGTATGTCAAGATTATGATGTTGTATTTAAAATGAAATGTTAAATAAGATTTGTAAAGTGTAATATCTGAATAGAGGACTATGATCAAATAATGTAATTGTATACATTCAAAATTAGTATGGTGAAAATTAATTAAATAGTAGTTATTTAATTAATAAAATCTTTATTTCCTCTACTTATAAATAAATTGCAAAGTTTATTTATATAGTTCATATTTCTTAATTCTTCTTATCTAAACCACTTTCTTCATGATTTAATTACATAAACAAATTTAACTAATTTTTTTTATTTGATTAGTTCCCTCTCAATAAATATGAATTTTTAATTCAAATTTTATCACATTTCTCCATAATTTTCTAACCTCCTTCCACCTCATCTTCCATCTCACCATGTGTCACATCAAATTAATTATTTCTAATTTTTAAAATGGGCATTTATCCTCAACAATTTTAACAACCTCAGGGACACATGGCTTCTCCTTTCCATTTATTCTCTTCTACACTTGGAAAGCTTGTTCTATTAAAGGGAACAACTTCCTTGATTCCCTCTAAGGTCTCCTCATTTCTCACTATTGATCTCTCCAGACTGAATCCTGATCATCCATTGCTGCCAACTCACTTGATGCCTTGGTGAAATCTATAAATAGAGGCTCATTTACAACTTTTTATATAGAGAGCATAGCATAAATTTACTCTACAAAAATACTTCCAACATTAAAGAGCTTAGCATTGGCATTTTAGTTTAGAATTTAGCATTTGATTTCAAGTAGTGTTATAATGGAAATTTCATTTCTAGGAACTTAATTGTTGCATTAGCATTACAACATTCTCACAACATCTCCATTAGCTTAGCATTTATCAGTGCATCATTTCACATCGTTCTATATACAACAGTGGACCATTTATCATATCATTTAGCATATCATTCAGCAAATTCATCAATCATATAGGTGTAGGCATAGTTTCTTGCATTCTAGTTTAATGGCTTCTCATTTCTTAGGTGTCATCCTAGTGATTTAGTGCATACCTAAAATCTAAGAGCACTAATACAGGATCCTTAAGAATGGAGGAAGATGGAATGGCTTTGAGGAATCGTTTTATCAATTGCTTTGTTAAATTTGATTTCCTTAATATAATGCATTGCAGCGACTGTGTGTTTTCAATTGATTATTCTGATTCACATATTTTACTCACACATAAATGGGTGCCCACCATGGGTCCTAGCCCTTGTTATTTTACTATTTTTTTGGAAAGTGTGCTTTATAGGCTCAAACATGAATTCTTTTGGCACAACCACTAATTGTTTTGGCACAACTGAAACATTTTCCAATGCATTTGCTATCTGTTTCAGTGCAACAACAAGTTTGTTCGGCACATCCAAGCCATTCTATGGTGCATCAGGGGGTTACTATAGCACATCTAATAATTTTTGTAGTGCATTAACTATCTTCTATGGCACATTCACTATTTTTTGTAGCACATCTACCTGTTTAGCACATTGACTTACTGTAATAGCGCATTTGATTTTTGCTGCAAAATTTTCTTGAGCTTGAAAACTAATAAACGTTTTTCTGTTGTGTAGGCTTCATAAACACTATTAGAGACTCTGTTAAAACTCTTGAATGTTATCAAAGAATGTTTATTGGAAACTAATGATAAAATTAATGCAGAGGTTGGAGTGATTTATTTCCTTTTGCTTAATTTAGGAATCTAGATTAATTAGGAGGGAAAAGAACACCATGTCTGTTGTGTTTGATGAATAGTAGACATATGCTCTCCCTTTAACTGGGTGACCAAAAAGCTAGACCCATTCATTTTTTTATCTTTTTCATCCTTAGAGGGCCTTCCTTATGGGAAAAATTAATCACCCAAGGGAACGACCCAACCGGTAACACACTAAAGTCAAGTGACTTCCAACCGAGATATATATGTGGGTACTTGAGGAAAGTTCAAGTATCATGAGGATTGTTCTGACAAGAAGGGTAGCAATGGTATCTTACCATATGGATGATCCCCCATGAATGGCATGACTATACTAGAACCCTTTGATGTAGGAAGGCCAAAATCCTTAATCTATTTGTTGGCGCAAGAATGGTCATTATGAAGTTGTCCCACATTTTTGTGGCTTTTAGTAGAGATGAGAAGTATGCAATGGTAGTTTCATGGGTACTTATGCTTGGCTGCCCCAAGAAGTGAGTGTCGTCGAGGGGAGCCAGTGGGGTCAAGCATCTAATCATCTACTAAAAGTAGGCACAATTGGAGTAAAATCCAAGTGGGAATCCACCAAATTCTTTCTTACACAACCTTAGGATTGTACATGCTTCATGTGTTTACCAACATTTTTCTAAACAAACTTTAAAAAAAACATTACACACTGGAAGTGAAAACCGTGAATCAAAAAACATCATATGAAACAAACAATTCTCTTACTGAAAGCTAAAAAAATCAAACAAACTAGCAAGAAACTATTACATTTTCTAGTTTAACACATCCACTGCTTATTTTGGCGCATCCACCATATTCTCCAGTGCACCCACCTACTATTATAGGGCATACACCATATTTTCCACCACATCCATTACATTTTGTGGCACATTTACCAATTAGTGTAGTGCATCTACCTTAAAATTTGGCGCATTCGAGCTATTCTATGGCACATACACCAAATCCTACAGCGCATCCAATCATTTTTGTGGCTCATTCAAGCAATACTATAGCACATCTACCTTTTAGAAAATCCACTGACTGTTACAGCGCATTCACCAAAATTATAACTAGAGAGTTGAATTTGAACCCTATCTGACATTTTGAATCCAGAGTTAGGGATCTTTTCCATAGAGAAGTTCTTTCCTTATCCCAACATTGCTTTAAACTTGGAAAAAACTAGCATTTACAAGTGAAATCCTTTACCTAAACTTTGATCAAACATCTAAAAGTGACCAACCATCATCAAATCCAAATTTGATCATCAAGTTGAGTTTCCCCATCAGGATTTTTCATCCTTCATCCAAAAACAACACACTTTACATCAAATTTCATTACCTTAGTCCCATCAATAGAATTCATCATTCTATTCGACCTAGGCATTTCTTTGACACTCCTAAACAATGATCAAAATTTAGCAAACCTTCATCACTTGCATGCCCATTTTAACAAGATCCCAAAAGAAAAAACTTAAAGATAAGGAACTTGAACCTCAAAACACCATGGGTGAACAAGAAGAAAATCCCTTTCACAAAATCCATTAGAATGAAATAGAAGAAATAACAGAGGAGGAAATAGAACAAGCAAACCAAGATCCCAAATTTCACAAATTCCTAGAGAAGGTCTTTGAAAAGAATGGAGAAAAATACCTTCTAATGTTAGCAAATGAAGGGGTCAAATTACCAAGTGATTTTTATGTCAACAAATTGAAGGAAACTCCCAAGAGAACTAAAATTGAAACACCAAATACAGATCAAATGGCTGCCCTAACACATCAAATGAAGAACCTTCAACAACAATTGCACGACATGTAAAGAGGGGCTACCAAAAGATACTTGTTACAAGATGTTTGTCCCTACCCTTTTGATAGGAATTTGAACATGATACTATTTCCACCAAATTTTGACCTCCCAAAATATGACAAATACAATGGAAAATATGACCTCATAGACCATGTGAGGGAATTTCAAACTACAAGTCTTGAGTTTGCTCATGAGGACACATACTTGATGAGACTTTTTCCTTGCAGTTTGGGAGGACATTGTATGGAATGATTTTTGAAATTATAACCAGGCATAAGATCCTTTGAAGAACTTGTCAATAAATTTATCACTCAATATTCATATAATATTTCACATGAAATAACCATGAAAGATCTTTGTAATACCAAACAGAAACACGGAGAATCCTTTCTCATATTCTTACAAAGGTGGAGAAGGTTATTCACTCAATACGCTCGTCCCATACCGAACAAGAAAAGATTGAGAATTTTATTGATAAACTCAATAGTGAAATGAGCTATAAGCTACAATTACAATGTCCCCCTAGCTTTGAGAAGATGGTAGAAAACGATGTCAAAATTGAAGAAGCTTTAGTCAAAAGAGGGGTATTGAAAATTCACAATGAAGGATCAAACAATGCTAGCTCTTCCAACCATCACAATAACAATGATAAACCCAAATTTTGGACAAAAAACAAGAATTCTAATGATTTTTTTGCCAAAATACATAATGCCAAACCGGTCTTTAATTTATCAGGAAACACAACCAAGACCAATCAAAACACCAATCAAGGCACTAATCAAAATGTTAACCAACACAACAATCAAAACAACTACAATCAAAGTAATACCACATCCAAACCTCCACCATATCTAACATAATCAAACTGCGGAAAATTCACACCTTTGGGTCAATCACACGAATCTGCATTGAGGGAACTTCTTGTAAATAACCTCATAACACTATTCAACACTCGAGGCTTTGAACTAAAAGTAAAATCATCATGGTGGAATGATGCTTATTATTGTGAATTTCATCAGTGCAAAGGTCATCAAACAAATAGTTGCGTGCAATTGAAACACAAGATACAAGACTTAATAGATGACAAACTCATACGAATAGAAGGACCCCAAACAAATGTCGATCACGAACCATTCAAAAATCCCTTACCGAATTATGAAAAATGGGAGTCCTCTACAACAAACAACAAGGGGAAGAATGTAAACTATGTCCATGATACTGTATCCTTCATATCTAGGTAGTGGAAGATCGAATGAATAACATTGAAACCAAGGATAACCAAGACATTATTGCAGCCAACAATCCAATTTATGACATTCCAATTGAACAAGAATAAGACATCAAATTGTTGAAAATCAAATTAATGACATCAAACCAAATATAGCTTCGACTGATACTAAAGTTAATGTCATTAAAATCAATGGGAAACAAGACAACATGCCAGTAAATGTGACCACAAGATCACATGCCAAATATGTACTAAAAGGAAGTTCATCTAAAACACCTATTTCCTCATCCAATCAATTTACCATAGCAGACTAGTTACAAAATATCCCCACACAAATATCAATATTGGAATTGCTCAAGATTTCACCTACCCACAAATAGATTTTGGAAAAATCCCCGTGGACACAACAATACCAACAGATCTGGAAGTTTGCAAATTTGAGGCCTTGGTGGCACATTTGACTACACCTCATTGCTTATCCTTTTTAGAAAATGATGATGCATCTATTTCTCATCCCCACAATGTCACACTCCATATTGAAGTCCTAATTCACAAACATCATGTCAAACATGTCCTAATAGATGGACGAGCCAGCCTAAATATATGTACTTTAAAGCTTGTTTGTGCCCTAGTATTTTCTGAATAATGCAATAGATTCAAGGAAAAAGATTACAATAAAAGCATATGATGATGAGAAAAGATCTTCATAGGGATTGATTGTCTTACCCATTCAAGTAGGACTGATTCAGAAAGATGTAATCTTCCAAGTCTTGGAAAAGGATTTGACCTAAAACATACTATTGAGTTGCCCATGGATCCATGAAATGCAAGCAATCTCGTCAACATACCACAAATGTTTGAAATTCCCTTTGTGGTGCCCAAGAAATCACCATCTTGGCTAATTCTGATAGTCCTCAATATTACAACACCCTAAAATTGGTCCAAGATGTCTTTGTTCCTCATAATAGAGAAGCTTACACTTCCATCCCTATCAATAATCAAATCCAATCAAGTTCCTCGTCAAAACTGTTGGTCATTTCCCCAAATCATGAAGGTCAATCTAGTTCCATGTCTAAAATTTTGAGAAAAGGGAAGAAGTTGCTCCTTCTACATCCTCAAATCATGAAGCCCAATTAAATGCCTCGTCAAAAAAATTTGAGAAAAATTTCCAAGTCAACATAAAGGTGTGGGTGAATATTCCATTGAATGATCTCTATGACTTTCACAACTATCTTCCCTAAAGTCATATGGGCAACCCTCAACATCAACACAATAGTCATCACAACTAGTTACACTCTTTGATGGTCAATTTGTAAAAGAGGCACCATAGTTGACGAAGCAGAAGACAAAGATGTTCTAAACTGGCTTTATAAGGATGAAGAAGAGTCCCAAACAACTACAAATGTACAAACAACACAATATGGAAAAGGCTTCACCATTTTGGAAAATATGGGATACGAGGGAAAAGGCCCTTTAGGAAAAAGGAAAGAAGGAATTTTAGAACCAATTCAATCCCTCTTAATCAATCTAAAAGACAAGACTAGGATGGGTTATAAAGAGGAGACAAAAGAAGAGATAACTCAAAGGGACGTTGAAAGAATCTTGCAACTACAAGCTAGTGATGGTCATGAAAATGATTCCAATGAATATGAGTGGGATTCACTATCTAAAGAATCTTGTCATGATTAGGAAATTGATGTGGTACACAAGTATGCACCCCTACCCGAGGAGGGACAAGGTTCGGGTTCTAGACTGCTTGAAATAGGATCACAACGCATTGATGATTCCAATGAAGACGATTCGACTTGGAGTGAAATAGATAATTCAGAGGAAAGTTACCTTATAGACCTCAACTTTGCTATTGGAAAAATAGAATACATTGCCATCAGGACTCTTACTACCTCTGACCTTAACCAGTCAGGTGATTTCTTGCCCCTAGTACATCCTAAACTCATAGGCTGGGACCAAACTGAGCCATTCAATATCCCCACCTTTTCAAATGATGATGCCATTGTCAATTTCCTTTGTTCCAATAATCCTGAAATAGATTCCACCATTGAACAACATAATGAAGCTTCTAAATATGGGAGTACCAAATCTTTTAGATGCAAAAAGAATAATACAAGAAATAGATCTAATAGTGAAAACCATTCAATGGCAGTATCAGATCCAGAAAAAGTATAAATAAAGAGCACATCCAACAGTGAAAACCTCTTTGACGTCTTAATAAGGATTTCCCTAAAGATGATTTTCCTCTACCTAACATAGACATCATAGTGGACTTAACAACAAGACATGGTATGTTGTCACTTATGGATGGATTTTTCGGTTATAATCAAATCAAGTTAGCTCCAGAGGATCAAGATAAGAAAACCTTCACATTTCCATGGGGAACATTCTATTGGAATGCCATGCCATTCAAATTAAAGAACATAGGAGCTACTTATCAGTGCACCATGATGACAATTTTTCATGATATGATGCATACCTTCATGGAAGACTATGTGGACAATCTATTGGCCAAATCAAATACCAGGGAAGGAAACTTAGAGATCTTAGAAAAAATATTCACCGGACTGGAGAAGTTCAATGTACGACTAAATCCAAAGAAATGTGTGTTTGGGGTGACTTCAGCCAAACTCTTGGGATATATAGTTTCAGAAAAAGGCATTGAGGTAGACCCAACAAACATTAAAGCTATCATGGAGATGCAATCACCCAAAAGCATCAGCTAGCTATGATTCTACAAGGGAGATTCCAATCAATCCAAAGATTTAGTTCACAACTGGTAGACAAGACCCATCCTTTCACTCACTTGCTACACAAAGATGTTTCTTTTTTATGGGACAAGAAATATGAAGGAGCCTTCAATCAATTAAAACAATATCTAATGATTCCACCTATTTTAGTACCACTAGAAGAAGGAAAGCCACTCTTGTTATACATTGCAACAACTGAGATATCATTGGGAGCCCTGTTAGCACAAGAGGATTCAACAGGAAAAGAAAGGGAAATTTATTATATCAGCAGGACGCTAAATGGCTATGAAATCAAGTATACATCCATTGAAAGGGATTGTTTGGTAGTAGTTTTCACCACCCAACAACTACGACACCACATGCTAACTCGTACCATCAAGTTAATAGCCAAAATAGATCCACTAAAATACCTCCTCAACAAAGCTAATCTAACTAGGAGACTAGGCAAGTGGGTTATGATACTAAGTGAATTTGACATCCAATATGTGGATAGGAAAGCAATAAAAGGACATGAAATCACAGACCAGTTGGTTGAAGCACCTCTACTAGATGATCATCCTCTACATATTGTATTTCCAGATGTTGATGTCCTCACCTTGACTGCACAACAATGGACATTATACTTTGATGGATCACACACACATGGATCGGGGGCCGGAATCCTATTTGTCACTCCACAAGGACATACCATATTGAAATCATGTAGATTGATGTTCCCTTGTACCAACAACATGGTGGAGTCTAAAGAATTAATCAATGGCATTAAAATAGTTGTAGAATGGAAAATCCCAAAATTGCAAGTCTATGGAGATTCTCAGTTGTTCATTAACTAAGTCAATGATGATTATCAAACAAAGGATGACATATTGATGCCCTACAAAATAATGATTGATGATTTTAAGAAATACTTTATGGATATCAAATTTGAATAGATTTCAAGAGTGGACAATAAAGTTGCCGATGCCATGGCCACTATTCCTTCCTTGTTACAAATTCCAAATAAAAGAAGTTGTTACGAGTTCATGGTGGAACAACTATTTTCCCCTACTTATGACAATACCGAGTCCCAAGTTATTTGTCACCTAGTTGATGTCAATACCTCTATCTATGGAAAAATTTATACCTATATAAAAGATAACACCCTTCCACCCAAACTTTCTCAAAACCAAAAATGAAACATCATTCACAAAGCCACTTGACATACTATTATCGTAGATGTACTTTACCGACGAGGTCTTGACAAAACTATCCTCTGATTTTTGGAACGTGATGAGTCTAAAATGGATTTATAGGAAGTTCATGAGGGTGCTTGTGGAACTCATTCAAGCAGTTTAACCTTAGCCAAGAAACTCCTCCATTTAGGGTATTACTAGCCAAACATGGAGGAGTCTTTTCAATTCATCAAGAAATTCCAAAAGTGTCAAATTCATGACAATCTCATTCATGCACCAACACAAGAACTTCAACCATTCGCATCAACATGGCCCTTTTGTCAGTGGGGACTAGATCTTGTTGGTAAAATTCATCCATCTTCATCAAATTGACACAATTTTATCATCATAGCCACATAATACTTCACAAAGTGGATTGAAGTCGTTCCTCTAATCACCATCATAGGAAATAAAATTTCTTCCTTCATCCTCAATTACATCATTTATCGATACAACATCCCTTAATCCATTATCACTGACAATGGAAGACCGTTCAAAAATCAAGACATGCAAGAATTGTATGAGAAGTTCAATATCCAACATCACTTCTCTACACCATATTACCGTCAACGAAATGGTTAAGCAAAGGCCTCCAACAAAACTATTCTAAAAATATTAAACAAAACGATCAAAGACGTTGGACACAATTGGAACATCCAATTAAACCCTGCTTTGTGGGTGTACCACACCAGTATCCGAACACCAACTGGAGCCACACCATACACTCTTGTATATGAATCTGAGGCCGTTGCACCCATTGAGGTTGAATTACCATCACTTTGGGTGTCATTGAAGGGTATCATCTCTGATGAGGACTACCGAATATCTAGATTGCAAGATTTGGAACTATTGGATGAACGATGCCAACATGCAGTGAACCACCTGAAAGCATACCAAAATTTAATGTCCAGAAGTTATAATCATAAGGTCAAACTAAGAACATTTCAAGTTGGTGACTTTGTATTGAAGGAGAACCCATGCAACCAACAGGATAGAGAGAAGAAAAGAAAGTTTGAACCAAATTGGTTGGGCCCCTTTGTCATTATGTTAGTCTATGGATCAAGAGCATACCAACTATCCATGCCAGAAGGAGACCTATTTGAGGAGCCCATGAAAAGTATCCATCTCAAGAAATTCTTCACATGATTCATTAGATGCACCTTAAAAAGTCTTAAAGAAATCCAAAAAAAATTCAAAAAAAGTTTTGAAGAAATCCAAAAAAAAAAAAGAAAAAGTCCTAAAGAAATCCAAAAATTAGAAAGTGTCCTAAAAAGGTTTCCGATGAAAACCTGGAAAACAGGCATCTTGGTGACAACAAAAAAAATCAAAAAGAGAAAAATACAAAAAACATGAAAAATAAAATCATAAAATATAAAAAAAAGTGCAATAAAAGCAAGTAGTGAAAACCTAGCAACAAGCGCTATTTGTGATAGGTTGGCTTCTTCCTCTATTGGAATGTGTGTCAACCATTGGCTCTTCGCTATCACTATCCACATCTACCATTTGAGCCTCATGTACATATCTTGGTGTTGTGGTCATGTCTCACCTTGGCTTGGAAATCATTGTACATATCCATAATAAATTGGTTTGTTTCCACTAGGGGAAAAATCTTGAACTCAATGGGGGTAATCTATCTTTGAGCTTAAAATGACAGACAAACAATAGTATGCCAACATGGTAAAAACTCAACGATCAGGTGAGTTGCAACTTTGAGTATCAATCATAATCACAAAACCAACTATTTGAACCAACGACAACAAGATCAATCAAAACAAATCTCATTTGGTGGCAATCCTCTGAATCATGGTTTTATCACTTTAACACAAATGTTCAAATTACTTGCATCATGATTGTTGTTATGATTTCTTTGGAGCAACTCAAGGATGTCTAGAACTAGAGAAGCTATGATCGAGAATGATATTTTTCTTTGTCTGTTGTTTGTGATTTGATCATTATTACTATGAGAATCATCACGGCATGTGCTCTACAAAGTATCATTGATGACATTCTAGATTCACATAGGAAAAAAATTAACTCTTGTTTGTTTATGCAAGGAATGCTCAGGTCATCTCGGTCCAATTATACCTAGATGCTTGTGTTAACTTGCACTATCAAACATCATGAAAGTAGTACTCAGGTCATCATGGTCTAATTATACCATTGATGTTTGTACTCACTTTCAACATTTCAAAAGATCAATGATGATACCAAGCACAATACATTGATTATTGGGATTACAACATTACATTGTTAGGTTTTCACGTTTAGGCTACATTCATACTAAGTGCTACATCGGTATTGATAGATTTCTCCAAGGTTGGCATAAATTTTACAAGTGATGTTATCTCTATCATTAACGGATTGAGTACATTTGACATTAACAAAAATATCACTTACATTTAGATGCATAAGCATTAGGATATCATTTATGCATAATCATATCATTTCATAATCCATCTAGTCACTAGGTCATATATTTGCATCATGAAAATCCAAAAACAAAGCATTACCATGTCCTTTTCTATGCATTCATTTTCCATTAGGTCACATATTTGCATCATGAAAATCCAAAAACATAGCATTTATCATATCATTTCCATCTATCTATACATTTAGTCATACATTTGCATTACAAAAATCCAAAAAGAAACATTTTTCATAATTCATTTCATACATACATTTGTATAGGAAAAATACAAAAACAAAGAGTACAATGCATTTCATACATCATAATAGCACACAATCCATGGGAACACATAGAATTATGCATTATCATTCATTCCATCCATCCATTTTTTCATTAACATTATCATCTATTCATCCATTTCATATATTGCATCATACATTTGCATCAGAAAAGTACAAAAACATAGCATCTATCACATTTCATTCACATAATAAGATTCATCACATGACATATAGACATCATTCATAAAAGCATCATAAAATCATAACACCTGTTGCATTCATAACATATCATATCATCATCACATAGAACATCACATTGCATACATAATAAGAAGCCAAATGCATCCATCATGATCAACACACATAAGCATATAGGTCAAACATCATCATCACTGCATATATATCTCAAAATAACGTCAAGTGTACAAGGATATCCAAATGTGAAGAGGTACATCATCAAAAATGGAAATAAATAATCAAGTATCAATGTATACATGTGCAAATCACAATAAACATCATGTGTCGGAGCTATGCAGTGCTCCCCGTAGATAGTGTCGACATCTCTGGACCTATGCCTCCTCCACCTGAGGGACCTGCACCTAGATCTCTCTGATCTCCCAGAAGTGGCTATGTCACACCCCTACTAGTAGTCCTCATATGAGTATGACTGGCAAACTACAAGTAGCTCTCACGATGCTCTAGTGGAACAACCTAAAAATATTTAATCTGATAAAACTTTTCCTCCTTGGCAAAGTATCGTACCTCTTGAAAATGATTTGTTGTCCCACTGCCCTCTGCAGCCCTCTGCAATCTGCTTGAACCACCTATAGTCTCAAACTATGCCTCTTAGTTGTCAAGGTAGTGATTTGTCCCTGTGCCTGTGAGAGCTATGATTGTACTTGCCTCTGCACCTGTGTTAGCTGGCCTTGAAGTGTCTAGACCTAAGCCTGGAGAGCTACAATTTGTGTCTGCTACTATTGAGAAGGCAATCATATCTATACACATTGTTGTGTTGCTACTACTAAGGATCACTCTTCTGAGGTACTCTAACATCTAGTACTGGATGGGCACCCCCTCCTCCATCTCTTTCGCCACCATCATCACTGCCATCTCCTCCACCATTATCCCCATCTCTATCACCACCCTCATCTCTGCCACCTCCTCCATCTCCTCCATCCCCATCACCACCATCTCCCTCCTCCTCATCCACCACCTTTGATCCTCCTCCGTCTGGGTGCTCTATCCTCATCATCGTCTAGTGTTGGCAATGGCTCATCAGGCCACGAGATCTTGGGAAATGGATGTCCACAAAAGTACTACGAGTACTCCTCTATCATGTATCCCTCCACAATCTCCGAATGGTAGTCCCAAATCACAAGTTGTAATCTATGGTACTCATCACACGTAGCATAGCAGGATAAGGTGGGTCCCCACTTTGTGGCATCCTATTGTCTCTGTGCATAAGTAGCCAATCCTTGTGCAATCCCCTGCAATCTTCAGTACTATTTGAGTACCCTCATATGTAGGAATCTCTCAATAATGAAGCATGTCTATCCAATGAGATATCTAGTTGTACAAATGTAGGGAATCTCTAAATGATTCTCAACCCACTACTCACAATCCACATATGGCCACCATGTCACGGAGTCCAATTCATCCAATACATGTCTCCAATTTACTCTATTTTTCCTAGCTTATGTTGGACAATCGGGTCAGTATGGCCATAGACATAGGGTCTCCCAAACGGTTGATACCTATCTGTCTCTGAGTGTGTCACCACTATATGCTCCCAGGCCCATGTCTATAATAATGTCAGCCCTACAAATACATTGGAGCCTATGATATAAACCACCTAATGCAAATTGTGATATAACTATGCAATCATGCACGAACCCTAGGTGAACCAGGTCCCAAACTAAATCATCTGCTCTAGTGTCTGACCCCAACTAACTGACAATCCCTTTGCCCTCTTGTCGGGACATAGAAAACCACCGAGAAAACCAACAAGCATAGAAAGTAAAGGGGCATAACTCTCAAACACCTCCTACCAAGGCATCTCATACCCACTAATCTGATCACCATAGAATATCTAACGTAAGGCATGTGTACCACCTTGCTCGGTCTAATCATATGTAACAATATCACCCATCACAGGAATCTACAGGATCATGTAGATGTCCTCTGGCGTCGTAATCATCTCACTAGTGGCTAGATGAAAAGTGTTGTGGTCGCTATGCCACCTCTCTGCCAGTTTGGTCAGCAATCCCTAATTAATCCTAATCTAGGGCATGTCAATCGATGAAGAAATCTGCATTGCTCAATGATATCTCTATCAGCCTGTGACAGCTATGGAATCAACTCCCAAGTCTGTGGGAAGCGCTCTTGAGGCTGAAGATTACCTAAATCACTATCCTATCATTATAATGCATCATAATCAACATATCAATCAACATATCAATCAATCAATCAATCAATCAATCAAATCAAAAAATCAATCAACATCAAGCAATCAATCATCTTATCAGCTCAAGTGATATTTTCATCAAATCTTACAAATATCTATTTTTGATCCTCGCCCATCATGAGGTCAAAACAACATCATCATTATTGAATCTCTCCTATCATGAGATCAATAAATCATCTAATCTATTAACAACAAATCATTGGTTGACACAATTAAACATCATCCAAATCAAGGAGAAAAACAAATAATCTTCAATTTTGTCCTAGATGCGCTATTACAGTGCTTCATTGTGCTAAAAGACAGATGCACCATAATAGTCTGTCTATGTGCCATTTCATTCAATGTGCTAGAGAATGTCTCTAATGCACCACAAAACCTCTTCAATGCACCACTACTTCTAGCAGGTGTGCCAAAACTAAAATCCTATGCATTGTTTTCTTTGACGCACTATCTAAAATTCTAACATGCAAAAACTTTTAGTCGATGCGCCATTACAAACTATTGATGCGCTACATCGGGCTTGGGATGTGCTAAAACCCAAGGTCAATCTGTTGAAAAACCTAGCCTATGCGCTACAACAAAAGTCCTATGCACTAAACCATCAAAAATAATAAATTTCAAAATTAATAACGTGGGAAAAATGATTCAAAATTCACTAGGAGAGTTTTAGAAATTGGTATCGAAGGTCCATATGCTGCTGGCCGGTTATGTCACCTCACACACTCAAATCAATGAGTCTCGTAGGGGATCACCATCTTTGCTAAAATGCTCAAAGTTGCTCTCTCACTCCAAAATTTTCAAAATCATCAAAAATCTTTAAATCATCAATTAATCAAATGATAGCTCATTTCTTCAATGTCGGGAGATAAATTGTTGGAATATCATAAAATCAGAAATTTACCATCAACATCATCAAAAATCATCAGAAATTTTCAAAAATCATCAAAAATATTTAAATCATATCTCTTAAAAATCACCATCTGAGGCATTATTGAAATTTTTATCAACACTGACAATTTTTTTTTCTTTGAAGCAATGTGTAAACACATCACTTCAAAGAGCGGAAAAATGTATACATCCAAAATTGGTCTAGAGAAAATTAATTAAATAGATTTAATTAATAAAATCTTTATTTCTTCTACTTATAAATAAATTGCAAAGTTTATTTATATAGTTCATATTTCTTAATTCTCCTTAAATCTAAACCACTTTCTTCATGATTTAATTACATAAACAAATTTGACTAATTTGTTTTATTTGATTAATTCCCTCTCATTAAATTTGAACTTTTAATTCAAATTTTGTCACATTTCTCCATAATTTTCTAACCTCCTTCCACCTCATCTTCCATCTCACCATGTGTCACATGAAATTAATTATTTCTAATTTTTAAATTGGCATTTATCCTCGATAATTTTAACAACCTCAGGGACACATGGCTTTTCCTTTCCATTTATTCTCTTCTACACTTGCCAAGCTTGTTCTATTAAAGGAAACAACTTCCTTGATTCCCTCTAACCTCCCTATTTCTCACCGTTGATCTCTACAAACTGAATCCTGATCATCCATTGCTGCCAACTCTCTTGATGCCTTGGTGAAATCTATAAATAGAGGCTCATTTATAGCTTTTTATATAGAGAGCATATCATAAATTTACTTTACAGAAATACTTCCAGCATTAAAGAGCTTAGCATTGGCATTTTAGTTTAGAATTTAGCATTTGATTTCAAGTAGTGTTATAATTGTTATAATTGTTAGCATTACAACATTCTCACAACACCTCCATTAGCTTAGCATTTATCATTGCATCATTTCACATTATTTTGTATACAACAACATACCATTCAGCAAATTCATCAATCATATAGGTGTAGGCATAGTTTAATGGCTTCTCGTTTCTTAGGTGCCATCCCAATGATTTAGTGCATACCTAAAATCTGAGAGCACTAATATAGGATACTTAAGAATACAGGAAGATGGAATGACTTTGAGGAATCATTTTATCAATTTCTTTGTTAAATTTGATTTCCTTAATATCATACATTGCATCGATTGTGTGTTTTCAATTGATTATTCTGATTCACATGTTTTACTCACATAGTAATGAAATACTATTATGTTTTTTTAATAAAATTTTACTATATTTCGTATTTGTAAACTTGATTCTAGAATAATGTTGTAATATATGATTTATTCATTATATAACATAGATAGTTGATGTATTGTCTAGAAACTACATATTTGTTCTATTCCTTCCTTATAGATTAAGAGAAATAAATATCGTTGTGATATATTAAAAAAATGGTTGTATGAGGGATAAATTTAAGTGATTTTAGATAGAGAACGTGTAGTTCGTTACATATAGTAGGTACATAAAATTATTCCTAGAATTTTACTTCCTATGGTGGTGCCTATTCCTTCTTATCACCCCTTGCTAGTTCTTCTACAATATTGACCTTAGGGACAAAGAATAAGATTATTTTTAACGAAGGAGAAGGTGAAGAAATCTAAACTAAAAATGGAGGGGATGGTGATATTATGGTTCCTCTTGAGCTATTCAATATATTATCCTTCTTATTTAGAAGGATTCTTCTTCTTCAACCTCATCTTCCTTGTGCTCTAGGACAATATATAATGTAGAAGCTTCTTCTCTATTTCTCTTAGACTTACCTCATGTGAAAATAGAACATGCACACCTTGTTCAGTTTTGTAACTAGGGATTTAGGAGGCTTCTTCTATGAAGGATGAGGATCAACCATTATATATGGTTGTCTCAACCATATTCTAGTTCTTGCAACCACTACATTATTTCTAGATTCAATTAAAGAATCCTTTAGCACATAATAGTCTATTATATCCATGGGTTGGTTGAAGACCTTACTACCAAATTGTAGGAATGCTCTACAACCTTTCCATCCTTTTACATACTCATAGGGATATTTTTTTAATGTTTTACCTTTTTATTGATGGGAGTGCAAAGCATTGGTAATCCATTATTCTAATTTTATGATCATCTAAGAAATCTACTTATATGTTCTCCAATGTTGGTACATGAATAAATAATGAGTCAATCAATGTCCTAATCTACCAATGGGATCAAATATATCTATTATTTTATAAATCTATTATCAAGGTTTCCATTTCCTACTTAGCTAACTTGGAATTGTGTACATATTTGAGTAACAATAGACCTCCAACTTGTTGCAGAATGCAATCCTTTCCTTATGTTTATCAAAAATAATATTTTGAATTTCCACAACTTGTGTTTAGATCTCCAATAAAATGATATTTTCAGTAGGGTACATTGGGATTTTACATGGTTCTTTGTGGAAGCCACCAAACCTAATAGTCTTGTATTTGAGGAACCAACTCCCTAGATTAGCCATTTCCTATGTTTCCTCTAAGGACAACCTCTTGGAATAGTAATTTTTGGGGCATTTGATGATTACATACACAAATACATTATTAATCATGTTGTAGTGCCTCTACCTTTCATTCAAAACTAGTTGGGGTAGTAATCATACATCTTATCTTATCCTAGTTGTACTATGTCTACTTTTCTTAACCTTAGAAAATTGGCCTAGAATGCTAGAAGATATACCAAATAAAAATTCATATGAATCTTGTGGATTCCAACACATCTATTAATTTCTCATGCAATGTGTCACTAAATCCTCTTTTAATCTACAATGGAGAGGATTAAGAAGTGCATCCAAGGATAGAAATCCATAGAATTGGAAATGCTAAAGACTATGCTCATAAGGGTTTTTGCATCCTTGGCATCTTCATTTAATTCACTCTTATGGTGGACCTTTTCCATATTTGTAGCCAATTTCCATCTTGTTAGAAGTAGATTGTCATGGATGAAGATTAAAAAATATGTTTTCTTTCCTTCAAAATACTTCAAGGTATCATTAATATTGATCTTATCGTATTAGACGTAGGTAGGTAGCCCAAATTCTCTTCTAATTACTTCTGAACTAATATCTAATATAATTTGGCTTGTAGTCCAAATATCTTCATCTACTTGTAATCGTATAATTGAGAATAATCCAAGTCTAAATCAAGAGACTCGAGAGAAATTGAAATTTAGTGGCTTGAACTAACCTAGATCTTACCATTCACTTGGCTTGAACCAACCTAGATCTTACCGTGCACTAGGCTTGAAAGCTCATGTCGCCTTTTGTGTGTACCAATTGTAGGAACTCTTCAACTTTTATATGTCCTAGATCAAGGTCTCCAATATCATCCCAAGGGGAGAAAATATTTGAAGTTAGATGGTGTCCTTTATAATCATACTCCATCTCTCTTTGTGGATATTCTTGTTGTGCACATGTACTTCCAAGTACAGACAAGATCTATTAGATAGTTTAATAATAATCAATTTCAGCTTTGTAATCTATTTGGAAATCCACATATAAAATATACTATTTATCTAGTGGAATGATTAATTAAAGTAATACTAAAAATAGTTAAGTCTTAAGGACGCAATTAGTGTTAGGAAAAAACTTCTCCCATTGTTTAATTACTAATTCATTAGTTAAAAATAATTAGGGAATTGATCTTCAAAATCCAAACATGATTCATACCTATCCAATATTGGGGATCCTAAAATTCTGATTTCTAATATAATACATTGGTAAAGTATATTTAGTCAGAATCTCATCCTAGTTTACTAAAGACCAAAAAAAAAATTAATATTAACTTATGAACCTAGGGAGGTAAAGCACTAGAAATCATTGGGGCTCAAAGGTCAAGGCTACTTCATAACCAATACCAAAAGTAAACAAATAATGACCTAATTACATCTGACTTTGCAAATATGTAGATGAAAAATGTTAGAGATTGGGCATTATGGATAAATTATAAATCATAAATCATACATACACATATCAACATAACATGTTTCCATTCCAAATGCTTAAAGTTGCTTAAAAGTACATAAAAGGCATAAAAAGGTGTTGATAATATCTTAAAACTCAATAGGAAGAAATGATAAAAAGTATGAAACAATAATGGGAAACTAGCTAATTATAAATCCAATCAATAATTATGTCCTACCCTTGTGATTTTGACAGTGATGAGACCGTGCTTGAAAACTAATTATAAATGTATGAATCTATGATGTTGTTGCCTTGGTCAAAATTGTGTTTTTAATAATGTAATGAAATATTTGACGTATTGTACTAAAAATGTATGATTAAATAGGTATTGAATATATTTTAATGAAAATTGAGAAATTTGATCTTGGTTTATTTGCATGTATTTGAAAGAAATTATTAAGATCTATATTTTTTCTTTCAATATCGTCTATTAGTGTTATTGAATTAAAGAAATAAAATATGTAAATACACAAGTGAATATATATATATATATATATATATATATATATATATATATATACATACATACATACATACATACATACACACATATTATTTATATATAATTGCATATGTATGAGATGTGTTTATATGGCATAGAAGTATAATTTTACATATATACATATAAATATACATGTATATAGTGTATATGTATATATGTATATGAGTATACATTTAAATAAAAAAGTAGTAAGATTGGAAAAAGGATGGTCTATAATCTATAAAAAATAACTTTTTATTATTGAAGTTGTGCCATAGAAAAATGGCCACTTGTCATTTTCATGGCCTTTTAGGTCTTGTTTCATGGTGTGATAGGGCAAAAATACTTGTTGGAAAATGAGAAGCAAGCAAAAGAGTGCAAGTAACCAATATAAACACCCTACACCTCAAGATTGGGCAAATGCTTATCTTAACAAAACAAAATAGAACCTTTTACCTTGTTGAGTTGTCATTTTGGTTGGCCCTTCAATCTTTGATGTAGTGTATGCTCCCTTGATGGAAAAAGATGCAAATTTGGATTGTGAGATGGATGGAAAATGGGTAAAAGTGGATACAAATGCAAGAATTTGGCTAAGTATGGCTCAAGAGAAAATTTTGCAAGAGTTTGGCTAGCATAATGATCTCCTCCTAAAATAAGAGAAAAGAGGGGGTATTTATAGAGAATTTTGGATTCTCTAGAGAAATGGATGGTTGAGATTAAACCAACAAGGCCAAGATGTAGGGTTGTGGTGAGTTGAGAACTCATAAGCCCTCACATCCTGACATGTGGCATGTGAAGTGGCTTGAGAAATATGATGTGTATATGAGTTGGAAGGAGAATACATGACATGGAGGTACTACATAGTACCTTTAGGATTGGGACAAGATCTCCTCATAAAGGAGGTCCTTGTCCCCATGTGGGTGAAAGGACGTGTGATGAATTAAAAATTCCTCAAATATCTACATGGTAATGAGAAAAAGAATTTAAAATTATTTGGAATGCATTGGGGGATTAAATGTGAACTACAAATTCACATGGGAATGGAGTGCCTTCTCCAAAAGGAGAAAGTATTTAATAAAGTTGAATTATGACACATTACATAAATGACATGGAGATTAGGTTGACCTAATTAAGTGATTAAGGTTGTGCAAGTAGTTGATTAGACAAATTAATGACAGATTAGAGGCAAGTGGGAAATTATGGAGGATGGGATGTGCACATTCTAACCATAAATTAATTATGATGGTTAAGAGGGATTAGAGACCAACTTGCAAAAGTTGTAGGATGTGACAATGAGAGAGAAAGTGAGGAATTAAAAATAAATTTAAAATTCCAAGAGGTAATATGACTAAATTAAATAAAGTGATATATTTATTTAATTTGGAGAGGAAAGAGGGGAAAAGTATTTATTAAATTAAATACTTTGGAAACCTTATGTAGGACACGAAATATTAATTAAATGAATGATTTAATTAATATCGGCAAAGAGGATGAAGCAAATGAGCAAAGGGATGATTAAGGAGACACCTTTGACCATATGGAAGTGGTCAAATTTAGATATCTACACATGGTGTTGAAAATATATTTCTTTGATTTTATGTTGTATCATGGCTTGAACATGCTTATTTAGGTACTAAAACTGAAAGAATGACATCTTTTGAAGGTTTTGTGAGTGTTGTAAGACATTTCCACATTCTTCTAGACTTTATTTTATGAAATTTACCTAAAAAACACCTTTTTACACATCATCAAGTCCTATATTGAAGTGTTGTAAAGTCTTGTAACAAGCCTTCATGCTTTTCTAGGCACATCTTCACTATTTACACCTTTCACATGCTTTATTTTGTCTCTTTATGCCCTCATATGCTTAATTAAGTGTATTTTTTCATATTATCCTGACAAATAACATTAAATACAACATTATTTCTAACCATTCGCCATGGGTGGCGAATGAGTCCCCCTTGGCCCCAAATTCAAAATATTTTAAATTTCATTTTGGGATTTTATTAAAAGTCACTTGATGTTGGCCTATGATGAGGTATGAATGGATAGTAAGGCACAAGAATTGTATAAACAAGTAATTTTCACCTCATTTTATATCTCACAATCTCCTCACAAAATATTCAATCTTCTAATACATTTAAGCACTCAAGCCTTTTACATCATCAATTGAAGTAACTATTGAAGCACTTTGAAGCAACCATTGACATTACTTCAGACTTACAAGATCAAGGATTTGGTGAGTTAATAGCATTTGCATGTTGTTAGTTTACATTTCCTTTGCATTTCATTTATTTCTATTGGGTTTGATTACCAAAGTGGGGTTTGACCAAGGCAAACCCCTATTTGCTAACCCTTCAACATTTTTCCCCTTTGCATGTGTCTTTACAACCTTTGTTTTGCATATTTGACAAGTTTAAAGGTGTTGAAAAGTGGAAATCAAGTCAAATAGGTTATTCAAGTCAACATATCATTATTTCAAGCTTGTTGTGTTTTTTCTATTTGTTTCTTGCAGAATTGACTATGGCAACCCAACATTGAAACATTCCCAAATCTGGTGTTGTGGAGTTGTCTGATTTTCCAGAAATATGGTACTAGACCGATTTGCCATCCTTGGCAAATGAGTCCCACCTGAGGTCTGAAAATATGTATTTTGTCAGATCCCGGATCCCAACTATCAAAAATCATTTCCTAACACTTTTTCATTAGTAGGAGGATTGATTCACCACCCTTGGAGAATGAGTCCCACTATGAAAAACTAGTAAAATTCATCAACATTCCAAACATTCCAGAAAGCTCACATTTCATCTAGGTGCACTCAGATTCATCCCTGTACCTTTTGTTTTGCATTATCTCTTCATTCTCCTAGTTATTTGCATATCACAATGTATTTTCAAACATAGCTTAAATTGCACTTTTGCATTCATTTTAGTTCATTTCAATTAGTAAATTGCATTTAGTTAAGTTCATTTACATCATATGATATAGAATAAATCCTAATTTGAGTGTTACATAAGTATTTTGGACTTAAATCTCTCTCCTTTTAGGTGAAAACCCTAGAAGTGTGAGAGCAAGCATTTAGGGTCCCAAAATCTATGTCACAGAAGTATAAAAGAAGACTTGAGAATTTATGTGTCAATGTGATGATGTGTTTGATTAACCATATCATCATCATATTTGAATGTGAAATATGATTATCAATAACCACTTTGAGAAAGAGGTGTGTGAACATACGACACACACTATCATGTTTATTTATTTTTATATCTGGTCAAAGCAATATAAAATTATTTCTTCTGTTGTCAGTTTACTATGTCTATTTATTAGAATAAGCAAGATAGGTCATATTTAGCTAGAGGGTATCTAGATTTGTATGGTGGTTTTTTGGTAATTAGAACACACCACTAGTTCTTAGATCGCATGGTGATTCATGGAGATCCTTTGGATTTTCTATGCTCGTGAAGGGTAGGTTCACTTTTAATTGGAAGGTATACAAGGGATTGTCGATCTCTAGTTGGAGGAAAAGAAGTCATACATGATGCTCTCCCTCTTACAATTGAGATTTTGAAGACATGGTTTATCAAAGAGTATTTGATTTGATTTCATATTGTATTAATGACATCGTACTTGATGATCTAGAAACATGTAATTATTATACGTTTTGTAGTATTAATAATTGTATGTATTGTATGCCAAGATTATGATGTTGTATTTAAAATGAAATGTTAAATAATATTTGTAAAGTGTAATATCTGAAAAGAGGACTATGATCAAATAATGTAATGAAATACTATTACGTTTTGTTAATAAAATTCTACTATGTTTCATATTTGTAAACTTGATTCTAGAACAATGTTGTATTATATAATTTCTTCATGAGATAACATGAATAGTTGATGTATTGTCTAGAAAATACATATTTTTGCTTTTTTTATTCCTTCCTTATAGAGTAAGAGAGAAATAAATATCATTGTGATATATTAAAAAAATGGTTTTACTAGGGATAAATTTAAGTGATTTTAGATAGTGAACATGTAGTTCATTAATATAGTAGGTACATAAACTTATTCCTAGAATTTTAATTCATATTGTGGTGCCCATTCCTTCTCATCATCCCTTGCTAGTTGTTTTTCAATATTTTCCTTAGGGGCAAAGAATAAGATTGTTTTTAGTGGAGGAGAAGGAGAAGGTAAAGAAGTATAAACTAAAAATGGAGGGGATGGTGATGTTGTGGTTCCTCTTGAGCTATTGAAGATATTAGATGAACCTTCCTAAATTTAGAAGGATTCTTCTTCTTCAACCTCTTCTTCCTCATGCTCTAGGATAATATATAATGTAGAAGCTTCTTCTCTCTTTCTTCTAGACTTTCCTCATGTGAAAATAGAACATACCTCTTGTTAAATTTTTTAAATAGGGCTTAGGAGGCTTCTTCTACTAAGGATGAGAATCAACCATTAGATATGGTTGTCTCAACCATATTCTATTTCTTACAACCACTACCTTATTTCGAGCTTTAATTAAAGAATCCTTTAGCACAAATAGTCTCTTCTATCCATGGGTTTGTTAAAGACCTTATTACCATTGTAGGAAGGCTCTACAACCTTTCCATCCTTGTACATACTCATAGGGATCTTTTTTAATATTTTACCCTTTGATTAATGGGAGTGCAAAGCATCGATAACCCATTATTTTAATTTTATGCTCATCTAAGAAATCTACCTATATTTTATCCAATGTCATGAATAAATAACGAGTCAATAAATGTCCCAATCTACCAATGGGATCAAATATATCCATTATTTCATAAATCTATTATCAATTTTTTCATTTCCTACTTAGCTAACTTGGAATTGTGCATGTTTGAGTAATAATACACCTCCAACTTGATGGATAATACAATCCTTTCCTTATGTTTACCAACAATAACATTTTGAATTTCTACAACTTGTTTTTATATCTCTAATAAAATGATATTTTCACTAGGGTACATTGGGAGTTTATATGGTTCTTTGTGGAAGCCACCAAACCTAATAGTCTTGTACTGGATGAACTAACTCCTTAGATTAGCCATTTCCTATGTTTCCTCTAACGACAACCTCTCAAGGCATAGTATTTTTTTGGACATTTGATGATTACATACATATATACATCATTAATCATGTTGTAGTGCCTCTATCTTTCCTTCAAACATATTTGGGGTAATAATCATACACCTTATCTTATCCTAGTTGTACTATTTCCACTTTTCTTAACCTTAGAAAATTGGCCTAGAAGGCTAGAAGATATACCAAATAAGAAGTCATATGAATCTTGTGGATTCCAACACATCTATTAATTGCTCATGTAATGTGTCACTAAATCCTCTTTTAATATAAAATAGAGATGATTAAGAAGTGCATCAAAGGATATAAATCCATAGAATTAGACATGATAAAGACTATACTCATAAGGGTTATTGCACCCTTGAAAGATTCATTTAATTCACTCTTGTAGAGGACCTTTGCCATATTTGTAGCCATTTTGCATGCATGCAGAAGTAGATTGTCATGGATGAAGATGGAAACAGAGTGTTCTTGCCTTCAACATACTTCAAGGCATCATTAATATTAATCTTATCAAATTGGATGTAGGTAGGTATCCCAAATTCTCTTTTAATTACTTTTGAACTAATATCTAATATAATTTGGTGTATAGGTCTAAATATCTTCATCTACTTTTAATCATATAATTGAGCACAATCCAAGTCTAACTCAAGGGACTCAAGAGAAATTGAGATTTAGTGGCTTGAACCAACCTAGATCTTACCATGCACTAGGCTTGAAAGCCCATGTCTCCTTCTGCATGTACCCATTGTAGGAACTCTTTGACATTCATATTTCCTAGATCAAGGTCTCTAATATCATCCCAAGGGGAGAAAATATTTGAAGTTGGATGGTGTCCTTTATAATCATACTTCATCTCTCTTTATGGTTATTCTTGTAGTGCACATGTACTTCCAAGTACACACATGATCCATTAGATAGTTTAATAATAATCAATTTCAGCTTTATAATCTATTTGGAAATCCACATATCAAGTATACTAGTTATGTAGTGGAATGAAATTAATTAAGGTAATACAAAAAATAGTTAAGTCTTAAGGATGCAATTAGTGTTAGGCCAAAAAATTTCCCATTTTTTAATTACTAATCCCTTAGTTGAAAATTATTAGGGAATTGATCTTCAAAATCCCAACATAATTCATAACTATTGAGTATTGGGGATCCTAAAATTTTGATGCCTACTATAATACATTGGTAAAGTCTATTTAGTAAAAATTTCATCCTAGTTTACTAAAAACCAACAAAATAAATTAATATTGACTTATTAACCTAGGGAGGTAAAGCACTAGAAAGCATTGGGGCTCATAGGTTAGGGCTACTTCATAACCAATATCAAAAGGTAAACAAATAATGATCTGCTTACATCTTTGACTTTACAAATATGCATACAAAAATATTAGAGGTTGGGGATTATAGATAACGCTTAACTCGTACATCAATTAAAGGTATGCTTGAGCTCATATTAATCCCATAAGATAATGCAAGGTAAAATGAATAGGGATCAAATATTAGGGATACCACCTATTTCACCAAAAGACATCTAAATAGAAATATCTCTACAAATTTGACTCTAAGAAAATATGCAAGGTAAAATGTCAATAATTGGGAATTAGGAAACCTTTTAACTCATACTAAATATCATTCAAACATAGGTATGGCCAAAATTCTGACACCAAAAATGATAAATATATATTCTAATTTGGACATCATGGATCCTAGAGAACTCATCCAAAATATGAGATGTCGAGACATAATCCACAAGTTTAATGATAGAAAAAAGATTTATAGGAGTGTGATGTCACAAAATAAAAATTAACCTAAAACTTTGACAAAATCAAAATGTATATATTTCAAAGATGAAAAATAAAAATATAGCTAAGGCACACCCAAAACCAAAAATGTGAAAATAAAGAAACCAGAGAAAAAATAAGTAAAAAGAAAAAAAAAAGTATATAAAATAAATTAAAAATAAATTCCCTAACATGCACTTAGTAAAACGCATTCCACATAAACAAAAAAAACTAGCAAGTAAAAAAAGAAACAAGAAACAAACATGTGATTAATGAATAAGAAGAGAACTCTACTCGGTTAATAATAAAAAAGGAAATGAGAAATTATGAACACATAAAATTTAGCTTAGGAACACAATAAGCATATACTCAAGAATACATTCTCAAGCACCAAAATATTCATGCCAAACCAAAAATTGGTCACTAGAAAGTATGGAAGCTAGAAGTTTACTAGAGGTTAAGGACACAAAAGCACAAGGAAAAGTGGCAAAACAATAAATCAAACAAGGAAAAAGATTATACGCAAAGGAAAAGGTAGGTTGGAGTGAGGTCATATCCCATGCCTAGAATTAGAGTTTTAGAGATTCCTTTACAATCTTTCCAAGATGACCAATTTTGAAAGTTCAATGAAGGAGATGTATTAAACTCCGAACAACTTCATTTTATAACAAATGTTAAAAAGGTTAGTTTATTATCATGTTGAGATAGTAAACTCCCAAATTTTGATAATAGAATTAACAATTAAAACAAAATATAAAGAAAATACATAAAAAAATTACTCATAAAGTAAACCACCCAATAAAATAAAGAGGCAAAAAATAAGGTGGGTTGTTATTTTTCAAAGGAAAAATGGGTGTGTGCAAAGAATAAAAATAACAATAGAAACATAATCCCTTCTCTTCTTAGAGATCCATAATTTGATCCCCACGCTTTTCTCCTTTTGCAATTGAGGATCACCACATAAAAGGATCACCACAAAGGCAAGATACTTTATTCTAGTTTGATAAATCTCTATTCAAAGATCTTTCTTATAAGTTTGTTGTAGACAAGTTATAAATTATTATAATAATGCCCCACCATTTTGAGTTCAAGTAGCATGTGGCCTCAAAAAAGAAGTATTTCTTATTGAGAGGATTGTTCTCACTCTTTTATTTTTGATGACATGAGGGAGAAGATAGGAAAATTAATAGGTTTTATATTTTATGAACAATTGTAAGATGATTCCTTGTCTCCCTCAACATCTATTGAGAGCTTAGGGGTTTTATATAAATGGTAATTTTACAATGGTTATTTATCTCAAGGTTTTGTAAGCTTATATATTTGGAAGATTGATCAAAATAAAAATTAGTTCAATATTTATGTATTGTGTAATTAAAGTGTTTTACATTTTCATTTATGGGAATTAAGATAGCTTGATTATTTTTGGTGGATTGACCTCAATTAATAAAAAAATTAACCTCATTGAAAGTGTGTGTGTGAATTTATGGGAGTTAACAAATCAATAACAAAACAACACAAACATCAATGAGACGTATTATATTAAAGATTTGAATGACAAAGTTAATCTAATTGCAAACAAACCAAATCTCTAAAAACATTTTGTTGTTCTTTATTCTTAAGGATTCATTAAATCATATTGGCTCTTAGATTTTATGTGTGCACTATAATTGTTAGAATGACAACCTAAGAAATGAGATGTTATTCAATGCAAGAATCTAAGTTCCTAAATGAAACTATGTGATTAAAGCCATGGTTCTATGATATTAATGTTGCTATGATGAAATGAAGATTATGCTAAGATTATGATGCTAAATGCTATGATAAGAATGTTGTATGAAAGCTAAGATAATAACTAAAATGCAACTATAACTAAGACATGATTCTAAGTTAGAATGATAAAACAAATCTAAATGCTAAATGCTCCAACTATGAATGCTCCAAATTACTCCAATGCTATTCCTGCATAATAAACTTGCTAAAAGATGTGATGTAAAATGATATAGCAAGGGGTTGTATTTATAGGATTTTCAAGGAATCTTGTGATGTGGCAGCAATCAACAATCGAGATTCAAACATGAGAGATGAACAATGGAGATGGAAGAATCTTGGAGGATGTTCCCTTGACCAAAGGAAACATGCCAAATGTATGGGAGAATAAAATGTGTGAAAAGGCCAAGTGTGTGGGAAAATAAAATATGTGAAAAGGCCAAGTGTGTGGGAGAATAAAATGTGTGAAAAGGCCAAGTGTCCAACGTGTGCCTAAATTTAAATTGGGAATTTAAATATTACACATATTTAAATTCATGTGACACTTGATGAGGTGGCAAGAGGGAAAGTTGTAGACATGTACTTAAATTTAAATTTGGGATTTAAATTTAATGTTCAAATATTATTAATTAAATAAAACAAACTATGTGAATTTGTTTATTTAATTAAAATAGAAGAATGTGATTTTAGATTAAAGAATTGGAAGAGTGAACTATATAAATAAATTGAGAATGATTTATTAATTAAATAACTAGTATTTAATTAATTGATTGTCTTGACCGATTTTAGGTGTACACATTTTGCCCCTCTTTGAAGTAATGTGTTTACACATTGCTTCAAAGAATAATTTGTTGTTGATGTCGACCAAAAAAAAAAACGTTGATGCCCCAAATGTTGGTTTTCTAGTGATGATGGATAATTGTCCCCGCAGGAGATAAATCAATGAATTTTTGATTTTTTTTTTTTTTGATTTTTTGAAGTTTTGATGATTTTTTCAATGATTTGATGATGATTTCAAGTTTTTAATGATTTTCTGGGGATTTATCTCCTGAAAAAGGATGTTGAACTTGCCAACTTTGATGAATTGATTAATTAAGGCCCTTTTTTGCCTCCATGTGTTTGATGATTGATAATTGCTTCAGCTGATTGTTTGATTTGATGATGTTGATAGATTGACCTCATGATAGGTGAGGATCAATGATAGATTGATGATGATTGACCTCATAATAGGTGAGGGTCAATGATAGATTCTCACGAGATTGATGAAACGTTGAGTAGAGCTAATTAGATTTGATTGATTGATTGGTGTTGATTGATTGATAAGATTGTTGATTTGCGATATGTTATGATCATAGGAGGATTTTAGAATTCTTCAGTCTAGGGAACGCTTCCTAAAGACATGGGACTTGATTTTGCATCTGGTGTACGTCACTTTAGATATTATCAATCGATGTGGTTTATCATCTTTGATTGATATTCCCTAGTATAGGATTGATTAATGTACTGAGACTTGATGATGTACTGATACTTGATGGTGTACTGATACTTGATGTATACACTTATTCAATCAAATAATTTTTGATTTCAACCACTTTGTTGATGTATCTCTCCATATTTGGATATCAATGTACAATTGACATTATTATTTTGAGATTTATATGATATGCAACGGACTATTGATCTATATTGTGTTGATATGTGTTTATGATGGATGCATTTGATTTCTTGTTCTCTATGCTATGTGATGTTCTATATGATGATGTTATGATATGCATGATTGATGATTCTATATGCTTTATGAATGATTCCTATATGATACATGTGATGGATCTTATTATGCTAATTAAATGTGATGCATTTTATGTTTTTGACTTTTCCAATGCAAATAGATGATGCAATGAATGAATAGGTGAATGAAATGATCGTATGATGGTGCATAGTTCTATGTGTTTATGATTCTTATATGATGATTATGTAATAATTTGCAATGATGAAATGATAATGCATGATTGATGATTCTATATGCTTTATGGATGATTTTTTATGCTATGTGAGATGGATTTAATTATGAAAATGATGTGTGATGTTTATGTGATGATTATGCTAATCCAACTAGTCCTTTTTCAATCTTGGATTTGAGTAATAAAAAATTCATACACCCTAGAAAATCTATCTTCACTACTGGTTTTAGATGTTCATAACCATGGTATTATATCTTTTGCCTACCAATCATGTTTTTCAGAAACTTTTTCTTCTTGGAAATCTTATTCTGATGGATATGTCTTTCAGTATTCTTAAGTAAATCCAAGATCCATTTTATTAAAGGAATAAATGATTTTAGTGATGCATCAAGTTCAATTATAGATGCATCAAGTTCAATTATGGCCCTATTAACATAGAGATGCTTTTTTTTTTGGAAATCTTACTCTGCTGGATATGTCTTTCAATCTTCTTAATGGATCATTTTCTTAATCCATTAATAATAGATGAATTTATTTTGATTATGCAAGTGAGATGCAATGCACTTCTTTTTTTGTGTTTTCTGATGTGGATATTATGATGTGATCATGTACATATGATATGAGAATGCTTTCTGATGTATGCAAATGATGATGCAACTAATGTGCAACTATATGAGAACGATGTGTTTTTGGTAATGTCAAATGTACTCAATCCATTAATAAGAGAGATAACATCCTTGTGAAATTTGTTTTAGCCTTCGAAAACCCCTAAATACAGATGCAACACTAATATGAATGCAATCTACCCTAATCATGCAAATCTAATATGCAAAGGTTGTCATCATAATAGTTGATTTGTCATGCTTTTTATCATCATTGATCCTTTAAAATGTTGAAAGTGAGTACAAATATCGATGGTATAATTAGAACATGATGACTTGAGTACTACTTCCATGAGTTTTGATATTGCAAGTTAACACAAGCATCTAGGTATAATTGAACCGAGATGACCTGAGTATTCCTTCTGTAAATAGGCAAGAGTTAACCATGTTCCCATGCAAATTTGAAATGTCATTAATGATACTTTGTAGAGCATGTCCCAATTTGCACAATAGTGGTGATCAACTCACAAATAGCAGACAAAGAAAAATCATAATCCTTCCTAGCTCCTCTAGTTCAATACATCATCGAGGTGCTCCAAAGAAATGATAACAAAAATCAAAGTACAATAGTTGAACATTCATGCCATAGTGATAAAGTCATGATTCAAAAGGAACATCATCCATTTAAAATTTGATTTGATTTGATTTGATTGATTTGGTTGTTTGTTGTTTGATGGTTGAGGTGTTCATGATTGTGCTTGATATTCAATGTTAAGTTGCACTTTGATCATTGTGTTTGATGCATTGTCTAACTATTGTTTGTCTATTCATTTAAGCTCAAAGTTTATTGCCCCCAGTGAGTTCAGGATTTTACCCCCAGTCTAGAGCGATACATGACTATGATGCCAGAATATGTACATGAAGCTTCTGATGATAGGTAGATGGAAAAAGTGAATGGAGAAAGTGAATGGTCGGCATGCTCAAACAGATGGAAAAGCTAACCTATCACAAATAGCCCATGTTTCCAAGTTTTCACTACTTGTTTTTATTGCAATTTTTCATATTTTGTGACTTTTTGACATTTTTTTTGTATTTTTTGTATTTTTCTCTTCTTCTTTTTTTATTACCAAGATTCTTGTTTTTTTTTGTATCCTGACTCATCATGATAACCATTTTTTTAGGACATTTTTTTATTTTTTTATATTTTTTCAGGACTTTTAGCAATGCACTAGATGAGTCAGGTGTAGAATTTCTTGAGATGCAAGTTGTTGAGGGGTTCATCAAACAAATCCCCTTCAAATGTGGACAATTGATATGCTCTTGATCTGAAGACTAATATGATGCTTTGATCCTGTGTGAATGACTATGCTGGATGAAAGGACCCGATTGGAATAAATAGTATGAGTAGCAAGTATGGAGGGTGGTAGATATGATAGGATCCCTAATGTGGACACTACATGGGCCATCGGGCTTTAGACAAAAGGAGCTTGGGAAACCGATGAGTTATAATATATGAAGGAGTCATGATCAAAGGCACATTGAAAGACATCACCAATGGAAGTGTAATGATATGATAGGTAGGTAAACATGGATGAGTGGAATGGGATATGTGGTATGAGTGATGTGGAGGGAGACCATAGATCAATAAGTTCTTTCTTTGATTTTATTCTTTGATAGATGCCCCTAGTGATTGGTGGGGAAGAGGCATATTTGGAGATTAACTTTCACATGCTTTTATTTTTTACTTTTATTTTTTATTTGTCTGATAGGTTTTTATGTTGGCTAGGAGACTTGTCTAGATCTTTTTTTCTTTTTGTTTTGCTCAATAGCTTTTTGTTTTGGCTAAAGAAATTTTCTTGATCCTCTTTTGTCTTTTATTTTTCCAATAGCTTTTTGTTTTGGTTAACGGACTTTACTTGATCTTTCTTTCTTTGCATGCTTTCTTTTGATTCTGGATCTCCATTTGATAAAGGCATTTTTACCTTTGATTCTTGACTTTCATCCTTTATATTTTATTTGACCGATACTTGTTGATCCATGTCTAAGAGGTGGATGGATGTGGTTGAGATGGATGAAGTGAGAATGGTAGTGGTGATGCCATCAATAGAGTCTTTGATACTATCCTTTTTGGTAGTGTTAATGCCAAAAGAAGCTTGCACATCCTTAATGACTTGGCAAGATGGTTTAGGAAAGGCCATAGTAGGAGATTTGTACCCTAGCCCATGGCAGGTGGCATGGAAATATGATGCTTGGATATCCTCATCGAGGTCATGATCAAAGAGTGGGTTCTCATAGATGTCTTCTTCAAATAGGGGGTTGTTGTGGGTATCAAAAGTTTGAGTGGGAGCAGATATGGGAAGGGTAGTGTTGATGGTGATTTTGGCACCACAACAATGCAAGCAGAATATTGCTATTCTACTTCTCCTGAAAGAGAAAGGAAACACATGGATGCCTTAGCTCCCAAGGTCTTTGTAGTTGGGTCTCAATTGTGCTAATGTTACTCAGTGGTCAATACAACAGTAATATTCAAGGGGCCTGCTGGTGTTGAGCTTCTGGACTGTTCCTAGATCAAGCATGAAAATAAAGCCTACTTTAATTGGGGTTTTAAGGAAACAACAAAAGATAGATCAGGGTTTTGGAACTGAAAAGAACAATAGTTCATCCAATCTTAACTAGACTTGTTAACTTCAAGGAATTATAGACTAAAATTGTAGAACAAGATAAGCTTGTGATTGACACACAACCTCTTTCATTCTCAGTGCTAATTTGCATAACAAATTTTAATTACCATTTAAATAAAACACAAAATAATATTTCATTCCTTGAAGGCTCCACAAATCAAATGATCAAACTAAGACAAGTATCATTCAAGAACACAACATGAAGTAGATTAAACTCTGATTGCTTCTACTATTATTAAAACAGATAAGCAATATTTACAAAGTTGGCACAATCACTAGTGTACAGAGAATCTGTGTCTCCAGATTGTTTCCAACTACACTAAGAGAACTTTGAAAAATACATTATGTTCTGTGCTGAAATCTAACTATTAAACAAGAAGATAAAAGAAGCTCTCATTACTCATAATCAAGATGCAGCTCTGTCTCCTTCTGTTAACTAACTAACTCCTAATAGTTCTTAGTCTAAAAGTTCTCTAATCCTAGAAATTCTAATCTAGAAGTGCTAACTTTCCTCTAAATCCTTCTAACCCTTCACACAGAGGCAAGAATGCCTTATATACCGAATGTACAAGAAAGGATGCATTGTCCCCCCACATTAGGGTTTACAAAATATTTGTAAACTACAGGAGAGTCGGCTCTTAGATCTTTTGAAGAAAGTCAGTTGTGTATTAAATGTGAATCCTCATTGTCCATGCTGATGAAAGATTGTTTTCGAAAAGACCTGTAGATATTTTGTTGCTGTAGCATTAACTCTTCTGTCTCCGTGTCCATCTTTGAACTCTCTTGCACACTGCCTTGAATGCTCAGAATATCTTCATTAATATTGGTCTACTTCCTGCCAGTGGTCACCACAACTATCCCTATGACTCATAGTTTGTTCACCCTTCTTCTAGCCTTCTTCACGTTCTGGACCCGTTCGACATGCTGACCGTTCTCTGGAAGGTTCATCGGGCCTACTTGTAGATCTGGATATTTCACCTGAGCCAACCCATTGCCTTTGGATCTTAGAAGGAGTCCATTTCATTTGCACCTGGTAGACTTCTTACATAGGGGCAGTCAATCGGTCAAAGAGCCAATGGATTCATTCCTGAGTTCCTTGTGATTGGTGGAATAGAGGCCATGCAAGATTTTCGGGAGGTCAAAGGTCATGTGAATGCATCACATGTCAGTGAGACACCTTTGGTGTCTCCCTGATGCGATGATATCACTTTTAACAACTATCAGCATGACCTAGACCAGTCGAAGAGATAATTCGGCGAGCTTCAGAAGTCACATCGAGCTCATTTAACCTATTGACCTTCTCTCGATGAGCACATTTTGTATCAGCGAGACTTCTTTGTTCACCAAGACCTTCTGCCAATCTCCTCTGTTCTTTCCAAACTCATTCTGCACCCTCAGTGGGGTCCCCTAATAGCATTCTCCTGTCGCTGAGACTTTCTGATTTTGTTGCCAAGACATTCCCGAGTCACCGAGACTTCTTAGCGAACTCCAACTGCTATGCTGATGCCTTCCCTTTTCTTTGAGACCACATCCAATCAGCGAGACCTCCAACAAACCCCTTTTGATTTGGTGAGCCCATTATGAATTGGCATGACCCTCACAAGTTGGTGAGAGATTACCTCGAACTCTAGATCCTTCAGTGATTTTATTTCATGTCGGCAAGACTTCTTGGGGTCAGGGAGACCTTTTATCGAACTCCTTTATGCTTCTGCAGTCTCCTCGACCTTTTTTTTCTCCCTACCAAGCCCATTATGTCGACAAGAGTCATGGCGATGCCAAACTCCTTGGGCAAGCTCATCTCTGATGTCGGTGTAACTTTGATGTTTCAGAGAGACCCTATGGCAAACTCTCCTCTTTTACTAAACCCTGCTGTCACCAAGACCTTCTCGAGTCGGTAGGACATCCTACCGAACTCATTGCGTTAATTCTGAGTCTCCCTGATATCCTCCTTTCGGCGTGACTTCTGCTCTTCGAAAAGACATCTTGCTGAGAGCATTATCTTTTGGTGATCTACTATCATTTTGGGGAGACACTTTGTGGTCGCCGAGACCCTTTAGCGATCTTAGATCACTATTTTCGATGACTCTTTTGTCACTGGGACCTCATGGTGAAGTCCTCTTTACCTCCCAGTGGGCCCATTATGTATGTCAGGGAGACCATAATGTTTCGGGGAGACCTTACCCTGAACTCCTTTCTTCTTACCGAGCCCTCCTTCTCTTCGACAAGACTCTTCCATGTCGGTAAGACATACCAACGAAGGCACTTCATTCGCTTAGAGTCTCCCCGACTCCCTTTTGTTTTCTCCATGTCGCTGCAACAGTCTCTCATCGCGGAGAAGTCCCACAGATTGCCTTATGTCTCAGCGAGATGTAACTTAAGTCTTACATGAGTCGTTGTGACTTACCAAAATCGGGGAGACATCATATCAGTCACCTTATGTCTTATCGAAAACCTCCTTAAGTCCACCCTTCCGGTCATGGAGACATATTGATTCTCTCACTGAAGACCACCAATAGAATCCCCTTGTGTTGTGTCAGTGTGACTCGAAGACCTCGCTGAGACATCTCCCCACCACGAAGGCCTCTCACCAAAAGGCATATCTCCATCAGCGGTCGGTGAGACTTCGTGAACTTGTCAAGACTTCTGGGCAGGGAGAAAACCCTATACCGATATACAAATCCTTTTGACATTGGTCGGCAAGACATGGAGATCTCGCCAAGACCTCCTCCCAAAGGGAAAACTCATGTCGATAGGAAACTCCTAATCGCCCAAACGATGAATGATGTCTTGGCGATAGATGCCTGCATATTATTTATGATCGTGGCGACATCTCTGGGGTCTTGTCGATAGGCAACATAAACACAGATTTGAACCAAATGAACAATGGGTCGAGGAGACCATGATAACCCTACACCGATGAAGATGAACAGTGGGAAGTACTCTGATTCTTTGGATTTTGAATAGTCAGAGCCGAGCCACCAGTCGGTAAAAGCCTAGAAAGTCTTGTTGACCTTTTCCTTAGCAGATTTTCATGACCAACTAGACTAAAGCATGCACCCCAACTGAGCTCCCCTAA
This sequence comes from Sequoia sempervirens, assembly GCA_007258455.2. NCBI lineage: Eukaryota > Viridiplantae > Streptophyta > Pinopsida > Cupressales > Cupressaceae > Sequoia > Sequoia sempervirens. The sequence continues at coordinate 344,950,085 of VDFB02047230.1, read as the reverse complement.
CAAATATCATCCTACAGTAGGATTTAATCCTGCATTCAACAAAGAAGATCATACAAACAAAACCTAATTAATCAAAATCATCATTGAAATGAAACCCATGTCAGTAGGGTACCATTAAATCTTCAAACAAATGATCATACCAACAGCTCAGGTTTCAGGCCAACCCATGGAATCCAAGCCAGGTAGGAATTTCAGAGAATTCCGAGTCGGGTGGATTCCAACGAAATAAACATGAAAGCACCCATTAGAGACCTAATCCGATCACTATCAATCAAGGAGCAACATGCAAAACCTTCAAAAAAAGCATCAATTAAACATAAAATGCACCATCAATTACTAACTGGCCCTACTTCTCCATACTTCCTCACCTTCCACTAGACTTTGGGGAAATCTGCACGAGACGAAATTCCTCAAAGGAGAAGACACTTTAGCAAACCCAGGACAAACAGGGAACAACGGATTTGTGGAAAATCTAGGGGAGAAAGAAGTCCACGAAACCACGAGGATTTCCACAAAGACTGAAAATCCGCGAACCCACAATGCTCAGCTCGAGTTCAAGTGAAACCCAGGGAAATCTAGATTGGGTGGAAAATCCTAAATTCAGGAGAATACCTGAATTTTGACTGAGGCATAAAATAGAAGCAACCCAAGAGGAAAGACAAAAGACCCAAAACAAAGAAACCAAAAGAGAAAGGGGGACCCATTTTGATCCATATCAAAGTGGGGTGGTTATGCAAGGCATAACAAATGGCGACTTGGTTGGGAAAATGGTTTAACCATTTTCATGAATCTAAAGGATTCAACTACCTATAACTCCTGGTTCATGAACATGACAACTCCTTTTAGGTCAGTTATAACAAGCAAGGTAGAGCTAGAATCTCAAATGTAAGTCAATCAATGGCTACCCCCGAATCTATGTTTTTGGTTGATTGTGCATCACTCTTTCATAAAATTTTCTTCATATTTGGAATAATAATGTGCAAGATTTGAGCTACATGAGTTGATCCCTTTTAGTTGTCATGCAATGATATCCTGGGCATTGCTCCGCTGCCAGTCAGGCATCCATAGCCTCAACAGAGATACCTCTAGTTTTCTCATAGCATTGCTCTACTGCCAATCAGGCATCCATAGAGATACTGGAATCACCCATTCATATTGAATCCTCTTTTCTTTCTTTTGATAATTCTTTTCTCTTTTCTTTTGAAGCTTCTGATATTTCATTTAAAATCTTTTTCAATATGTCAGATGTTTAGCATCTGATCTAGGTTGAAAACTACCATGGACCTCATAACAGCACTTGGGAGATCAAGTTTTTCACTCAAATCTTACAACACCATAGTCCTAGGAAAAATATATCATTACAAAGGAGATGATCTTGATTATTTGTGACATATTCAGGGGAGCTGATGAAGGTTTTCTTACTTGGCACCTTGTCTTTAAAACTTCTCACAACCTTTATTGACAACAAACATGCAACAATGAATTGAGGACAGAATCATCCAACCAGAAGACTTGAAAATATCTAAACCACTTCTCTCCTAATGACCATAGCATGCTTCAGATAACAACCCACATCTTCAAAATAGAAATAAATAGATTAAACCCCCAAAGAACAGAACAAACAGAAAACAAAAGGCAAAGAAAAACAAAAGGAGACAGGGACAAACGTACAAATAGGAAGCTATTTACAGACAAGAGCCACATTATTTACACAAAGAGCAATAGATTATTCACATAAAGGAAAGAGCTATTTACAAACTGAAGCACAAAAGTTATATACATAACCGCAGATTATTTACAAACATGAGACAAAATAAATTATTTACATAAAGCAAACAATGAATTACTTATATACAAAACAAAAATTAACAAGCCTCAAGATTCAAAATAGTGCTTAAGGAACTGCCCATTAACAGGCAAAGGAACCAGCTCTCGAGTTAGGCTACTTAGTCTGAAAGCATTTTCCCTTAGGATCTCAGCAATTTGATAAGGACCTAGCCATAGTTTGTCAAACTTTTGGTGGCTGCCCTTCTTTTCATTGGCTTTATCCCATAACAGTACTAGGTCTAATATCCTAAAAGCTTTTATCTTGGCTCTTTTTTCAAACCAGTGTTTGACAATAGCCTGATGTCTGAAGAATTGTTGTAACGTAGCATTTCTTTATTCTTCTAATTTCAACAAAGCAGCTAACCTGATCTCTATCCTATTGTCACTGGAGTAAAATTTATGCATGAAATCCAGGATAGGTATTTGCAGATGGGCAGGAAAGATGGGCTCTTGGCCATATACCAGCTTGAATGGTGAGGTGTTTAAAGCAGCCTTAATCCTAGTCCTATTTGCCCACAATGTGAATTTCAGCTGGGTATTTCAATCTCTAGTGTTATGTTCTAACAGTTTCTTAATCACCCCTAAGAGATTCTTATTGGTAGACTCTGCAACTCCATTTCCTTGTGGATAATAGTTTGAAGAATGCTTCAAGACAATTTTGTGATCGTACGCCTAGAAAATAAACTCAGCAGAAGAAAAGGTAGAACCATTATCACATACTAGAGTGAAGGGTACCCCAAACCTCGTAGTGATACATTCGGTGAGGAACTTGATCACTACCTCCGTTGTGTTGTTTTTGCAAGGTATGGCCTTTGTCCACCTTGTGTAGTAATTAGTAACAGTCAAGATAAACTTATGTCTTGCAAAGGAATTTAGGTTAATCACTCCAATGAAATCCAGTGCCCACTAGGCAAATGGCCTTACCTCGTAAATGGGATGTAGTGGCTTGGCTGCATGGTGTTCCCTTGGTGTAGAAACCTGGCATGTGTGACATGTTCTCACATGTTGATGGGCATCCTTGAATACACAGGGCCAATAATAACCAGATCTAAGGATCTGGTGTGCCAGAACATCTGCAGAACCATGACCTATACCATGTTTCCCATGAAACTCAGAAATCACCTGTTGAGCCTCTTGATGATCAAGGCATCTCAGGTATACGCCTTCAAAATTCCTCCTGTATAGCAACCCTCCTTTGAACATGTAATGAGAACTCTTCAGTTTCAGGGCTCTCCTTTGAGTGGCATTCATGCCTTCTGGATAGTAATTTTTGAGCATAAAGCAAATGGTATCAGCATACCATGGGTCATTAGAGAAAGATTGGGTCGTGTACTGCTGACAGATGATGTTGTCACAAGCATTCACCATGGATTGGGATAAACCCATGCCCCTAACTAGTTTCATGGGATGTATCTCTAGATCAAATTCTTGTAAGATAGCCATCCATTTACCTCTCCTTTCTCCTAGCTCGCTCTGCATCAGTAGGGATTTTATAGCCGCATCAGGAACTACAGTGACGACTTGACTTCGAAGAAAATAATGTTAGAATTTCTTAACAGCCCGAACCAGCGCAAAAGCTTGCTTCTCCATAGGCAAGTATCTGACTTCCACATTTTTGAACAGAGAGCTCATAAAAGCAATCGGTCTCTCCTCTGCCTCCTCTTTGCATTGAGTTAAAACATCCACACATGAATGCTCAGAGGAAAAAGAGTAAATGTAGAATGGTCTAATGTAATCGAGGCTAGTGAGGACCGGTTCTTCTGAGATGGATCGCTTGATTTGCGCAAAGGTGGCCTTTGCTTCATCAGTCCACTCTACCTTGGCATCCATTTTCATCATTTCATTTAGAGGCTTTAAGCAAAGCCCGTGATGAACTTCCTCACGAAATTGATTTTCCCAAAGAAAGACTTCATTTCTTTCTTACTTCTTGGCCAGGTGATCTTCAGAATAGACTTGACTTGGTCTGGATCTATTGATATTCCCTTTTCTAAAATTATATGCCCCAAGAGCTTTCCCTCAAAAACTCTGAATATGCAGTTGTTGGGATTCAAGGAGATGCCATATTGAATACACCTCTAGAGAACCTTAGCTAAGTTGGCAGCATGATTGAGTCGATCCTTGGAGAACACTGTTAGGTCATCAATATAAACAATAATGCATTTGCCAATCAGATCCTTAAAAGCTATGTCCATGGTGCACTAGAAAGTGGCTCCAACATTTATCAAACCGAAAGGCATCCTCCTGTATGCAAGCATTCCCCACTTTGTAGTGAAAGTCATCTTCATCCTGTCCTCAAAGTCGACCATTACCTAATTGTATCTAGAGTAACCGTCCAAGAATGACATCATTTATGCTCCATTGATAGTCTGTAAGACTTCATCCAGAGAGGGAAGCGGGTAGTTATCCTTTTCTGAAGCCCTGTTTAGATTTCTGAAGTCCACGCATAGTCTAATCTCCCCATTCTTCTTGCAGACTGGAACTAAGTTGGCTACCCATGTTGAATGGCGCACAGGGAAGATTATCCTTGTAGACAACAACTTCTGAACTTCTTTGTAGATCAATGGCTCAATCAGGGCATTGACAGGGCACTGCTTCTGTTAAAAGGGTTTAACCTCTGGCTTCAAGGGGATAGTGTGAGTCATAACAGAAGCATCAAATGTCTGGAGATCTTCATATCCCCAAGAAATTACATAAATCTCTTTCTTAAGTGTTTCCAATATGTCTTTTCTGATTGCTTCAAGGTAGGCCTTCCCTATATAGACATTCCTTTCAGGGCCAGAATCAGCCAGGTTAACAATTTCATATTCGCCTCCCTTGCCTTCAGCTAGTATTTTCTCTCGAGCCCTTGGATCTGAGTGAAAGATTCTTTCCATAGCAACCATTCCCTTGGGAATGTTATTACTTTTCAGATTAAGAACCCCTTCTATATCACAATCTCCAAGGTTCCAATCTCCTTGATCCCTATTGGAATCATCAATAATTTTCCCCTCAAAAACATTAGAACTTGCTAGAAAAGCAAGGATATGTCAGTCATCATTGAAAACTTGAAAATTCTTAATATTGTCAAGGACAGTTGGGGTGGACATCAGTTCCACTGAGAATCTTTTGAATTTAGGGCTTGCATAGGTTCCACGGTGCTTGCAGCAACAGCCAATGAATCAGGTACCTGATTTTCTTCTCTAGGGATTAAGCTAATCCCAAAGGCATCAAAATCTTCGATCAGGTTCCATACCCTATTCCTATATGCTGCCAGCCTCTTGTTGTGACATGTATATTGGTTGCACACTTGCCTGATAACTATTTCTAAATCTCCCTTGACCATCAAAGTAATGACCTTCTTCTTATGTGCAAACATTAATCCCCGTGCCAGAGCTTCATATTCTGCTACGTTGTTTTTGCATCCAAATTGCAACCTGTAAGAAGCAAAGAAGGTTTTCCCTTGAGGGCTGGTTAGTACAATTCCAACACCACTACCTATCTTAGACTTGGATCCATCAAATGTAAGGGTCCATAGCTGATCGTGGGCTGGGGTTGATTGTTTTGAAGCTATTATGGGTGCTTGAGTAGAATGAGCCAGGTGTGGGACTCCTTGATTTTTTACTTCAAGTATAAGGGAAGGGTGTTTTGTAAGCTCCTTAGGTGCGGTCTCCAATTCTGGCTTAGCTATATCATCTAACCTATGGCTATCCTTCTGACAACCGCTTGTGTCTTTGCTTAACCTTTTAGGCTTTAGTACATTTGTAGGTGAAGGGGTGTTAAACAAATCTTGGGGCTACTCCTCATCAGTATACTGATTTGGGCATGTGTCTAGAGTAGGTTTGATCTAAGAAGGGATTTCTTTTGAAAGCATTGTATTCCTAGTTAACATGGTTGCTTCCTTGGCCTCAAATGAGAAGCAGTTTGCAATGGTATCAGGGCGACTTGTTCTAGCTTCCTCAGCTTTGGAAACATGATTTAAAATGTCCCTACAAGGTTGACAAGTCAATTCAGAATGACTTTGATAATGTACCCTGCACCAGTTAGGGAGCAGGAGACTTTGTAGATCTATATCTACCCCTAAGACCAATTGGTCTTGTTGCAGCTTTCTAACCAAGGCCTGTTGATTTTCATCAATGGTGGGGTCAAGACTTTTTTGTTTTGACCTGTCTTTAGCATTGAGAACCGAGAAGGTTAGGATTTCCTCACTTTTGTAAACCCCCATCTCAGTTTTGAAAAAGGCTACCTCATTTAGGCAATCATATTTGGTGATGATATGCTTGAGGCGAGGCTCACTTTCAATCCTAATCTAATTAGGAATCCCTTTCCATGATAGCCACATATGTGAAAAGTCAAGGGAAAGATATCCCCCTAAATTTTTCATCAAATCTCGGCTTAGCAGCATGCCATAGGTCTCGGGAATATTTGCCACTTGAATATCTATGTTGGTTAGGATCCTAGGATCTAATCCTACTTGAACGTGTATGTTTCTTAATTTCCCTACCACATTAACCTTTGTTTTGTCAAGTTGAATGACCTTTGTTAGCTCTCAAAAACATAGGTTTTAACCACAAAAGGTTGCCAAGCTTTCACAATGTTTCAGGGTAACAGAACAAGGTTTGAAACAATCAAACCTTCTACTCTTTAGGTGCTGCAAGACCAAGGTGGGTATACCCTTCTGAACAATGTAGACTTAACTTGCAATCAATCCACGTACAACACTTTTTCATAATGGAACATGGGAGTGAACAAATGAAATTCAATTTGAAAATAGTGACAATATTCTGCTATAAGTCCTAAATACTCAATTAAAAGTAACAAAGTGAGTTTATAATGATGAGGTGCAGAGACTAGTGCCTTGTTGGGTATGCGGAGTCAAATGAGATCAAGACAAGCAACACTTTTTTGGAGAAGACACAAGTTATCTAGCATATGCTTTGTTTACAACTTGTATAAACATGCAACCATGTAACTACTAAGTTCTACTTCAATAATCCAAAATGAGTTTCTCTTATTACTATGATCAATAAGAGGATTTAATCTTTGCTTGAAAGAACCAGTTGATTGATCACACAAATACAGCAAATGTGTATCAATAAATCAAACATAAACTTTCTATGTTAATTTAAACAATCAAAAAAATCATTCATGGAGACAACTTAGCAATATTTTTCATTTCAATTCAATAGATAATTGACACCAGAGAAAATGCAGCAACATCAACTGAATCTCATAAATACCTCCATTGTGAAAATCATGCAATAATAGCCTCTGATTTGATAATTTTATTCTACTATATCTATTTTGCAGTCAATCAAAAATCTCATGTTTGGTCCTTATTAACAACTACAACATGCTTATTTATACACCAGCATGAGAAAAATATCAAAATAAAATATTATGTCAGCCTCCACAAGATTCGGGCTCCAATCGAGCTAGCAAGCAACGGTCTTCAAGTGTATTCATGTCAGCCTCAGCATTTTGAAATTCTATTTTCACCAGTGAGTAGTCGGCAAGACATCCATATCATCCTACCGAAGGCAATTCACTCGCTTATTGTTCCACTTGCATCCCTGTTTTAATCGCATTCGCCGTAGCTACCCGCATGTTATACCGAAGTCAAGAAGCACCCTTATGTCTTCACTATGTTTCGCCATAGCCTCGTGATATCAGGGAGACATCATATCAAAAACCTTATGTTACTCTGAGAGCCCCCTTTTTGCCTTTTGCCATGTCGCTATGACTTAAAGTTTCTCCCACCGACAAGCCCATCACGTATGTCGTTGTAGCCTCCATCCCTCAGCAAGAAGTCATAGAGATTTTATCAGGTTATATCGAAAGCCCCCCAACCATCGATGAGTCACCGTGACACAAGATATCTCACACCGACAGCCATCCTCCACTTATCACCATAACATCCAACCTTCGGGGGGACATCCCGTAGACATCATTTTGCTATTCTGAAAGTCCCACACCATACTTCTTTTCTGTTCGCTGAAAAAAATCACTTCCTATGCCGAAAATCATTCCCCACACGCTATCGCCAAAACAAATCAATATTGGGGAGAGGTTATAAAGAATGCGGACACTATACCGAAAATCCTTTGCACACCACACTATCACTGTAACTCGATAAAATCAGGGAGACCTCACAGAGACAACACCAAGTCACACTAAAGCACCTTGTAGTCATCCCTGTTCGCCAAGACCAAGCCAAACCCTCGCTAAAAGAAAATTAAAAGATATCGTCGACAAGACACAATAGATTCGGTATGATATATATCGATGCCTCAAGCCTTTGCCGATAGAACCCATACTCGATCGCCGAAACAAAACCAAGGTCTCACCAACAACCACCTGTAAATAAAATCCAGTCGTTATGACAAATAATAAGTCTTGCCGATAGGCAACTCAAACTTATGCAAGTAGAAGACGCACAATGGGTCGGGGAAACAATGGTGTTCTCATGCTGATATGAACTAGAATGTGGAAAACGCATAGATAGATGATTTTGGGGTCAGATATAAGCCAAAATATGAGCAAAAATATTATGAAATGAAGGAAACATGCACAAGGAAATACTCATATGGAGACTTAGGGGACATGAAAAATATACAAAAATCATCTAATTTTAACAGTTCCAACAACCTTCTTATTAGTTTGAATGGGGTTTAATCCTAACTTCTTGCATATGGAAAATGGCAAGACATTTCCTGAAGCCCCGAGTCCAATAAACAATTATGTAGGTTCTTGCCAGAAATCCTTAAACTTAAAAGGAAAGGTGGAGTACCTACCTTGTTTCTATATAACATTGCATTCACGTCCCTAGTAGGTGCCACCTTGCTCTTTCTTTTTGACTTATCAGCTTGTTCTAGAGCTTTCAACACTATCTCCCTTTGAGCAGAGCACCACTTTAAAATGTCAAAATATGACAAAGAAGTTTTATGTTTCTACATCTCAGAAACAATGTCAAATTATGTATTATAACTTGAATTACTTTTGAAAATAGTAGAGGAATTATCCTTGTTATGAAGGTCAAGTGGGCCTTTTGGTGGACGAGGATTATTATCAGCACTTTGATTTGGAGGCACCATGTGATTAGGAGGTGTTGATGTAGTGAATGGACTCTTACCTTGATTTCTCAGAAAGTGCCCTCCTTTTGTTTGAAAAGCCTAGGCATCATATCAATCTTCTTCTAGTTCATTCTCCTCTTGCCTTGGGAATGATGATTCATCTTCAAAAATGTCATAAGCCATTGTAGCATTCACTGAATCACCTCCTTCTTTTGAATTCCCCTGAAAGGTGTGGGCATCTTCGTGTGCCATCTTGACAACCTTCTCCATCTGAGGGCAGTTTATCTCAGAATGGGTTGTAGTATCATGCAGTCTGTACCAGTTAGTCATGAAATTCAAGTCGGCCACATTTATAGTATGTGTTCTTTCCTCATTTGCTTGATAGTTGTGAGAGACTCCACCATTATTGGGCTCGGTATTCCATTGTCTATTGTTATTTGGCCTTTTATTATACCCTCTATTTTGGTTTTGGTACCCTTGATTAGAGGAATTTTGCCTTGATAACCCCTTTGGTTGTAATTGTTATGATTCTGATAACTACCCTGATTGTTGCTGCTTTGACTAGGGTAGTTACCCTGGTTTTGGGAAGGGTTCAACCAAAGTTGAGTAATGTCATTTGTAACTTGAGATAGTGTTTTCTTCAAGATTTCCATCTCATTTGTAAGCTAAATTATTTTCTCACTTACCACAGCCTTGCCCACAGGTGGCTGATCAACATGACTTGGTGTTCCAATTTGGTTCTGATGACCATGGGAACTTTGAGGAAGCTATGATTGTTGAAAAAGATCAGAAGTCCCAGGAGCAAAGAATGGAATAGGTGGTTGGGTTTTCAATTCAAACAAAGGCCCATAATGGGAAGGAGACATTCCCAGGATAGTATTGAAGGGAGGGGTTGGGCTATGCATCTGATATCCTATTGAAGGGAACCCTCCTCCTAGGCCTCCTTGTTGAAAACTGATTTGTTGTTGCAGCTTGATACCTAGGTGGTAGATTTTTGATAGAGAGTCAATCTCAACTGGTTGATAGGTCCTTTGCAAGAACAAGCCAAGCAAGGGGTTTATAACCCTAAAGTAAGCTTGAATGGCACTATCCTCAGTGACTAAATAGGGATCTTGCAATATTCTATACATTGTTTGAACCTAGTATTGAATAAAGGCAAGGGTTCACCTAGTTCCTTTTTTATAGTAGCAAATTGGTGATATAAAAGAGCTAGATCCACATAGATTCTGAAATGATTAATAAAAGCATTTTCCAGGTGTGTCCAGGTCAGGATAGAACCTTGAGGGAGATATAGGTACCAATTGTAGGCCATATCCCCTAAGAAATAAGGAAACAATCTACAGACTACATCCTGGTGGGCTATCTGAGCTCTAGTACAAGCATCCTTAAAAGATTGTATGTTCAGCACTCCTTGACTCGCCATGAATTTACTTAGGAAAAAATTTCTCAGGGTTCTTAGGCAGGTCATGAAAACCTCCGGGAATAGTCCCCAATGGAGAGGGATTATTTTGGAAGAATGCCATTGGTGGCGGTGGTGGTGGTTGATCCAACTGTTGTATGGGTTGAACTAGATGTGATAACAATTGAGCTGGATGTGATGTTGTATTGATAGGTATCCATTGGGGTATTGGTTAAAAGCCTGGTGGAGTGAGCGGGGTTGATAAAGGCGGTATGATGGTTGTCCCAGTCTTGCAAACCTTGTGTCTTGTTGGGGTCTTGAGTTCTATCAACGGTGATGGATTTTCAGCTGATCGAAGGACTCTGTGAAGCCTTTCTAGAGAGAAAAACCTAGCTTTATCCAGTTTTCCCTTCTAGGCCCTCCTTCTAGCGCCAGTTCCTATTGATGGTGATTTTGGCACCACAACAAAACAAGCAGAATATTGCTATTCTACTTCTCCTGAAAGAGAAAGGCAACACATGGATGCCTTAGCTCCCAAGGTCTTTGTAGTTGGGTCTCAACTGTGCTAATGTTACTTAGTAGTCAATGCAACAGTAATATTCAAGGGGCCTGCTAGTGTTGAGCTTCTAGACTGTTCTTAGATCAAGCATGAAAATAAAGCCTACTTTGATTGGGGTTTTAAAGAAACAACAAAAGATATATTAGGGTTTTGGAACCGAAAAGAGCAATAATTCATCCAATCTTAACCAGACTTGTTAACTTCAAGGAACTATAGACTAAAACTATAGAACAAGATAAGCTTGTGATTGACACACAACCTCTTTCATTCTTAGTGCTAATTTGCATAAAAAAATTTAATTACCATTTAAATAAAACACAAAATAATATTTCATTCCTTGAAGGCTCCACAAATCAAATGATCAAACTAAGACAAGTATCATTCAAGAACACAACATGAAGTAGATTAAACTCTGATTGCTTCTACTGTTATTAAAAAAGATAACAATATTTACAAAGTTGGCACAATCACCAGTGAATAGAGAATCTGTGTCTCCAAATTGTTTCCAACTACACTAAGAGAACTTAGAAAAATACATTATAGTCTGTGCTGAAATCTAACTTTTAAACAAGAAGATAAAAGAAGCTCTCATTACTCAGAATGAAGATGCAACTTTGTCTCCTTCTGTTAACTAACTCCTAACAGTTCTTAGTCTAAAAGTTCTCTAATCCTAGAAATTCTAATCTAGAAGTGCTAACTTTCCTCTAAATCCTTCTAACCCTTCACAAAAAGGCAGGAATTCCTTATATACATAATGTATAAGAAAGGATGCGCTATCCCCCCACATTAGGGTTTACAAAATATCTGCAGACTATAGGAGAGTTAGCTCTTAGATCTTTTGAAGAAAGTCGGTTGTGTATTAAATGTGAATCCTCGTTGTCCATGTTGATGAAAGATTGTTCTGGAAAAGACCTGTAGATCTTTTGCTACTGCAGCATTAACTCTTCTGTCTCCTTGTCCATCTTTGAAATCTCTTGCACTCGACCTTGAATTCTTAGAATATCTTCATTAATATTGGTCTACCTCCTGCCAGTGGTCGCCACAGTTGTCCCTGTGACTCATAGTTTGTTTGCCCTTCTTCTGGCCTTCTTCGTGTTCTGGACCCGTTCAACATGCTGATGGTTCTCTGGAAGCATCATCAGGCCTGCTTGTAGATCTATATATTTCACCTAAGCTGGCTCATTGCCTTTGGATCTCAGAAGGATTCCATTTCATTTGCAACTGGTAGACTTCTTACACAAGGGCAGTCAATCGGTCAAAGAGCCAATGGATTCATTCCTGAGTTCCCTGTGATTGGTGGAATAGAGGCCACGCAATATTTTCAGGAGGTCAAAGGTCATGTGAAAATATCGCATTTTGGTGAGACACCTTTGGTGTCTCCTTGATGCGATGATATCACTTTTAACAACTATCAGCATGACCTGGACCAGTCGAAGGGACAATTCGGTGAGCTTCAGAAGTCACATCGAGCTCATTTAACCTATCGGCAAGACTACGTTCTTTCGCTGAGACCACATAACGAAGTTCCTCTTCTCTCGGCGAGCACATTTTGTAACGGTGAGACTTCTTCATTCACCAAGACCTTTTGTTGATCTCCTTTTCTCTTGCCAAACTCATTTTGTACCCTCAGTAGGGTCCCCTAATAGCATTCTCCTGTCGCTAAGACTTTCTAATTCTGTCGCCAAGACATTCCCGGGTCTCCGAGACTTCTTAGCAAACTCCAACTGCTATGCTGATGCCTTCCCTTTTCTTTGAGACCACATCCAATCGGCAAGACCTCCAGCAAACCCCTTTTGATTTGGCGAGCCCATTATGAATCAGTGTGACCCTCACGAGTCAGTGAGAGATTACCCTGAACTCTGGATCCTTCAACGATTTTATTTCCTGTTGGCAAGACTTCTTGGAGTTGGGGAAACCTTTTATCAAACTCCTTTATGCTTTTGGAGTCTCCCCGACCTTTGTTTTCTCCCTGCCGAGCCCATTATGTCGACAAGAGTCATGGTGATGCCAAACTCCTTGGGTGAGCTCATCATTGATGTTGGTGTAACTTTGATGTTTCAGAGAGACCCTATGGAAAACTCCCCTCTTTTTCAAAACTTTTTTGTTGCCAAGACCTTCTCGAGTCAGTAAGACATCCTACTGAACTCGTTGCATTCATTCTGAGTCTCCCCAATATCCTCCTTTCGGCGTGACTTCTACTCTTCGGCAAGACATCTTGCTGAGAGCGTTATCTTTTGGTGATCTACTATCATTTCAAGGAGACACTTTGTGGTCACCGAGACCCTTTAGCAATCTTAGATCACTATTGCCGATGCCGCTTTTGTCGCTGGGACCTCATGGCGAAGTCCTCCTTACCACCTAGCAGGCCCATTCTGTATGTCGGGGAGACCATAATGTTTCTGGAAGACCTTACCCTGAACTCCTTTCTTCTTATCGAGCCCTCCTTGTCTTCGACAAGACTCTTCCATGTCAGTAAGACATCCCAGCGAAGGCACTTCATTCGCTTAGAGTCTCCCCGACTCCCTTTTGTTTTCTCCGTGTCGCTACAACATTCTCTCGTCAGGGAGAAGTCCCATAGATCGCCTTATGTCTTAGTGAGATGTAACTTGAGTCTTATATGAGTCGCTGTGACTTACCGGAATCAGGGAGACATCATATCATTCACCTTGTGTCTTATCAAAAACCTCCCTAAGTCCACCCTTCCGGTTGTTGAGACATATTGATTCTCTCACCGAAGATCGCCGATAGAATCCCCTTGTGTTGTGTCGATGTGACCCGAAGACCTTGCTGAGACATCTCCCCACCGCGAAGGCCTCTTGTCGAAAGGCATATCTCCCTCGGTGGTCAGTGAGACTTCATGAACTCACTGAGACTTTTAGGCGGGGAGAAAACCCTATGCCAATATACAAATCCTTTTGACAGCGGTCAGCGAGACATGGAGATTTTTCCAAGACCTCCTCCTGAAGGAAAAACTCATGCCGATAGGAAACTCCTAATCGCCTAGACGATGAATGATGTCTTGGCGATAGATTCCTGCATATGATTGCTGATCGCGGTGACATCTTTGGGGTCTTGCCGATAGGAAACATAAACGTAGATTTGAACCAAACGAACAATGGGTCAAGGAGACCGTGATAACCCTATGCCGATGAAGATGCACAGTGAGGAGTACTTTGATTCTTTGTATTTTGAATAGTCAGATCCAAGCCACCAATCGGTAAGAGCCTAGAAAGTCTTTCTGACCTTTGCCTTAGTGGATTTTCATGACCAACTAGACTGAAGCATGCACCCCAACTGAGGTCCCCTGACAAATGTCATCCTGTAGTAGGATTTAATCCTGCATTCAATAGAGAAGATCATACAAACATAACCTAATTAATCAAAATCATCGTTGAAATGAAACCCATGTCAGTAGGGTACCGTTAAATCTTCAAACAAATGATCATAGCAACAGCTCAGGTTTCAGGCCAACCTGCGAAATCCAAGCCAGGGGGGAATTTCGAAGAATTGTGAGTCAGGCAGATTCTAGCGGAATAAACATGAAAACACCCATTAGAGACCTAATCCGATCACTATCAATCAAGGAGCAACATGTGAAACCTTCAAAAAAAGCATGAATTAAACATAAAATGCACCATCAATTACTAACCGGCCCTACTTCTCCATACTTCCTCACCTTCCACAGACTTCAGGGAAATCTACACAGGACGGAATTCCACAAAGGAGAAGACACTTCAGCAAACCTGGGACAAACAAGGAACAACAGATTTTAGGAAAATCCGAGGGAGAAAGAAATCCTTGAAAATCCATTCCACTCGGATTTTCGCAAAGATCGAAAATCCGCGAACCCACAACACTTAGCCGAAGTTCAAGCGAAACCTGGGGAAATCCAGATTGGGTGGAAAATACCGAATTTAGCAGAAGACCTGAATTCTAACTGAGGCATAAAATAGAAGCAACCCAAGAGGAAGGGAAAAAGACCCAAAACAAAGAAACAAAAAGAGAAAGGGGGACCCATTTTGATCCAGATCAAAGTGGGGTGGTTATGCAAGGCATAACAAGTAGGTGTGTCATCAGGATCACAAAAGGTTTCAATCCCAACATGGTCATCTTCCTGCATGTCTTTTGTATTTGTCTCAACATCATTGTTGGAATTTTGATCCTTCTCGATGGTGGTAGCAATGTCTTTTGCTAACAAACTATCCAAACAATATTCTCCACATCCTAGCTCATGGATTTGGACCTTGGGGTTTGATTTTTGAGTAACTATGGTAGATGCTTTAAGGATTTAGAATCAACATGTGTTTGTGAAGAAGGTACTTCACAATTGCTAGGGGTTTCATCTTTAGGACTTAGATTACGGTCGTACATGAAAGAATTGGGATCTCCTTGTATTGTGATTTCAACTCCCTCATGAGAAAACTTCAAACATTGATGGTATGTAGAGGATACTACTTGCATTTCATGTATTCACGGTCTTCCAAGGAGGATGTTATAGGTCAAGGGGAGATCAAGAACTTGGAAAACCACATCTTTCGCCACAGGTCCAACACTAGTTGGTAGAGTAACTAATCCTTTAGATAAGCACTCATCTGCATCATATCCCTTCATGGTAATCTTTTTATTGGAGTCTATGACATTTTCTTAACATCCCAATGCATGTATAAACTTTAAAGAGCATATATTTAAACTAACTTCTCCATCTAATAGAACACATTTGACCAAACATTTATGGATCAAAACTTCAATATAAAGTGGAGCATTATGCAAATGGATGAGTGATGCATCATCATTTTTAGTAAATGATAGGCAATGAGGTGCGGTTGAGTGTCCCACCATAGCTTGGGATTGAAAAACTTTAAAATCAATTGGTACGATGTCTTGTTTATCATGAATTTGATTGTGAACTGTAGAAATGTTAAGAATGGTAGTGTCATAGACATAGTTTACATACTTTCCTTTGTTGTTTGATGAAGAAGATTCCCCTTTTTCATAGTTTGGTAGAGGGTTCTTGAATGCTCAATGATCATTGTTCATTTGGGGTCCTTCTACAAATAAGGTCTTGATATCAATGAAGTCTTGTATCAAATGTTTCCGTTGTATGAAATTGTTTGTCTTGTGTCGCTTGATATGATGAAAATCACAGTAATGTGCATCATTCCACTAGGATGGTTTAACTTGTGGGTTATAATCTTCTGCCTCCAGTAATATTATGACTTGAGCTTCAAGAAGCTCTTTCAATGTTGATTCCAATGACTGTCCCAAAGGTGTGAACCTTCTTTGAATTGAGGATGTTCAATATGGTGGTGGTTTGGTTTCAGCATTGCTTTGATTATTGTTTTGGTTGGTGTTTTGGTTGTTGTTTTTATTGTTGGTGGGATTGTTGTTTTGATTGGTTTTGATGGAAATAGTTGTCAAGTTAAATACTAGTTTGGCATTTTGTATTTTTTCTACACCATCATTGTTACCATCATTCTTGTTTTGTTGCCAAAACTTTGGTTTATCACTGTTGTTGTAATTGTTGGAGGAGCTTGATGAGTTGTTTTCATTGTAAATTTTAATGACTCCTCTTTTGACTGGAAAGCTTCTTCGATTTTAATTCCATTCTCAATCATTTTCTCAAAGGTAGGTGGAGATTGTAATTCCAATCTATAACTCATTTCATCATTTAGGTTGTCAATAAAAATGTCCATCTTTTATTTTTCTAGTATGGGACGAGAATATCTTGCAAACAACCTTCTCCATCTTTGCAAAAATGTGAGGAATGATTAACCCCTTTTTTTTTCGTATTGCAAAGTTTTTTCATTGTTATCTCATGTTGGATGTTGTAAGAATATTGGGTGATGAATTTTTTAACCAAATCTTCAAAGGTTCTAATTGGTGGCACAAGTTTGGAGAGCCATTCATGGCATTGTCCACCTAGGCTTCATGGAAACAATCTCATCAAGTAAGACTCTTCGTGTACAAATTCAAGGCTCATGGCTCTAAATTCCCTCACATGATCAATTGGATATATTTTACCATTGTATTTGTCATACTTTGGGAATTCACAATGTTTAGGAAAAGGGATCATGTTGATGGATTGATCAAAAGGATATGGACAATTGTCTTGGAGAAAATATCATTTTGATGTTCCCCTTTGCATGTCAAGAATTTGTTGTTGGAGGTTTATCATTTGATAAGTTAAGGCAACCACTTTTTCTGAATCATTTTTAGGATTTTTAGGAGGTTCTTTCAATTGATTAACATCAAATTTAGGTGGAATTTTGACACCTTTTTTAGCCAGCATTAGTAAGTATTTTTCCCCATTTCTTTGAAAAATCTTTTCTAAGCATTTGTGGAAATTTTAATCTTGTTCAGTATGTTGGCTATCTTCCTTAGTTATTTCTTCATCTTTAGTGTTGTGAGTTCCATGGAAAGGATTTTCTTCAGGTTTAGCCATGGTGTTTTGAGTTTCAATGTTCAGAGTTTCGATGTTTTGAGTTTTGATGTTTTGGGTTTTAAATTATTTTTCCTTGAGTTTCTAATTTTGTAATCTTGTTTGAATGGGCATACAAGTGTTACACTTTAACTAAACTTTGATCTTTGTTTGGAGGAGTGCCAAGGATGAAAACCAAGTCAAATAGAATGACAAATTCTATTGATGAGACTAAGTTTGATTTTATTATACAAATTTGTTTCATGATGAAAGGATGACAAATCCTGATGATGAAACTTAGCTTAACAATAAAAGGTGTGATAAGTTTGATGATTTAGGAACTTTGAGATGTTTTAGATCTAGGTTTAGTTTGGATAATTCCACTTGTAGAGGTTAGTTTTAACAATTTTAGACTCTGTGGTACCTGAGGAATGATTCTGGGCTTAAAAAGATTCTAAATTTTGGTTCAAACTATGAAATAGGGGATAAATTTAACTGTCAGGTTTTGCATTTAACATATGCACTAAAACAGAGCCTAGATGCACTAAAAGATTGTACATATGCAATGGAAGACAGCCTGGATGTGCTACAGAATGTCTTGAATGCACCATAGAAAGGCTTGAATGTGTTGCAAGATTGGTTGGATGCGCTACAAAATAGCTTGAATGCGCTAAAGTATTGGGTGGATGCACTACAGTAATGGGTGAATGTGCTACAAAATGCAATGGATGTGCTGGAAGATATAGTGTATGGGTTATAATAACATATGGATGCACTAGAGAATGGTGTAAATGCGCTAGAACAAGCAGTGGATGCGCTGAATTGGAAAAATGTGACAGTTTCTTGCAAGTTTGTTTGATTTTTTTTGATTTTCCAGTCAGAGCATTGGTTGTTTCAAAAGATGTTTTTTGAATCAAGGTTTTCACTTCTAGTGTGTGGTGTTTTGTTTGAAATTTATTCAAAAACACATTGGTAAAACCCATCAAACATGTACAATCCTAAGGCTATGTAGGACAATATTTACTGGGTTCCCACTCGGATTTTACTCCAACTGCGCCTACTTTTAGCAAATGATTAGAAGCTTGACCCCACTAGCTCCCCTCCATGACACTCACTTCTCAAGGCAACCAAGCTTCAGTACCCATGAATCTCCTATGGCATACTTCTCATCTCTACTAAAAGCCACAAAAATGTGGGACGACTTCAAAGGTTAGGCCTTCTACGCCAATAAATAGAATAGGATTTTGGCTTGCTATAACAAAGGGTTCTAGTATAGGCATTATGTTCATGGGAGATCATCCATTCAGCAAGATACCATTGTTTCCCTTCTTGTCGGAACAATCCTCATGATACTTAAACTTTCCTCAAGTACCCACACTTATATACCGGTTGGAAGTCACTTGGCTTTAGCGTGTTACCGGTTGGGTCATTCTCTTGGGTGATTACTTTTTCCAACAAGGCAGGCCTTCTATGGATAAAATAAAATAAAAATGAATGGGTCTGGCTTTTTGGTCACCCAGTTAAGGGGAGAGCATATGCCTACCATTCATCAAGCACAAAAGACATGGTGTTCTTTCCCTCCTAATTAATCTAGATTCCTAAATTAACCAAAAGGAAATAAATCAACTCTAGGCTCTGCACCAAATTTATTAGTAGTTGCATAAATTTGTCTTTGACTGGCATATCATCCACCTGCAAGCAAAAAATAGTAATTAGTTTTCAGGATTTTTTAAATATTTTGCAAATGTTAACCAATGTGCTAAAACAATCGTCCAATGTGCTATAACAGATACTAAATGCGCTAAAATGCTCTCTGTATGCACTAAAATACTCCTTGTATGCGCTAAAACAGTTGTTCGATGCACCCAAAGAAATATCGTATGGGTCATAACAAACCCCGAATGCGCTAAAATATTTATCGTATGCACTAAAAGAACTCGTAGTCGCACTAAACGATCACGTCTAGCCTGTTCATGAAAAAAATTCTAGAAAATTGTTAAACATGGGGTTAATGCCCCACGGTGGGTGACATTTTATGTCTGTGTGAATTTGTGGGAGTTAACAAATCAATAACAAAACAACACAAACACCAATGAGATGTATCATATTAAAGATTTGAATGAAAAATTTAATCTAATTGCAAACAAACTAAATCTCTAAAAACATTCCATTGTTCTCTATTCTTAAGGATTCATTAAATCATATTGGCTCTTAGATTTTATGTGTGCACTATGATTGTTAGAATGACAACCTAAGAAATGAGATGCTATTGCATGCAAGAATATAAGTTCCTACATGAAACTATGTGATTAAATCCATGATGCTATGATATTAATGCTGCTATGATGAAATGAAGATTATGCTAAGATTATGATGCTAAATACTATGTATGAAAGCTAAGATAATAACTAAAATGCAACTATAACTAAGACATGATTCTAGGTTAGAGCGATAAAACAAATCTAAATGCTAAATGCTCCAACTATGAACGCTCCAAATTGCTCCAATGCTATTCCTGCATAATAAACTTGCTAAAAGATGTGATGTAAAATGCTATAGCAAGGGGTTGTATTTATAGTATTTTCAAGGCATTTTGTGATGTGGCAGAAATTAATGGTCAAGATTCAAACATGAGAGATGAACGGTGGAGATGGAAGAATCTTGGAGGATGTTCCCTTGACCAAAGGCAACATTCCAAATGTATGGGAGAATAAAATGTGTGAAAAGGCCAAGTGCGTGGGAGAATAAAACGTGTGAAAAGACCAAGTGTCCAACATGTGCCTAAATTTAAATTGGGAATTTAAATATTAGACATATACTTAAATTCATGTGACACTTGATGAGGTGGCAAGAGGGAAAGTTATAGGCATGTGCTTAAATTTAAATTTGGGATTTAAATTTAATGAAAATATTACTAATTAAATAAAAAAAACTATGTGAATTTGTTTATTTAATTAAAATAGAAGAATGTGATTTTAGATTGAAGAATTAGAATAGTGAACCATATAAATAAATTGAGAATGTATTTATAAGTAGATAAAATAAAAGATTTATTAATTAAATAACTGGTATTTAATTAATTGATTGTCTTGACCAATTTTAGGTGTATACAGAAAGTATTTTAAAATATTTATTTTTCATGCTAATTGATGTTTGCCATATTTTATTGGGTAGTGTATGGTAGTTTGATTGCAAAGCTATACATGATGGCAGTGTGAATACTTATAAGTTGATAAATGATGGAGTGAAACGTGTAATTTTTCTCTTAAAAGAGGAAAGTGAGAATAAATGATATTGCCAACTAAAAATAAATTTTAAATATTTTTGAGAAATTTTCATTGTTGTTATTCTTAAGTGTATGCAAGTGGAGAATTCCATAGAGGAAAATGTTTGATACATCCTAAGATTTGTACATTTTTGACATAGTATAGTCATATTAATTTTGATATTCTACCTAAAAGATTTCCACCCATAAGAATCATGTCGTCATATGGATGTAATTCTAAGAACAAGTTTACCTAATAAGGTAGCCCATAGATTAACACCAAATAAAAGTGAGGAGTTGAATAGGCTAGTTGAATTCTTATTGAAGAAGGAATTGAGTAGAGAAATTTTGATTCTGTGTGGTACTAATAGTTGTAGACACCTAAAAATGCCTCAATGGATCACATTAGCCAACTAACATCATTTTGTCCTCAAACCCATCTTTTTTTTTGTTTATTGAATTAAATAAGCCTAATTATTTAATTAAATACCTTATTTTCACCTATTAATCTAATTGATCTAATTGGGTTAATTCACCCCCTCTCTCACTGACATTTCATCCGATTTAATTAAATAATGCAAATTATTTAATTTTAACCCTAAGTCTTCTTATTTAATTAAATAACCTAAGATATTTAATTAAATATCATATTTGCATCTCCTTTTCATTAAATAAATCAATAATTTAATGAATATCCTCACATTCCTCATCTTGCACATTAAAATTTAGCTTTAATTAACTAAATTGCTAATTTCCCTCTCATCCACTTGCATAAGGAATATTCTCCTATTTTCCTCCAGAAAAAAGGGGTAATGATTACTCCAAACAAACTTTGAAAAAACTTTTTAAAGTTGTTGCAAAGTGTGTTTTTTTGCATGATTGTGAGCCCTTGATCTTTTCTTGATCCATGTGATCTTTGATTCTCATACATTGATGAGAATCCTTGATCCATGTTTCATCCTCCTTTCATTTGTGACCATTGATAGATCAAATCAATCTCATCCATTGTTTTTTCATTTGATCTCCATTAACTCAATTATTTAATAAATATCATATAATTCCCCTAATTTGCATAATTCAAACTTTGTTTTAATTATTAAATTACTAATTCTTCCACTTGCAATGCAATATTCCAAGGGAATATTTCTCCTTTGCACATTCCTCCAAAAGGAGAATATTCCCATGGAATATTCCTTCCCTTTTGCACAATTAAAATTTGTTTTAATTTGAAAAATATATATTTCCTCACCCATGAGAATATTCCAAAGAATATTATTTCTCCTCATTCATTTGAAAAAGGGAATATTCTTACAAAACCTCATGTGCAAGTTAACTCAAAACTTCTTGTGCAAGTTAACTTGTGACCTCTTGTATAGGTTAAAAGTGTGCTTGTTTGAAGGAATGAGAACACTTGATTAAGTCTCATTATTTATTCTCATCCCTTGATGAGAATCCATGATCCATGCCTCCAACCTCTTCCATCCTTGACCATTAATTAACTTTTTTTATCTTAACCCTTCATTTCTCATTTTCTTTCCTATAAATAGGTCACTATTTGGAGACAAATGGATCCATCTTTTAAGATCAAACTTATATTGTTAAAATCACTTTCACTTGCACTCATATTTAGCATCATTTTAGCTCAATTTACTTGCATCATTAGCTTAAAGCATCCATTAATGGCTTCCATGATAACATAGGTACATATGTTTAGCATATTTTGTAATTAGGATTTTAATCTTTTGAAGCTTGCATACATTTAGAATAGCTTTGCATACACCCATATCGATCATCTTAGCATATATCAAGTTAATTTAGCATTTAAATCATGTTTTATCACATATCTCTCACCGGTTTCATCGATTCTCTTCAATAGAATCAATTGAAACAAGCTCATTATCTAAGGGATTGGGAAAGGGTCACCATTCCACATCAATGTGACACCACTCCCATAATAGGATAAGTTTCAGTGTCTTAGATTAGAGGTTTTTCAAGCTTCCATGATTTAGAATGTTAGTTTTAATGGCTTCTTTGTCTTTGTTTATAGTGAATGATCTTATTGGGATTGATGTTTAGTGTGTTAAATTGCCTCAAATTCGTATAAATTAGGTGTAATTAACCTATACTATGACATTGGTCACATTTTGACGCTAGAAGTAGAGAATGAACTAATTAATCTAAAAAAATTCTCTTCATATTTTTGTTTTCCTTGTGTTTGTAGATGCAATGACACTTTTTTAGGCTAACTGGGTTTTGCAGGTTGGGTGATAAAAGTTGAAGTGAAGAAGCATTCTCATCTTTAAATCTTATAATTATAACAAGTGTTGGACGCTTTTGGGGCAATTATAACCCATATATCATGCTTTTCATTTTATGCTTTAGGACCACACTAATTTTCATTTGGGTTTAGAAAGAATGCTCAAATGGGACTAAAATTGAACCCTCATTTCATCATTTTATTTTTGGCTCAAAATTGAACAAGGCAACTTAAAATTTTCATTTGGTGCATAAAATGAAGTCATCTTAGCCTTAGGGATTAAAATTAACAAGTGTTTTTTGTGTTTTGATTTACATCATTGTTATTGAATGTGTATGCAATTCTTTCACACCACTCAGCAATCTTGAGAAATAGAAAGATTCCTTAACACTTCATATAATCACCTACATCTTCTCAAATTGGATTAAAAATGAACCCCTTGCTAGTGTAGGGAAAAGGTGTGGTGTGTGTTCTCTCCTTGTTTCATGCAAATGAGGATGATCAAACTACAAACGTACTTCCTTTCTATTGTTTATCCTTAGAGGGCCTGCCTCCCCACTTTGAAAGGAGGGAATGACCCAAGCGGAAACAAGCTAAAGCCAAGCTCTTTCAAGCCACTATATAAATATTGTGTTTGTGATGAAAGTCATAAACAACAAGTACAAATGTGTCATACAGACAAGTGTCACCCTTAGTATCTGTGTGATATATTAAAATCTATTCTTAGGAAGAGACAAGGAGGCCTCTTGATTCTCCATAATCTTGAGCTAATCTTGTTGGGTGTATAGCCACTTTGAACAAAATACCTTATTACAAACCAACTATTTAGAAGCCAAAAACCTTTATATTTTCTGGTGTAGGAATGGTCATTCTAAAGCCACCCCACATTTTTACTATTCGTTGTTGAAACAAAAAAATCCTTAGGGTCTTCGAATCTTCAAGATTTTGAGATTTGGTGGTCTCCAAAAGTGTGTGTCCTAGAGGGGAGCTAGTGTCGCTAAATCTATAACTGTTTGCATTGTCTTGGTGTTTAGAGAAATCTAAGTGGGGATTCAGTAAGCAATATATTTTGAGCCTAGGATGGTAAATGCTTGTGAGTTAGTTTAATACTTTGTTTGGTTCCAAAATATTACAAACATTCACAATCTTCCTCAAAATTTTAAACCCTTTGGTTTAAATATGGATACCTTTTGAAAAGCCTTGATATTAATTCGTGTCCTAAGGATTTCTATCCTTAGAGATTTCTAAATATCTTGAATTATATCTTAATCCATATTTTCCAAAGTTAACATAAGAAACTATGGCTTGAATTTCATCCTTTTTCACAAAATGGACATTGTGAAATCTATGACATTTTCTTGACATAGACATTTAGTTTGAACTTAATCAAGACAGGTGTTTGTGGTAAAAGATACTCACTTAAGAAAGATAAATTGACACAATTGAACCCCACATGACTATTTGGAGACTGATCACTCCCGTTGAACAAGTGATCTTGAAGGTGCTATCATTCAACCAAAATTTGAACTCATTAAAGGAGAACAAACTAATATAATTAGTAGTTTGAGAAGCTTCACTTTTGAAACTGAGAAAACACCAGCCCAGTGGAGAAATGTAACATACATCATCGACGAAGAAGAGAAACAAGCTTATATTGTGGCTGGAAGGCCCATACTACCACCACTTGCGTGGCAATAATTATCCTCTTATTCATGATCCTAAGTTTTTCTAAATGATCTCACGCAAAATAAAAATCCCCAAGAGAAGGTCTATAGGTTGTCATTTCAAACTTAGGCATCCTACTTCAAAAGCTCTCAAAAAACACCTTGCAACACATCACCAAAATAGAACCAAGTTGTTATACTACTTCTACAAACATGTTTCAAGGAATAATTCATAATTGTACATATGTTCTTTTTTTGTCAAAATCTTGGTCTTTTTCATGATAACAAACCTATCTAAAATATTGGGTCTTTAACTTTAGAGGTCTAGCATGTTTCTCACTACCTTGGTCTTATAAAAAAAAATCACTCTAAGTTAACATTGGGTCAAACATTTCCACCACCCCTCCATCAAAATTTCATCCTTCACTTCACCAAACTTTGCAAAATTTTCAATGCACCAACACCTTTTGACTTAAAATGTCTATCAAACCAACCCCTAACTTAGCTACTTTGTATGTGAAATGAATCCTTTTCCATGCATTTGGCTAAGTTAGTTATCATCTTTGAACTAGTTCATCTTGAAGGTCATGAGTCTACTCTAAAGATTTCCAAGTTCATCAACATCCTTTATCTAAACATCAAAACTTCAAACTTAAGTCAAAAATGTTGTCCAAAATGTTTGCAAAGATTGCTCCTCATATCATTCATCTTTTCATCTCCCATTATCACCATTGCTCTGAAAAGAATTAGAACACCCCTTTTACCTAGATTTGAGTCAACTAGAGAGTTCAAACATTACAAATCACAACATAAATTTATGGTAAAAACAAGATCACAACACAAGAGAATCATGGAGAAAACCAAAGTTACATTTACCTCAAGTGATCCAAATCCTCTAGAATTGATCTGAGAAGTCATGTTACTCCATCACAACAACCTTCATCACCATCAAGGCCATATGAGATAAAAGACATCACGAATAATCCATTTGGGCTTACTAGGGAATAAATCATGGAGCACCAAGCCTTAGAGTACATAGTTACTAACTCCCCATATTTTGTTGCACAATCATTGACACAAGGCTTGACGTCATCCACTATTCCAACAACTCCATCCCCAAGGCTAAATCAAACATCAACACCTAGCATTGCAGCTAGTCTTGCTAAAGACTTTGGACATACTCTTCCATTTGAAAGAAACACACTTGTGGGTGCCCTTGAAACCAATCCTCCATCCCAAATGACCACTTGGACACCAACATTTGGTGCTCCTCACATTCCAAAAGATCCCAAAGAGCCATATAAACCACTTACACTTCATTATTCCACAACAACTTTGAAATTTCGAGGACACCCCTCTTCATTCATCCCTACAAGTACCACAAGTATGCCCAACATTATGAAAATTAGTATGGAAAAAGTGTCACAAGTAGATCCAAAACAACAAGTAAATACCATCATACAAAATTATCCTTTAACACCACAGGGGACATCTTGATCCCATCCTCCTAGGGACACATCAAACATAGTAGGGGTTCAAAACACATATATCCCATCCATCATCAACTCACTTCAAAAAAATCCCTTGGTCACAAACCCCATCAACCAAGGTAATACCTTGACCACATCTCAAATACTACAAAATCTCCAAAACATCGGTTGATGCAGAGAAAGGATCTTTTACAACAAATTTTGACTCAATACAAACATAGTTTCAATCGAGGACCATTCCTAGTTCTGTTTAGTGAACTTGCTCAATGAATTTGATGAGAATTCACCAAACACAAGCATGGATTCTTGGACTATCCAAACCCCTTTTACAATGCATTTGATGATGCACAAACAATGCCCCATTTATTCATATCAATACAATGCATACTTTCAGAGAACCTTACACAACTAATCAAAGAGATCCTTAGTCCTTGTTCTGTCCCCACTGTCCTAGCACCAAAAAAGGGAGGTGAATGGAGGATCTGAACTGATTTTAGGGTCATCAATAAGATTACAATTCGATATAGATTCCCCATTCCATGCATGGAAGACTTGATGGACTGTCTAGGTGGAGCATGCTACTTTTCTAAAATAGACCTCAAGAGTGGGTATCACTAAATCAGGATCGGACCAAGGGATGAATGGAAGACATCATTTAAGAAAAATGAAGGTCTTTATGAGTGGCTTGTAATGCCTTTTGGTCGCTCAAATGTACCCAACACCTCCATGAGGTTGATTAATGAAGTTCTCAAGCCTTTTATTGGTAAGTTTGTTGTGGTTTACCTTGATGGCATTCTTGTTTTGAGTAAAACTAAGGAAGAGCATTTAAACCATTTGGATTTGGTCTTGATAAGATTACATGAAGAGAAACTCATGATCAATTTGAAGAAATGTGAGTTTATGAAAATAGAGTTGGTGTATCTTGGTTTTGTGGTTACAAATGGCACCTTAAAAATGGATCCTAGCAAGGTTGAAGCTATTCTAAGTTAGCCTACACCTAAATTAGTTGCTAAGGTAAGGAATCTCCATGGTTTGGCCAATTTTTATAGAAATTTTATTAAGGGTTTGAGTCATGTTTGTGCTTCAATGATTGATACTATAAAGGGGGGTAAAAGGAAAAAGTTTGTTTGGACTAGTAAATCTGGAAAGAGTTTTGAATATTTGAAAAAGAGGGTAATCATCCCATTTTAGCCTTACCATATTTTAATAAGGTGTTTACTATTGAGTGTGATGCAAGTGGTTATGCCATAGGGGGGGTATTGAGTCAAGAGGGCAGACCCATAGCCTTCTTTAGTGAAAAACTTAATGAAGCTAAGAAGAAATACTCTTCCTATGACTTAGAGATGTATGCTTTGGTTCAATCCTTGAAGAAATGGAGGAATTATCTACTTCTAAAGGAGTTCATAGTATTTATTGATAACCATGCCCTCTAATTTTTGAATAGTGAAGAGAAAATAATTCATAGGCATGTTAAACGGGTGGAATACTTGCAAGGTTACACCTTCACCATCAAGCATAAGAAAGGGAAGTCAAACAAAGTATTCGATGCATTGAGTAGGACACTCATGGTGCAAGAAATCCAATTGCAAAGTGTAGGTGTTGAAGCACTAAAAGGTATGTATGTAGATGAAGTTGATTTCAAGAAAATTTATGCATCTTGCAACCAATCTAATGGTGTTCCTCATGAGATAAGTTTTTATTTTTTGAGTCAAGAGGGTTTTTTATTTAAAGGGGCTCAAATTTGTGTGCCTAAATTTTCTATGAGGGATAATTTGATAAAAGAGAAGCATAGTGGCAGCCTTGCAGGTCATTTTGGTTTTGATAAGACCTTGTAGAAATTGAGAAGGCACTATTTTTGGCCTAAAATGCAAAGTGATGTGAGAAAGTTTGTTGAGAAATGTGTTATTTTTCAAAAGGATAAGGGAAGAAATACAAATGTAGGCTTATATCATCCTCTTCCTATTCCAAATAGGCCTTGGGAGTCAATAAGTGTGGATTTTGTAATGGGTTTACCAAAAACACCTAGAGGTTTTCATTATATCTATGTTGTAGTAGAATGGTTCTCCAAGATGGAACATTTCATCCCATGCAAGAGCACTAATGATGAATCCTACATTGTAGGTTTTTTCTTCAAGGATGTGGTAAGAATTCATGGTTTACATTTGAGTATTGTTTCAGATAGAGATAGTAAGTTTGTTGGGAATTTTTGGAGAAATTTGTGGAAGAAACTTGACACTAATCCTAGTTTCAGCTCTTCCTATCACCCTCAAACTGATGGGAATACCGAAGTGTTCAATAGGACCCTTGGTAACCTCTTAATATGCCTTACAAAAGAGCATTCTACTCAATCAGATTTGATCTTGCCTTAGGCAGAATTTGCATGTAATGATTTAGTGAATAAGAGTGTAGGTAAGAGTCCTTTTGAAGTTTATGGTTTGCAGCCTAGAGGAATATTATAGATGAGGGATATCAGTGGAATGGAGAGGATGAGTGCTAAGGGTGAAAAATTTTCTATGGCTATGAAGGAGATTCACCAACAGGTCAAGGATCATCTACAAAGAAGTGTGGACAAATACAAACAACAAGCTAATATGAAGAAGACAGAAGTCCATTTCAAGGTTGGAGATTTGGTTCTAGATCATCTAATGAAGAAAATATTTCCTAAGGGATAGTATTCCAAGCTGCAGATGAAGAAAATTGGACCTTGCAAAGTTGTTCACAAGTTTGGTCCTAATGCATATGAAATTGAGTTGCCAAGTGGGATTGGCATTTCACCTATATTTAATGTATTTGAACTATACCTTTTCAAAGGGGATGTTGTTGTAGGTAATGAAGCAAATTCTCAATCATTTGAAGATGAAGAACAGATCCAAAACCTTCTTCCTAGCAAACGTTTGGAGTTGGAGTGGATCCTTGATACAAAGGAACTCAAGAAGACAAGAAACAAAACTTATTTTCAATACTTGGTCAAGTGGAGGGGTCTTCTAATGGAAGATGCTACTTGGATGTCTAAAGTTGATCTTGTAAAGCATGGATATACTATTGCAGACCTATACTCAAGTGGGACTTGAGTTTTTCTTCCCCTTGGGTGTATGGTGTAGGGTCACCAGGACCTCATTTGCATATTTTGTGTAATTTTTGGTTTTAATTTGCTATGTGTGTTCAGGTGTCTTATAAGTGTTGGAAATAGGTTTCCATTCAATTGCAAATCCTAAACATTAATTATTTCATGTTTCGCCTTTATTCTTGGAATGTGTTCAACAACACTAAGATTAAGATGAGATTAATATTTGATGAAATAATCATGATTATTGACATTTGTAATTAATTCTAAATGTAAGAAGCATGTGAGGGAATCCATAGTGAGTTCCTAAATAATAGGGACACATGGGACACCCACATGGTAAGGTGACACTCACCTTGTGTTCAGTTAACTATACGGAGTAACAGTTAACACTTTTGGATGCATGTAAAGATCCTAGGAGTTAGGATTTGATGTTTGCATGTTTGAAGTTCAATTCAGTTCAGTTCAATTAAGATCAGTTTAGTTCAGTTCAGTTCAGTTTAGTTTAGAATCAGTTTAGTTCAATTCAATTCAGTTTAGTTCAATTCAGTTCAGTTCAATTCAGTTCAATTTAGTTCAGTTATGGTTCAGTTATCTTCAGTTGAATGCATCTTGGTTATTTTGAGTTGCATGTAGTTAGCTTCAGTTAACTTGTAATGCATGGCTAATAACATTGAGTTGTATGATAGATAACAGGGACTACCTCCAGTTAATAGGGGATGACTATTCTTACATGAATGGTGTTAAGTAAATGTTTCAGTTAACTATAAATCACTTGGAGCCAACTTGGGCAGCCAAGATGCTTTATTGGATTTACCTCTCATGCATGATAAGATATTTCTGAAGGCTCAGTTAAGTAGGATTTCTTAAGGGCGCCAACTTTGAGGAAGAGCTTTGGAATTATCACCAAAGTGAAGGAGAAGTTGTAGCTTCAGTTTGGGATGCCCAAATGCATGAAGCACATGTTGTAAGCTTTATTCTTCACTAAATAACTCAACTTGAAGGAATATGGCATACCTTTTCAAGGGCTTGAGCTTGTGCATTGTAATTATCACCATTTGGAGATTACAAGGTTGCATATTGTCTCTATATCTCATTCAAGTTGAATAGATTTTTCATAATTGTTATTGCAGGTGTGAGGAAGATTGGTAAAGATAGAAGAAGCATTCTCAAGCAAGAATTGGAGCTATTGTAATTCAGAGATTGAATAATAGAATAATTCTTGGTGGATTTTTTTCCCGAAAGGGTTTCTCCATGGTATATCTTGTGTGATCTTTCTAATATCCTATCTAGTTCTTCTATCAACTTCCCTCTTCATTCTACAATAGTAAAATGAATTAATCAAGATAATCATCCATAAAGAATTTATGTAACAAAGAAAAGACTTACTTATATAAGAAATATTAAAGTTTTATAGAGTATTAAGCTAAGAAAGCACCTCATTTTTCAATATTTGGTATCAGAGCAGAGGTTGGGTAGAGTATTGGGATGCCATTCTCTTAAATTTTAAAGGATTTATTGGCTTAGTGGGAGCTCTTATTATTTTAGTAATTTTCTGATTTTGGAATTAAGTTTTTGTTACAATGAATTCAAGATTAGCTATTGAAAATTTCAATGGTTCTAACTATGAAATGTGGAAATTAAAAATGGAAGATCTTCTTGAAGAAAGAGATCAATGGTTAGCAGTTAATAATGAGACAAAGACACCTACAACTATGTCAGATGAAGATTGGGCTAAGTTAGATAAAAAGGAAAGAGGAACAATTAGATTGTGTCTTGTTGATGTTGTTCTTTTAAATGTTTCAACCAGTGCATATAAATTGTGGAAAAGAATAGGAGACATTTATCAAACAAAGAATCTAACAAATAAGTTGTATCTAAAAAGGAAATTATATTCATTGAAAATGAAAGATGGTGATTCAGTAGCACAACATTTAAATGCTTTCAATTTAATTCTCAGTTAGTTAGCATCCGTAGATGTAAAGCTTGAGGATGAGGATAAGTGCATTTTATTACTTTGCTCTTTACCAGATTCTTGGGAAAAACTAATAGTTGCAATTAGTGGTAATGGTGTAGATCCAAAGATGGACAACATCATTCCTACTCTCCTATCAGAGGAGATGAGGAGGAAATCTAAAACTGGCTCCCAAGATGCCTTGTTTGTAAGAGGTAGGCCTAAAGAGAAGGAATCTAAAGCAGACAAGAAAGGAAAGGGTAAGTCTAAAGGACATTCAAAAACCCCTGGTAAGAGTAAGGTAAAGTGTTGGAATTGTGGAAAACCTAGACATATTAAAAAGGATTGTAAGAGCAAGAAGAATAGTACTGATGCTTCTACAAAAAAATATGATGACAGTAATGATGCATTAGTCATTTCTTCTAATACTGTTGTTGATAACTCTTGGCTTCTTGATTTAGGTTGCTCCTATCATATGACTCCTAGAAAGGAGTGGTTCTCTAAATATACTGCATATGATGGAGGAGATATCTTCTTTGGAGACAATAGCACAACAAAATTTGTTAGCAAAGGAGAGGTAAAATTGTGTTTCAGTGATGGTAGTGTTAATACACTTAATGATGTTTTACATATTCCAAGACTTGCAAGGAATCTACTTTTTGTCTCTAAGCTTAATGATTATGGAATGCATGTGACATTTGACAAAAGTGGTTGCAAATTGGTAAAAGGGAATATGGTGGTTGGTAAAGGATCCCAGATTGGGACTTTGTTTAAGTTGAATACCTCCAATGTAAATATTTTATCAAATGTAACTGAAGCTGAAAATACATGTATGCTATGGCACCATAGATTGGGCCATATAGGTGAAAAAGGTCTTAGGACCATTCTTAATAAAAATTTGGTTGATGGTATTCCTAATTATAATATTGGAAAAAATGACTTTTGTGAGCACTGTGTGTTTGGAAAGCAAACAAGATCTAAATTTCCTAGTGGTACAAATAGAGCTAAAAGATTATTAGAGATTATTCGCTCAAATGTAATGGGTCCTGTGGATATTGACTCTATTGGAAAATCTAGATACTATGTCACAATTATTGATGATATCTCAAGATACACTTGGATATATTTTATGCATAAAAAATCTGATGTGTTTAATAAGTTTAAGGAATTTAAGGCTTTGGT
Source organism: Sequoia sempervirens (assembly GCA_007258455.2). Taxonomy (NCBI): domain Eukaryota; kingdom Viridiplantae; phylum Streptophyta; class Pinopsida; order Cupressales; family Cupressaceae; genus Sequoia; species Sequoia sempervirens. Next base: position 344,917,957 of record VDFB02047230.1, on the reverse strand, counting down.
TGAGAAACAATCAAATCATAAGATAAAAGTGTTGAAATCAGATAATGGTGGTGAGTATTGTAAGCATGTAGGAATAGTGAGACAGAAAACTACTCCATATACACCTCAACAAAATGGAGTAGTAGAAAGGATGAATTGAACATTAATGGAAAAAGCTAGGAGTATGTTAAGTAGTGCTAAGCTTGAATGGTCCTTATGGGCTGAAGTAGTATGTACTTCTTGATATTTAATCAATAGATCCCCTAGTTCATCTATTGAAGATAAAACTCCTTATGAGATGTGGTTAGGTAAGAAACCTAGTGTTGCACATTTAAGAATCTTTGGTTGTGAGGCTTTTGTTCACGTGCCTCAAGAAAATCGATCTAAATTGGATCCTAAAGCACGGAAATGCATATTCATATGTTATGGTGAAAATGTAAAAGGTTACAAGCTTTGGAATCCACTAACAAGAAAATTTCTTTATCTAGAGATGTTATTTTCAGGGAATTTAGAGCTTATTCAGGAGAAGAAAAACCAAAGGAAAAGGATACTTCTCGAACAGTGCATTTTGAGACAAATACTGAAAAGCAACAAGGTGCGCATGTTGAAGAACAAGTGGATGAATCACAAGAGAGTTCAAAGAGTTCTTCTGAAATAGAGGCTCAAGATGAGCATATTGAGGAACTAGAAGAAACTCCTTTAAGGAGATCCACAAGACAACAAAATCCCGTTGATAGGTATAGCCCACCTAATTTTCATTGTATTTTGGCTTTAATGAGTACTAATGATGAACCCAGTTCTTATAGGGAAGCTTTGTCCTTAGACAAGAACAAGCTTTGGTCACAAGCTATGCATGAGGAAATGGAATCTTTAGATACTTGTGACACATGGGATCTTGAGAGTTTTCCCAAAGATAGAAAGGCCATTGGTTGTAAATGGATCTTTAAAAAGAAGATTGGTGCAGATGGTAATCTCAAAAGGTACAAGGCTAGATTAGTAGCCAAGGGCTACTCCCATAGAGAGGGAGTTGACTTTAATGAAATATTCTCTCATGTTGCTAAATTAACTTCTATTAGATTCCTCTTATCTATTTCTTTTGCTTATGATTTTGAAATTGAGAAAATGGATGTGAAAACTACTTTTTTGCATGGGAATCTTGATGAGGAGACTTATATGAAGCAACCTGAAGGTTTTGTTGTAAAAGGAAAAGAAGAATTGGTTTGCAGGTTAAAGAGATATTTATATGGATTGAAATAGTCACCAAGAATGTGGTACTAGAAGTTTGATGCTTTTGCATTAAAAATTGGTTTTGTTAGGAGTGAGGAAGATCATTTTGTTTATATAAAAATCATTGATGATCAGCTTTTAATTATTATCTTGTATGTTGATGACATGTTGTTTATTGGTAACAACAAGGTAATGATCAAAGAATTGAAAGCACAACTCTCGAGCACATTTGAGATGAAAGATCTAGGGGCTGCAAAATATATCCTTGGTATGGAGATCAGTAGAGATAGAGGTAATAGAAAGCTTTGCTTAAGTCAGAGTAATTATGTTGATATTATTTTGAAAAGATTTAACATGTAGGATAGTAAACCGGTTAATATTCCTTTACTAGTTGGCACAAAGTTAAGTTTAGATAGGAGTCCTAAATCTGATTTTGAGTTTCAAGAAATGTCTGAAATTACATATGCTAGTGCAATTGGTAGTTTAATGTATGCAATGGTCTGTACGAGACCAGATATAGCACAAGCAGTGGGAGTTCTTAGTAGGTTTATCTCTAACCCTCGTAAAGAACATTGGACTTATATTAAGAGGGTATTTAGATATTTACGAGGGACTTCAGATTACTATTTAGTTTATCATGGTTCAAATAATATTGATATTATGAATAGATCATTGGACATACAAGGGTTTTTTGATTCAGATTGGGCAGGAGATCTAGATAGTCGGAGGTCGACAAGTGGTTATGTGTACACTTTTTTTGGAGCTGTGGTTAGTTGGATGAGTAAGAGGCAGCCCACGGTTGCTTTGTCCACCACAAAAGCAGAGTACATGACTGCCACACATGCATCTAAAGAGGCAATTTGGTTACAGAGGCTTGGGTCAAGTATTGGTTTTAATTGCAAGCAAGTTAGGCTTTAGTCAGAGTGCTATTTGTTTAGCCAAAAATCCTATGTATCATGTTCATACTAAACATGTAGATGTTCAGTATCACTTTGTGCGAGAAATGGTTGAGAGTGGGAAAGTATTAATTGAAAAAGTTGACACTTTGATTAATGTTGTAGATTATCTTACGAAGCCAATTCCTACAGATAAGTTCTCATGGTGCAGGAAGGCCATTGGCCTTGAGTCCTATACTTGATTTAAATTTATTATTCCTTGTTTAGAATAATTGCAATGTATGATGTCAAGTAGGAGAATGTTGGAAATAGGTTGCCATTCAATTGCAAATCCTAAACATTAATTATTTCATGTTTCTCCTTGATTCTTGGAATGTGTTCAACAACACTAGGATTAAGATGAGATTAATATTTGATGAAATAATCATGATTATTGACATTTGCAATTAATTCTAAATGTAAGAAGCATGTGAGGGCGTCCATAGTGAGTTCCTAAATAATAGGGACACATGGGATACCCACATGGTAAGGTGACACTCACCTTGTGTTCAGTTAACTATACAAAGTAATAGTTAATACTTTTGAATGCATGTAAAGATCCTAGGAGTTAGGATTTGATGTTTGCATGTTTGAAGTTTAGTTCAATTTAGTTAAGATCAGTTCAGTTCAATTCATTTATGGTTCAGTTATCTTCAGTTGCATGCAAGTGCATTTTGCATGCATGTTGGTTATTTTGAGTTGCATGTAGTTAGCTTCAGTTAACTTGTAATGCATGGCTAATAGCATTGAGTTGTATGACAGATAGCAGGGACTACCTACAGTTAATAGGGGATGACCATTCTTGCATGAATGGTGTTGAGTAAATGTTTCAGTTAACTATAAATCACTTGGAGCCAACTTGGGCGCCCAAGATGCTTTATTGGATTTACCTCTCATGCATGATAAGATATTTATGAAGGCTCAGTTAAGTAGGATTTCTTAAGGGCCCCAACTTTGAGGAAGAGCTTTGGAATTATCACCGAAGTGAAGGAGAAGTTGTAGCTTTAGTTTGGGACGCCCAAATGCATGAAGCACATGTTGTAAGCTTTAGTCTTCACTGAATAACTCAACTTGAAGGAATATGGCATACCTTTTCAAGGGCTTGAGCTTGTGCATTGTAATTATCACCATTTGGAGATTACGAGGTTGCATATTGTCTCTATATCTCATTCAAGTTGAATAGAGTTTTCATAATTGTTATTGCAGGTGTGAAGAAGGTTGGTAAAGACAGAAGAAGCATTCTCAAGAAAGAATTGGAGCTATTGTAATTTAGAGATTGAATAATAGTATAATTCTTGGTGGATTTTTTTCCCGAAAGGGTTTCTCCACGGTATATCTTGTGTGATCTTTCTAATATCATGTCTAGTTCTTCTATCAACTTCTCTCTTCATTCTACAATAGTAAAATGAATTAATCAAGATAATCATCCACAAAGAATTTATGTAACAAAGAAAAGACTTACTTATATCAGAAATATTAAAGTTTTACAGAGTATTAAGCTAAGAAAACACCTCATTTTTCAACAATAAGGTCATTTATTACCATTTAGAATCTTAGGGGTTCATTTTTTATGTGTTAATTGGGTTTTGTTCAAAAGTGTAAAAAGTTGCCAAATGTGCAAAAAAGTTGTCATGCAAAAAGCAAGAAAGTTGTCCAAGTAGCAAAAAGAAAGAAACAGTTACAAAAAAAAAAAAAATTATTCCTAATGATTGGATAAGTTGTAAAATGGATGAATATACCTTGAAGAGTTGAAGAAAAGAATGAGAAACTGATTTTTGTAGTTTGGTGAATGAAAAGAAGCTAATTTTTTGTGCTTTCCAAAATGTTTCAATCTGTTATACTATCTTGTATGAAATGTACAAACCATGTAATCATCTCAGAGCTATTGGAGTTTTTGAATATGTGAATCTAATTTATTTTTTTTTTGGTTTCATCCATTTTGGTTTAGTTTAGTGAAAGTTATTGTGTTTTTACTAAAATTGGTCTAAAACCCTAGCTAGGGTAACCAATGAGCAAAAAATGCAATAACTTGACCCTCCACCATTGGTAAATAAAAAAAATGGGTGGGGAGGTCTATATTTTATGTATTTTACTTCTTTTCAAGCTTTCAAGGCCTCAAGGTAAATTTAGCATGTGTTTCCAATGGACAATGAGTTTGAAATTTGCATGTTTCAAATTGTGAAGGTAGTGAAAGTTAGTTTGCATGCCATCAAAAATCAAGATTGGTGCATTTTTGTGATTGGGAAAGGTGTGAAGAATATGTATGAAGGTCTTTTAGACCTTCTCAAGGATTTTTGAAGCTTTCTTGGCCATTATTTGACAAAGTGTGATGATTGTCCTAAATGATTGTGTATGACAGTGTTGGGGCAGCAATTGGAAGTTGAACAAATCTAAGTCTAAAAGTGTTGTTTGTGCATATTCCTTGTTGGGAAGGATTCTTAGAAGGTCCTATAGACCTAAAATAATTATTTCAAGAATTGGTTATGGATCTTGCTACTATGATGGTTTCATATAACAATATGGATGTGGGTTTCAAGAATTGAGTCCCCTACACTACTTTCTTAATTCATATGCAAGGTATGATGGCACTGAAAGGTTATAAATTACACCCAAGTTCAAGTGAGAAAAATCAAAAGGAGGAGATCCAGGATCATGAAGTAAAGGAAAGGTCTCTACAAAAAGATGAAGAATCAAATTCAAAGGTTGAAGATAATGAATTTTTAATTGAAAAAGACATTTTAGTAAATGAAATCACACAACAAGATTGTGTTCCTTTTGATGAAGTTAATTCAAGATCAGCATTGCATGTTGATTATGAAGATAATTCAAAAGTTATAAATATTTTCAAAGAGGTACCCTTTGAAAATAGTGAAGAGGAAACTCTTTCCATGCAAAAAGAGAATGTATCTAACATGCAAGATGATACAAGAGGGTCACTTTTCAAAGTGAAGATTTTGAAAAAAGGAAAAGGGAAATGGCACTTGGTGATCTAGTGATGGAAGTACAAAGAAATATTATGGATGTATTTTCTTTAAAAAGCAACATTTGGCTAACCTGAACTCATGGGTTTTAGATCAAGAAAATAAAGGTTTTGAAGATTTTCCAATGAATCTTATTTTGGAAAATGAGGATGAGCATTCTACTTGCAGCCAAAGGTATGAAAGTATTTTAGATTTGTCACATTCTATGTTACCCCAAAATTATTTTCATGTTGGAGAGCATGCAAAAGGGGGGGTCAATATTTTAATGTTCAAAGTTGTTTATACATAAGAATATGAGATCCGGGAAATATCTTGAGGATTAAAATGGTTAGAGACACTATTGATTTCTCCATATTTTCCATTTGGAATGAAATGAAGTTTATGAGGATTCATATAGTGTTATTTTTTCTTTCTAACCATTTAATGAAGGATCAATATTCACATTTTTTGGAACACTTATGCAAGCCAGGTACCACACTTGAAGACAATATTTTGAGTGATGGAGAAATGGTGATAGGAAACTTGGATTATTTACTGGTTGTCCATGGTAAGGGAAAAAGGAATCATTTTAAGGTTCATTATTTGATGACTAACTATGTTTTAATGTTATGGAAATCAAGTCTCATGAAAGTTAAAGGATTCATAAAGGATGAACTTCTACGAACCATTATTATCATAAAGGAAAGAAAATTAGTCTTACTATTTGGTGAACAAAAGAAATGTAAGGATTTCCATATCATATTTCCTAAAGATGCAATGGTTATTTGGTTGAAAGAAACATGGATTTAAAATATTTTATACTTGACTTATGTCAACCAAAATCTAGCCATACAAGGTTTTGCAACACATAAGACATTTGGGAGAGGTCTATAGAGGTAATCAACCCATGTTTTACAATTATTATTTCAAAATTCTCACATACATGTGTAGGATAATATGGTGATATAGGATAATTTAAATGGGCAGCAAATTGTTTGTTGATTAAGAGTATGCAAGTTTTGATTTCTTTTGATGGACACCATAGATCTCTATTCACCAATTCACTACTTCTAAATCAGAAAAAGGGAGATTCCAAAAATATGCTTCTAGGTTCATCCTTAGTGTAGAGTCTAACTAATTTTTTGTGGACTTGGTGAAATTACACAATTCAAGGGTGTACCTAGCTAAATAGTCCACTTGACATTGTAAGCCTGCATTAAATTATCAACCAAGGTCTGTAAACCTATGATGGGTCTACACTATAGGTGCACCATGACAAACTCCTAATCTATCATCATTGTGTGAAAGAATTAAAAAAAATTAATAACTTAAACAAAACATAGATAATGCTGAAAATAAACCTTTCTGCGTCGTAGTTGTTGCGAGTGCCTTTAGCAGTGGTTGTAGGTGACTAAAAATAATTAATAAATTGAATTCTCTCCTATAATATCTTCTATCTTTTTTTCTTGATTACATACTCAAATATATATGCTAACAAACATCTAATAGGTGTCCCATCATTCCGTCAAACAAGGAAAATGATTATTCTTCAAATGACACAAATACAATGACTAGACAATAAAGTCCTATTACAAATTTTCATCTGGTTGATTGGAAAAGAGTTTGTCTGAACTCTTTTATGATCAAAATAATTTTTTGGATATTTTTTGATGTATGTAAATATCTAGCAATCCATATCCAACTTCTTTTCAAGTTAAAACTCGAAGTATAATAAATGGTGGAAGTTGGACTAAATCTCTGTCTTCTAAGTCACCACTTTTTACTCAATCAACTTCTATCATTAACAACTCCTTTATTATTGTGTATCTCTTCAAAATATTTTTTGGTTTCATACTCCTACGTTTTATCTTTCTAGATCTTTTTGAAAATCTGAATTTCATTAAGAAACAAGGGAGATATGCTTGTTTTACTGAAACTTCATTTTTTACTTTTTCTGCACTTTTCTAACAACAACTACATGTTGACAATTGTCAACTTGTTTCTCTTCTTTTCAGCTGCATGAATGATTCATTCCTTCCACAAATGATATTTTAATACTTCTACAAATACTTGAAATTTAATAATTATCATTCATCATAATTTAGCATCAATTAACTAAAACATACAAATGTTTATAAATCATCATTAATCATAGTTAATACTTCAAGGAATTAAGGTAAAGTTCATAAATATATTAGGAATGATATTATAACATCATGAACATGGATTAAATCATAAGGAATTGAGCAATAAATAGGACAAATAATAAGCTCATCATTCCTCCCCAACTGAACTTTTGCTTGTCCTCAAGTAGGAGATGTACATTGGTTAGACATGAAAGCTACGAGCATGAAGTCCAATGATTTTATCTTTCCTTATTTTTCATAAAGATAGAAACATTTTTGTATGGATTTCTCTCCATATTCTCTTAACATCTTTTCTCTTTAATTAATTCTTGAGATAACATGAATAACATGTCAATGTTATTAGATTTCCACAATCCATAAGAATATCAGAAGCTATTTCTGGATTAGATTGTGTAAGCTTTTTTGGATCGACGTTTCGGATCACACTCCGTGATCCATCATCAGGATAGAGAGCTCAAGGAGATGAAAAAGGTTTGTTGCAGACCCAACAGGTGAGTCTGCAACAAACCTTTTTCATCTCCTTGAGCTCTCTATCCTGATGATGGATCACGGAGTGTGATCCGAAACGTCGATCCAAAAAAGCTTACACAATCTAATCCAGAAATAGCTTCTGATATGAATAACATGTATTACAACTTCCCCTAAATACTTTTATCTTTTGTCACTTTGAGGCAATAATGGAAAAGGGAAATCAATAGATTAATATGTCAATTGAAGCAAACATAGGCATGAATGTAGGAGTTAGGTATGAAAATATACAAGCAAGGTCATCCTCCTATGGTATAGGAAAACAATACAAGGCATGCACGCATGCACGTTTAAACATGCATGCCTTGTATTGTTGTCCTAGACCATAGGAGGATGACCTTGCTTGTATATTTTCATACCTACCTCCTACATTCATGCCTATGTTTGCTTCAATTGAAATATTGATCTATTGATTTCCCTTTTCCATTATTGCCTCAAAGTGACAAAAGATAAAAGTATTTAGGAGAATTTGTAATAGATGTTATTCATGTTATCTCAAGAGTTAATTAAAGAGAGATGTTAAGAGAATATGGAGAGACATCCATACAACAATGTTTCTATCTTGATGAAAAGGAAGGCCAGATAAATTCATTGGAATTCATGTTGGTAGCTTTCATGTCTAACCAATGTCCATTTCTTGCTTGAGGAGTCTAACTAATGTGTTGTGGACTTGGTGAAATTACACAATTCAGGGGTGTACCTAGTTGAACAATCCACTTGACATTGCAAGCCTACATTAAATTATCAACCAAGGTATGTAAACTCATGATGGGTTTGTATTGTATGTGCACCATGAGAAACTCCTAATTTATTATCATTGTGTGAAAAAATAACTAAAATTCAATAAATTAAACAAAACATAGATAATGCTAAAAAGAAACCTTTATGCACAGTAGTCGTTGTGGGTGCCTTCAGTAGTGGTTGTAGGTGACTAAAAAGTAATAATAAAATGAATTCTCTCCTTCTATATTATCTTCTATCTTTCTTGCTTGATTACATACTAAAATATATAGGCTAACAAACATCTAATAGGTGTCCCATCATTCCTTCAAACAAGGAAAATGATTTTCTTCAAATGACACAAATACAATGATTGGACAATAAAGTCCTATTACAACTTTTCATTTAGCTAATTGGAAAAGAATTTTTTTGAACTCTTTTATGATCAAACTATTTTTTTGGATATTTTTTGATGTGTATAAATATCTAGCAATCCATATCCAACTTCTTTTCAAGTTAAAACTCAAAGTATAATAAATGGTGGAGGTTGGACTAAATCTTTGCCTTCTTAGTCACCACTTTTTACTTACTCAACTTCTATCATTAACAGCTCCTTTATTATTGTGTATCTCTTCAAACGCTTTCTAGGTTCGTGCTCCTCCTTTTCAGCTTTCCAGATCTTTTTGAAAATCAGAATTTCATTAAGAAATGAGGGAGATATGCCTATTTTACTGAAATTGCCTTTTTGACTTTTTCTATACTTTTCCAACAACTACATGTTGACAACTGTCAACTTGTTTATCTTCTTTTCAGATACATGAATGGCTCATTCCTTCCACAAATGATATTTTAATCCTTCTACAAATACTTCAAATTGAATAATGATCGTTCAACATAATATGTCATCATAATTTAGCATCAACTAACCAAAACATAACGTTTATAAATCATCATTAATCATAGTTAATGCTTCAAGGAATCAAGGTAAAGTTCATAAATATCTTAGGAATGATATGATAACATCATGAACATGGATTATAAGGAATGGTGAAATAAATAGGACAAATAATAATATCATCACTTAGATTGGACAATCCAACTTTCCATTGGCTACAAACAATCTAACCTTGTCATATATTTTGTTTTGGTAATATGCTACTCTTAGTCACCCATTTGCAAGAAACATGTGAAGTACAAGATCTTTCCTTGCAATTTTATTTTGAAATTAATGGAGAATTGGGTGAGAAATTTTGATTTCATTAGTGATGGTAATATTTTTACTTCCAATAAGGGTTGGGAAGATGCTTTGAAAAATGTGGATAGATATATTGATGTATATCAACAACAAGAGTCCTTTAATAAGACACATTTTTGGGAGATTGGCATCACAATCTTGACTCACATTTTTGGCGCTCAAATAATTCTCAAAGGGATTTCTCAAGAGGAGTGGGAAGAAGATGAAAAGGTAACTAATTCTCTACATGAAGCTAATATTTAAGCCTTCTCATATGGATCTACTATAGTTTGTGGTGCTACAGGAAAGAGAATTAATTGGATCTCAATGCAAAAATGAGAATTTGAGGAACTTGATTACATGAAGTTCAAAGTTTTAGAGGATAGCTTGGTAAGGTATGATAAAAGGTTTAAAATAATTCTTCTTTGAAAATATTCAAACATCGATCAACTCCTGATAGTCATGTGAAGGAGTACTTTGGATGGAGGATTTCTTTGTTTTCGTATTATGGGTTTGATGAGCTACAAAAATGGGAATTTCAAAGGATGGTGATAGATGACCTTTTTAGAAAGATTGTTTTGTGGAATTTTCTTATTTTTCATAGAGATCACAATAGTTACCTAATGTTATACTTTTTTGAGGATGCATTTGTCTCTAACATTCTACAAGTATTTGTGAAGGAAGTCAAGTATATGCCAATGAATGATTCCAAAGAGTTAATCATCCTCCTACAAGATAAGTTGTTTTTTATCATTTGAATTTTTAGAGTTCCATGGAATTATTTCTGTTGCTATATGGCCACTCTACTGTTGCATTTTGGATCCTATAGACCAGCCCAAGAGGCTGAAAAATACTTCTCTCAAATTGAGGTAATGTTTGGGTCTTTGGTTATGCATTTTCATGATATGAATCTCAACAATGTAGAGGTGAATGGAAGAAAGTTTCTAAAGGGGTTTATTTTTTTTGGTAGAAGATACAATGGCTGTTATAAAATTCCTATTAGCAGCAAAAATCGGATTCATAGCATTATCAATTGTATCAAAAGTCTCAAGTACAAGTTGCTTATTGACAATGCATTTCTTGCTAGAGAACCTAGATACTATTTATCATGTAGAGAGATTTTTTTGGAAGTGTTTCATGGTGGAGACATTCAAGAACATCAGTAAATCACTTTATTTAGTAGAAGATGCAATACGGTTCTTTTCTACTAATATTTTGAAGATTTTACGGAGTGATCAGTGTATGCTAGCTAGAGGACTCAAGGAGTTCATAGATTACCATAAGAAGGGTTTGTGGTTTGCAATATCAATATTCATATTTTGGTGGAGTATTTGGTGATGTTATATGATGAAATTTTATGTTATTCATATGTTCTATTATGGTTCCAAATCAGATTGTAAAGTTGCATCAAGTAACCTTCTATTTGAGTCAAAGCTTGGAACAACTAGTGTTTTTTTCAACAGGGTTTATCTCCACATTTTGAAGGTAAAAGAGGTATTTGTTTCCAAATTATGTATTCACTATTGTGAAGAATGCATTGAATATTATAATTATCCTATTGGCAATGAAAATCATATTTGTTTCATAACAAGAAGTTTCAAATAGTTTTGGTACAAAATACCTAATGCTTGTAGATTTAGTCTTTGGGAAATGGTGGTGTAAATATTGTTGCTACATAATATTAATTTTTTCCCCTGTAAAAATATTTTGCTTATATAGATCAGTTTATGAAGCTGAAGATACCATCTCTCAAGTTGAGGTAATGTTCAGCCTTACTAGTGTGCATTTTGGTGGAACCCATAAAATTTTCACGGTTCCACTAACTTCATAATCATGTTGTTGGTCGCTCATATCTTTTAACAATTGGGTTTAAGGTTTAGGATTTTTATCTATCTTGTTACCCTTGGTCATTCTTCATTTTTTATGTTCTCGTGTTGATCGGTTGAACTAGTTTACCAATCTTTTAAGTGCCATTGCGTGGAGTTTTTCATTGTTCTCTAACCAGCCCCAACATCTTAGTCACCTGGTAAGCCTAGCAATTTTCTCTTTATGAATAAATTTTGTGCACATGCCTTCAGTATTACTTAAGTTTGCCCTTTGTTGCTTATCATTGGAATCTATGCCATCATGTGTTGTGGGGCTAAATATTTCTTCAAACCCACAATGAGCGTTGTAATGCATATCCTTCGGCCCTTTGTTCATTTCCCATCACGTTTTTTATTGTTATTTTGACAAGGTAACCCACAATGAGCGATGTAGTTAAGGTCTTGACCCATAGCACGACTTTGGTCTATCGCAAGTTGGGATTAATTAATGAATCTTGGACATGCGATGGGTGATAGAGTTCTAATCTTTGGTCAAGATCCCCTTCATGCTCAAGATCAAAGGTTGATGTCTCATCGCTAACCTCCTAGCCATCACTTGATGAGATCCTAATGTGGAGGGGAAACAAGTGAAGGGAAATACTCATCAAAGTGTGGGGAAATATGTGTGGCAATTTCTTAGCCCATTGAGTACATACCAAATCACCGGTAGGGCCCCATGGAGAGTAGGAAATAACATGAATCGTTGGATGATTTTTTCATCTGAGTTCATCAATAGTTTGAATTCAAATAGGAATGACCAACCTAAGGAATAATTGTTCACTTGCGCAAGTTTTCTTGTGCCATTAATGGTATGTGTACTTGGCTAAATTCATAGAAAGGGGTTTACAGTTTGTGTCTTCATCTAAGTCAAATGCTTGAGGAGTTGAGGGAGCTTGGAGAAACCAAAGCCTAAGCTGAAGAAAATTGCAGAGGAGTTGTTCCTAGGTAAGCTACTATCAGAAATCCCATTGGTTTCCTTTGTTATTCTACAAAAACTGGTGTTGTACCAGAATGTCTGAATTGTTTTCAAGGGTTAATTAGGGTTTATGGCTTATGTTCATTAAATGAAATATCCTAATTGGGTAGAATCATTTTTGAATTTGAGTTTGAGCCGTAAACAATGGGGTAACAACCCCAAAACTAGTTTACTTCCAAACTAAGTAAATCCCTGAGGAAGCTAAAATGAGCCAACCCAGTGAGTCATCTTCTTTGAAACTTGTACCGAAGAAGAAAAAGCAAAAGGTCTCCCATGACCCACCCCAAACAATTGAAGCAACTAAGAAGAAAAAGGGTCAGCCTAAGCACTACACCTAATTCATGGATAAATTCCAATCGCCAGACATTCAAGCAAGTGGTAGGAAAGCTACAGGGGAAGGAATTCTAACTACCAATTTCAAGGACCTTGTAGAGGGAATTGGTTACAATGTTGTGAAAAAGACTAGATGGGAATTGTTCATATATGATTTTACGAGGAGAGATGCTCAACATCTTGGAAAAAATATTAGGGGCTATGATAGGAAAAATGGTTATCCCCAATATTTTTGTTGAGGTGGACTTAATGCTACACCTTGAAAACATATATGATGACGTAAACAGGGTAATTACAGACACTGAGGGCTAGAGAGGTATGGGAATAAAGGCAAGTAAATTTGTAGAGGTTTGCAAAATGAAACTTGATGCTAGTGAAAAGATTAATTTTGAGAAATTGCATAAGGAATATGTTGAGCACAAGGTGGCCCTCCGAAAGGGCGAAATACCAAGACATAGATGAGAGAAGGGTACCTTGTTTGTACTCAAATAGGTTGAACCATAGGACTGTGAAGAGTTTGTAGACTATTTCAAATACACATATTATATGTTATGTCAGGTGCTTGGAGTAAGGTGTAACATAAGGATAATATCACCCCTGTTTATAATTATGAATATTCAACATAGAAACAAGCACACATGGTTCACCTATGCTCACAAAATTGTAGAAAAGTTGCACTATGATTTGGAAAGGTTAAAGGAAAGGATAACACCATTGACATTCAGACACTATTTTTTGTTGATGCATATGATATTGTATCAGGGATAGGAAGTTTTTAGCAAGGCCATGAGACTGAGACAAGTGGATCAGAGGAATAATAAATTTCTTGTTCAAATGTGGACACATATTTGGGATCTACATTTCCCTAACTAAAATTATGTTGGATTATATAATACCATCAAACACACCATTTTGGTACAAATGGGTGTTGCACCTATTGAGAGGATTTCTAGAATGATTTAGGCATTGTTGAGACCAAAAGAATTTGGTGATGACCCAGATTATGAGAGCAATTGGGGAGATTGGTATTTGTATGAGGATTGAATGGTCATCAAATGTTATGGAACTCTAGTGGCACCACATATATTACCTAGGTTTGTTTCTGATAGGTTGGCCTTCATTGAGATAATGTGGCAAATGGACCGCTCTGATGTAAAGAACTTTAGGCTATTTAGAAAGGCCTCCATCATTGCATCAAATTTATCCTTTGAATATTTTGTTGTATTGGAAAAGGAGGCATATGAGGTGTTTGGTATAATAGTTAGTAACCTGAGAATGAAAGTAGTCTCTATTAGAAAATTTGATCCAGAAGGACATATCAACAAAGAAAAGATAAAGAGGTCAATTTTTGGATATGGAACTCATGATTTTTACATCAGGGAAGATGTGATAAGGAACATGCCAACATCTTCTATTGTCAAGGATAGAGAAAGGATTTGGTTGAAAATTGTTGAAGTTGAGCATAGGGATTTTACTCAGAGTTCTCACTATGAAAGCCCTTATAAACACATCATTGATAAATATAAAAAGATGCAATTGTTCCTCAGTAATTTCATGGATGGAACTTTCTTGGAGAAGGTGGAACAAACACAACAACTGGCTCAAGGGACTCTACAAGAGCATTTAAAAAAAATTAGCGGTCAACCAAAAGATCCCACAACACCAGAAGAGCAGCCGCCAATGGATGTAGGGGACACTTCTATTATGGAGTTGCCTATCATGAATATTGATGAAGCATGGGATGTTGAGGAAAACATGCAACATCCATCCACTGGATTAGGGCCTATTGAATAGGGAGCAGAATATGAATTTTCACACCCTAATGTTGGAAATGTAATGAAACCTTTTGTCCAAAATGATAGGCTAGTACCTTAGGAATATGATGAAATCCAAGATAATGATGCAAGGGTGCTAGCATGTACTAATTTTCTAGAAGATCACTCTTTTGTGACAACAAGAGAATTTAAGGAGCACATGGATGAGCTCAAGGCTTAGGAAATAAATGACAAGATATAGACGACTTAGGAGGGAGTAGACACTTCCCAACTAGAGGAAGTTAGAAAGAAGAATGAAGAAGAAATCATTCAGGAGATTGCACAAATGAATCTTTTGGAAGCCATCAGATTGGTCAAGGACAATGGGATGATAGTGATGCTTGGCTAGAGCTTGTCATCGATAATTGCTTTGGATGTAATCAGAAATGATCCAAGCATTGTGGTGCTAGAGGAAACTTTTTATGAAATAACTTTTGGTTCAGGGTTTAGTCCTAGCCTACATACGTTGGCTATTTGGAAATTGACACCAGATTCAAGAAGATGTAGACTCAGTAGGACAATAACTGGTCTCTTAGGAGATTTGATAACAGGTAGGGCTTCAAAAATGATAGCCCCACAAGCTGCAAGATTGACAATGCACATAGCCATACTGAGTGTGGACACTCTAGAAATCTCCCAGGCCAAGTACATCAAGCATCATTGCTCTGAAGAATGAACTCCAAACAACCAAGTCTAAAAATATCAAGCTCCAAGGGGATATGAATAAGATCATAAAGGGAATGGATGATGATATTTTAGGCTATAGATTGACAAAAGTAGCGCTTAAAGCAAAAGATACGTGGTCAACATATAAGGGTATATGTGAGGCTTTTGAAAGATTCCAACATGTTCAAGAGGTTCTCGAGAATACATGGAATAAGTGGAAAAGTAGATTAAATAGTTTAAGGGAGATACAAGCTAATACAAAGGATGACCCTGAAGCTCTAATAAACCTCCCTGATATAATAAAGGGAATTGAGATGATCAGTGAAGTCACAGGTTCTCATGAACAAATTGGAGGGAAGTTACAAGGTAAAATCAAGGCCTTTAGGGGTATTATGGAGTGTGGTATGCCCAAGATTCTTAATGAAGATGGCACACTCATGGAGTATGCACCATGGAGGGAAATTTTCAAGCGTCAAATTGCTATAGGTCCATGAATAAGATATGTTGATGACAAATTGGACCTAAGTGTCTTGAATGGAATTATTGGCACTCTCATCATAATCCAAACATACATGGACACCTTTGTGAAAGAATCCAAAGTTGTAATTGATGCAAGGTATAATGCATACAATACAAAGATGCAGAAATTGCTTGATATTAATTGGCCCACTGAGGGTGAATATAAAGATTGGCTAGAAAAATATGTTGAGTAAGTCATAAAAGGTGGTGAAGAGGATATAAAGCATGGTTGAGTATAGTATAGATTCAACCTTTGAAATAATTATGTAAAGAGGAAATCTATATCCTATCAATATGAAAAATGCATGTGATGACCCAACCAATCCTTTCCTTTTGCTTTATTTTCATTTTTTTCTCATGGTTCATGCTTCTTACTGAATGGATGGTGACATGGAATTCTTGAGAAATGAGGATAAAAGCTCCACAAACTTTTACAATTTTTGTATTCTTGTGTATTCCCCCCATTTTTCTTCAAAGTGCAATATAACTGTCTAGGATTGAAATGAAGTGAAATATATTCAAAATACAGGATGAAATGAAATGTAATTAGCCAATAGCCTGATGCTTGTATGCTCCCTTGATCATATAAAAGGGATTTCAAGGCTATTGTGCGGGGTCTTTGAAGTTTTGGTTGATATCAAATAGTCATAGAGAAGTTTCTTTTGAGCATAAGCATATAATGGATATAGGATTTTTGTTGAGTCTTAGGGTATGATTTTGTATTCACGATTAGCTTAAATGTTTTGCAACAATTACATCATTTCAGAATCGATAATGGAAAATTCCATGCAAATTGTCTCCTATGTATTTGTTCATAATTCAGCAATGAAATAATCAAGGATTATATTATTGGTCTCTTGTTTGTGTAATTGAATGTATGTTTGCATTGTTGCTTCAATTCAAGTAGTTGATTAAAATGCTTTAATGCAATCATGGATTTATGAGTTATTCAATAGGATCTTCAAGTATGTTTTGTATGGGAAATTATGAGTTATGAATGTGTAATGCAAATCCATAATGGCTTATAAATATTGAATGCTTTAGTATCACATTACAGTGTATTGTGAATTTGACTTCGTCACCCTAGGATAACATAGTGATTCTATATATTGAGTAAATTCAAATATATTGGGTCAGCTGGATCATATCAAAGAACCATTCATTTAAGTAAATTTACCTTTAGTATGGTGATAGATATCATAATTGTTGTCCCAATCGTCCATTCTTTACTCCAAGTTATAATGGTGTAAGGGATTTGCTAATTCTTTGTGGATTGTCACTTGTTGAGTCAATGTATGGGAATGTATCTATTTAATATGTAATGTATGTTCATGTCTTATGAGAAAATAGTGTAAGTACATTGTGGGATCACCCTCCTGGGTATTGCAAAGCCCAAAGTGCAGGAGGAAAGCTAAATTGCTTTCTCTCATTCATTGGCCAACCCTCTTTAAGGTTGTTGACTATTGGAACTGGCAAATCCATAGGTTGCCTTAATGATCTGGTTGGAATTTTAAAAGAGCCAATAGATTGGCACTCTACTAGGGAACTTTTCTAATTTTTAGTGTCTCTAGTGTAGATCTGGTACAGTCAGAGTCAAGTTCTTTATTACTCTTTTTTGGAAGAGTTATTGGTTCAAATCTCAAAGTCACATACTTCATATTTAGTTCATGCATCAAATCTTGGTCAATTCTTTCATAGTGTGTTGGGTAACTATGTTCATAATTTTCTTTGAGGTCACAAATAACAAGTCACGGTTCAATCAAATTTTATTTCCCAGCATTTTGTATGGCAACTCTTAAGTTTCTCATATGAGTACAACAATAATATCTCAAAAGTGACCTAAGGAGAAGGATATTGATTTTGCGGCTAACACCATGAGGAAAACTAGAAGTCATACAAAGAAGAATCTTGACCAAAAGGTGGAACTCGAGCCTCCAAAGGATAAACAAGCTCTATGGAAGAAGAAGGCTACTGAATCTAGTAAGTCCATCGAATCTCTTGTTGGAGCTTCTCCTACTTTTAACAATGAAGTAAATAGTGCAAATGCAAATGAGAATTCAAATAATGGTGGGGTACTTGACAAGGGTCAAGGAAGTTTCCCTATTGAGCAAGTATTTCATAATGAGCTTGATATTTCTCGAGAAGAAGATAAATGGGAATGTTGGAATAAGAGTAAGGGGTTCCCAAAACCACCAACACCTGAGGTGGGGTCTATTTTTCATGGGGGAAATTTTAATCCAAGGGGAGAGCTCCCTAGTCTGAAAACACTTACTCTCCCTAAGGAACATCTAGTCGAACAAACTTTTCACACCCCAGCCCTAAGTGAGTATGGAGATTTCCTCAAAAATGAGGAAGATATAGACAAAGATATGCAAGCCTTGAAAGAAAAGGAGGATAGGATTAGAGCTAAGCAGCTTGAAAGATATGGTAGGAGATAAAGGGTTGAGAAGATGAGAGAAAATCCTGCTAAGCATAAAGCTTATGAAGAAAAGGTTGCTAAAATAGTATCCCAAATTGCCCCTAAAGTTCCAAAGGCAACGATCCAAATGGGAAATTTTTCTGCTAGCACATATACAACAACTGTGACTACCACTAAAACCTCTGATTCTCCTAAGAAAACATCATTTGTAGATCATGGGAAAAAAACCCATGGATTGTTCCCAATTGAATGCTTTCAATACATTTGGTACTAGTGCCAACACAAATACCCATACTTAGCTCCCAAAACTCCTGTTAATAACCCTAAAAGTGATCATAATCCATCTGCTACACCCCCAAATCCTAAACTCATGAAACTGCAGATGGTAAATGAGAAATTGAAGGAAGATTTAAAGAAGGATGAAATTGAAGTGTCCAATACAAAAATGGCCAGAAAGATTGCCTTCCTTAAAATGTCAATACCTACTCCAGAGACTTCAAGCTTTGGGAAAAATGATAGTGGGTCTCATAATAATTAGTCTAGGGGACACACTCCTAGTGGATGGGATGGTGGAAACAAGGGTAGCGGAGGAGGTGGTGGTAGTAAGGAAAATAATTCTTACTCTGAGGATGATGAAGAAGACAAGAAGAAGAATGATGGTAATAGTGGAAGTGGAAAATGAAAGGATGTAGATCAATTGGACAACAAGAAGGATGATGAATAAAGAGATACTCATAGGGATAGGCATCCTAGGAGGCCACCCCAAAATGATCAGTATAGACAATTATGTTTTGACAACATTCCTAGCTATCCAAACCCTATCCTGAATAATACAAGGAAGCATCTCACTAAATTCACTGGTAATAATGCCTTTAGTGGGGAAGACCACTTGAAATCCTACCAAAGCTTTGTGGAAGACTTTGAATTATGGGATGATGATGTGGAAATGAAATACTTTATGCAATCTCTGATAGAAGATGCAAGGGATTGGTACAGGGGGTTACCCAATGTGAGTATTGACTCAAAGAATTCCTTCTACAAAGTGTATAGAGAAAAATATGGGGATCAGACTGACCCAAGATTCAGGTTAAATGATTTCAATAATATCACCAAAGGACACAATGATTCAGTCACAAAATTCAACACAATATTTTAGAAGTTAATGAATAGAGTACCTACCTATCTACGACCTAATCTTGAGGCATGTTTAGTGACTTATTGCAATGCTTATGACTGTAACATGTGCTACCTACTCAAGGATAAGAACCCACAAAATTTGAGAGAGGCTTACAAGATGGCAGTTAACATTGAGAATAATAGGAGAGCCTTTGGTAAAATGGGGAGGAGAGAAGACCCCAAGGCCTCAAAGAATTCAAGAACCCAAAATGATAAAGCTAGTTAAGTTGCAGTCCTTGATGAAAAAATAGATCATATTCTTAGCTTGGTACAAAAGGTAGCCAAGAATGATAAGTTGTAGTTCCAGAGAAATGAAATCCCCCCCTAGATTGCAGGATTACCCATACCATACAAACTACAATAATGGGAAGCCAGTAAATAATAATCAAAATAATGCTCAGGGTACACCAGATCCTCTATAGAAGTATTCTAACAATTTTTCGAACATTTTCCTTACTGTGGAGTCTATCATATGCCACATTCCTTAGAGCAGTGTGTTGTGGCATTGTTGATAGACAAATCTCAAGATAATCAAGCAAGGTATGATACTTTTCAAGAACATGATGAAGTGACAAATGTATTCATGACCAAGTCAGAATTTGGTTGTGAAGAATATTCTTCAGATGATGAACCCAATAGAAGTGATGTAGATGTCCAAAGGCAGCGGGTGAATCCTTTCCAGCAACAAGTCTTCTTAGATGAGGAAGGAAAGGATGACTGTGCAATCTATACCCTTGAATCCAATGATATCTCTTTGAGGAGACCCTCAAATGAGGAAATTGAGAGATATACAATTGCATTGGCTGCCAAGGCAAGAAATGGCTATCATCTAAGAAACAAGATTGTGAGTGGAAATCAGGGCAGTCCAGGTAGTTTGTTCATTAAAGAAAATAATGTGGTAAACAAAGGAGCAAAGGTTGAAGATAAGAAAGAAGGTGAAAAGCCCAAAGAGGGAAAATAAATGTGAATTTGGGACAAGAAGGGGACTAAAGAAAAATTTGATGGTGAAGTTATTCCTTAAGCTGAGAAAGTCAAAGACGTAAAAAAAAGTGCCAAAAAGGTTCAAGGACAAGGCAAGAAGGTAACTTCCACATAATTTTTGCTTCTTGTGTTGCCAATTTATTCTCGTATAGATATGTTCCAAGTCTTGTCACAAGTCAAGGTCACAGTCCCATTCTTAGAGATGATGAGGATAGATGAGCATAAGAATAAGATTGTTACTCTTATAAATAATATTGTAGCCAGTGGGAAAGATAAAATGATAGTTCATCAACCTAAAACAAGCACCAACCAAGAGATGTATGTTCAGGCCGAAGTGGTAATCAATGAAAATCCTAAGCTATACCTCAGAATTACTATTACTGCCAATCAGAGTCATGTGAATCCACTTTTCTTGAGCTTAATCATCGATGGTAAATTGCTTAGGAATTGCATGATAGATTCAGGGGCTTCAAATAATGTAATGCTAGTGAAGATCATGGAAGCAATAGGTTTAAAGGTTGATAGTACATACAGGAAATGTTATGCCATGGATTTGAGGGAAGTCCCTATTATTAGGGTGATCAGTAAATTTTTGTATAAATTGGCAGCTTTTCTAGAAAAGGAATTATATATGAGTGTTATAGTAGTGGATATCCCACAAACTTATGGAATGTTGTTGTCTAGACCTTGGAGTCCTTCCATGGGAGGGAGTATTCAATGTAATTTGTCATTTGCAACCTTTTCTATCGACTAGAAATATGTCAAGATTACTAGAGAATGTAGAGCCCCTCACATGATTGAACACATTGAGGAACCAACATAACCAACAATAATTAACTTTGTGGACATTGGTTTAGACACCTTTCGAGTGGAAGAGTTGAAGTAGGAGGAAGACAAGATCAAATTGGCACCAATTTCCAAAGAAGTCATGCGAACACCATAGGAAGATGTTTTTGTGGACTATGTATTTTGACAGAGCATGCTCAACGGAAGGTTTGGGAGCAAGAGTTATTCTTATTTCTCCACAAGGTAAAACTTTTAAGTACTCCTTGTTACAATTTGCATGCAAAAATAATGTTGTTGAATACGAGACTTTATTACTTGGTTTGAAAGTGGCTTCTAACAATGGTATTAAGTCATTAAAAGTGATGAGGGACTATGAACTAGTAGTCTCCCATGTCAGGTCTAGATTTGTTACAAAAGACAAAAGACTTAGGCAATATTGAAATGAAGTCTAGGACACAATTGATACTTTTGATGCTTTCGGAATAGAGTGGATAGAAAGAGGAAAAAATGTTAGAGGCAATTTTCTAGCCAACATTACAGTTAGGTTAGATGATATTACTTTTGATGGTGTTTCACAAATAGAGGTACAAACATAGCCAGTTGCACTTGACAACATCTATAACTAGCAAGTGTTTGATGATGACAATGACATTTTGAGATTCTTGCATTGTATTGACCAATATGAAAGCCAAGAGATTGACTTTGGATCATATGTGGTTGAGGTAGATGGAAAGGAGACATTGTTCAAGAATGAGATAATCCAATTGAAGACAAACAAAATTCCCAAAGGAATGGTCACGTTAGAAAGGGTCTTTGATGGCTCTGACAAGTTGAATGTCAAGCAAGCATCTTCCCATAAAGAAGATCTAGAAGAAATAAATCTTGGGACATATAATGCACCCAAAAGAGTCTATATAGGAAAAAATATAAAGCCTCATGTGAGGACTGTGTTGATTGCTTTACTAAGGAAATACAGGCATGTATTTGCATGGTCATACGATGACTTAAAGGCCTATAGGGAGGATTTGTTCCAGCATCAAATCCCATTGAAACCTAATGCAAAGCCCTTCAGACAGAAACAGAGGCCTATAAACCCTACTTTGCAGCCAAAGATGCAGGAAGAGCTTGTGAAACTGAGTAATGTTAGGATCATCAAACCAATCATACATTCTTCATGGGTGTTGAACTTAGTTCCTATTAGAAAAAAGAATGGTGAAATCAGGCTATGTGTAGACTTCATAAATCTTAATGTTGTGTCTTTGAAGGATAATTATCCTTTGCCTAATATGGAGGAAATGTTGCAAAAGGTCATAGGGTGTGAGCTTCTCTCCATGATGGATGGATTCTTGGGTTACAACCAAATTATGGTGAGGGATTCAGAACAGTTTAAAACAACATTCATAGCACCATGGGGGACATATGTATACGTGAGGATGCCATTTGGCTTGGCTAATGTAGGTGCTACTTTTCAAAGAGCCATGGATGTGGCTTTTGCCGATTTTATAGATTTGTTTCTTGCCATATACCAAGATGATCTTACTACTCATAGTAAGAAGGAGGGAAACTATTGCACTCATCTAGAAAATATTTTTATTAGAGCTTTGGAGTATGGGATATCTTTGAATCCCAAGAAGTGTGCCTTCAAAGTTAAATAAGGTAAGCTGCTAGGGAATATAGTTTCAAAGGATGGAGTTAGGATTGATCTTGAATGAGTAGCAACTATAGATAAGATCCCACTACCTAGAAATGTGAAAGGAATTCAATCCTTTTTCAGACAGATCAACTTTCTATAGAGATTTGTAACTAATTTTGTTGAGATTTTCCAACCCATTTCTAAGATGTTAAAAAGGGGAGAAAAGGTATATTGGATAGAAGAACCTACAAAGGATTTCCAAGCCATAAAAGATGCAATTAAGGAGGCTCCTATCCTTAAGTCCCTTGATTGCTCCAAACCATTTCAACTTTTTACTTTTGCTTCATTCCACACAATAGCAAGAGTATTATTACAAAAGAACAATGAAGATTTTGAGCGACCAATTGCTTTCTTTAGCAAGTCACTGTAGGTTGTTGAACTTAAATATGATGTCATAGAGAAGCAAGCATATGCCATGGTGAAGGCTGTTAAAAACTTTAGACCATGCTTGATTGGAGCTACGATTGTAGCATGTCCCTACAGTAGTAGTCAAAGATGTCTTCACCCAATAGGAGACTACATGGCATCGATGTAGGTGGATGAATAGAATTCAGGAGTTCAACATTGGCATTCAAATCACCAAGCTGGTGAGAGGCAAGGGTCTAACCAAATTGATGGCTGAAACCAACTTGGAGGAAAATTGGATAGCCCAAGTTGAACATGAAAATGTTACACCCATGTGTGATATGCAAACTTGTGGGTGGTACATGAGAATTGTAGAGTACCTACAAACCATGCAATTCCTAGAAGGCATGCCAAATAATGAAAGGAGAACTCTAAATTTGCAAGAAATCAAATATGTTATCATTGATGGTGAACTCTGGTGGAGAAGCCCCAAAGGAGTGTCGCTCAGATGTGTGTATGGTGACCAAGTAGAAGACCTTTTAACTGAGATGCATAAAGGGGCTTATAGGGGCCATTACATGGCCAAGACAACTGCTCATAAAATCTTGAGAGTAGGATTTTGGTGGCCTACAATGTTTAAGGATGCCCATAGGTATGTTAAGAAGTGTGATGCTTGCCAAAGATTCATTGGCAAGCTAATTTTTTTAGGGGATTTTCCCATCAGACCAATATCTGCAAAAACTCCTTTCTAACAATGGGGCATTGATTTTATAGGAGAGATGTTTGTGAAGTCTATTGGAGGACATGCCTATATTCTGGTTACGATCGACTATTTCAAAAATTGGGTTAAAGCTATCCCTACTAAGAATTCAACCAACAAAGTGGTTATCAACTTTCTGATGAATAATATCCTAAGTAGATTCAGTGTCCTAGAGAGAATTGTCTCTGATAATGCCATGTGTTTTAGATTTGAAGAATTTGTGGACTTTTGCAACCAATATGGTATAAATGTATCTTATTCATCCCCATACAATCCCCAAGGGAATGGGCAAGTTGAGTTAAAAAATAAGAGCCTTATGAAGATCATCAAGCGGATAATTGAGAAAAATAAGAAGGCTTGGGACTCAAAATTGCAGTTAGAAATTTGTGCTGATAGAACTGATGTGGAAAAGGCCATTGGGCAGTCCCCTTTCAACCTAGTATATGGAGTGAAAGCGAGAATACCAGACAATAATTTGATAAAAATGTATAAATTTGTTTAGGAATATGACAGTGGCATTTGTGATGAAATGCAACAAAGGATGGATGAATTGATTGATCTTGATGAAACCAGAAGAGAAGCTCATAAAAGAAATGAGAAGTTGCAATTACAAGTGAAGCATCTGTATGAAAAGAAGGTTGTTGAGAGAAATTTTGAGTTGGGAAGTATGGTTCTAACCTAGAATGCTAGGGTGGAGGATAAAGGTAAACACGGGAAGTTTGATCCTTTGTGGTTGGGTCCTTACTTGATTGTTGATTTGTATGGTGAAGATTCATATTTTCTATAATCCCTAACAGGTGAAGTTCTTGAACTACCAGTACATGGACAGTTCATGAAACCCTATTTCTCTTGAAATAGGTTATTTTCCATGTACAATATATATTCCTATAAATTTTGTGAATAGGTTTGGTGCGTTTCTTTTCAGTTGCATCTGCTTGTCTTGTCCATACAAGCTCCTAGTTTCTTTTGGTCCTTGTATGCTTAGTCTACTCAACCTAAGATCTGAGATCTTGCTATACCTATAGGGGGCATACATCCTTAGTCAAAGCCACTAGTGGAACCCATAAAATTTTCATGGTTCCACTAACTTCCTAATCATGTTGTTGGTCACTTATATCTTTTAACATTTGGGTTTAGGGTTTAGGATTTTTATGTATCTTGTTACCCTTGGTCAATTTCATTTTTTATTTTCTCATGTTAACCGGTTGAACCATTTTACCAATATTTTAAGTGCCATTGTGTGGCTTTTTCCATCGTTCTCTAATCAGCCCCAACATCTTAGTCACTAGGTAAGCCTAACAGGTTCCTCTTTATGAATAAATTTTGTGCACGTGCCTTCAGTATTACTTTAGTCTACCCTTTTTTACTTATCATTGGCATCTAAGCCATTGCATGTTGTTGTGCTTAATATTTCTTCAAATCCGCAATGAGCATTGTAATGTCTATCCTTCGGTCCTTTGTTCATCACCTGTCTCATTTTTTGTTGTTATTTTGAGAAGGTAACCCGCAATGAGCAATGTGGTTAAGGTCTTGACCCATTGTTGGCCCCTGTACTATCGCTAGTTACATTCTACTTTTCTAGAAAGAACTCATGACTGCTGATGGGCAGAATATCTTCCCATCGCGTGTCTTCGGTCTATCGCGAGTTGGGATTAATTAATGAACCTTGGACATGTGATGGGCGATAGAGTTCTAACCTTCAGTCAGGATCCCCATCATTCTCAAGATCAAAGGTTGATGTCTCATCATTGGCCTCCTAGCCATCACTTGATGAGATCCCAATGTGGAGGGGAAACATGCAAAGGGTGATACTCATCAAAGTGTGGGGAATTATGTGTGGTAGTTGCTTAGCCCATTGAGTACATACCAAATCGTCAGTAGGGCCTCGTGGAGAGTAGGAAACAATGTGAACTATTGGATGAGTTTTTCATCTGAGTGCATCAACGATTTCAATTCAAATAGGAATGGCCAACCCGAGGAATAATTTTTCACTCACACAAGCTTTCTTACATCATTAATTGTATGTGTACTTAGCTAAATTCATAGAAAGGGGTTAACAGTTTATGTCTTCATCTAAGTCGAATGCTTGAGGATCTGAGGGAGCTTGGAGAAACTAGAGCCTAAGCTGAAGGAGTTATTCCCAGGTAAGTTACTATTAGAAATCCCATTGGTTTCCTTTGTTATTCTACAAAAATTGGTGTTGTGCCAGAATGTCTGAATTGTTTCCAAGGGTTAATTATGGTTTTTAGCTTCTATTGATTAAATGCAATTTCCTAATTGGATAGAATCATTTTTGAATTTGAGTTTGAGCCGTAAACAATAGGGTAGCAACCCCAAACCTAGTTTACTTCTAAACTAAGTAAAACCCTGAGGAAGCTAAAATGAGCCAACCCGGTGAGTCGTCGTCTTCAAAACCTATACCCAAGAAGAAAAAGTAGGTGGTCTCCCATGACCCACCCCAAACAATTGAAGCAACTAAGAAGAAAAATGGTTATCCTAAGGACTACACCTGATTCATGGATAAATTCCAACCTCTAGATGTTCAAGCAAGTGGTAGGAAAGCTACAGGGGAAGGAATCTTGACTACCAATTTCAAGGACCTTGTAGAGGGAATTGATGGAATTATTGTGCTAGAGACTCGATGGGAATTGTTCTTATATGATTTTACAAGTAGTGATGCTGGACATCCTAGCAAAAATGTTTGGGGCTATGATTTAGGAAAATTGGTTGTCCCCAATTTTTTTGTTGAGGTGGACTTAATGCTACACCTTGTAGACAGATATGATGACATAAACAGGGTTATTACGGACATTGAGGGCTAGAGAATTCTAGAAATAAAGGCAAGTAAAGTTGTAGAGATTTTTAGAATGAAACCTGAAGCCAATGAAAAGATTAATTTTGAGAAATTGCAGAAGGAATATGCTAAGCACAAGGTGGCCCTCCCAAAGGGTGAAATGCCAAGACATAGATGAGAGAAGAGTACCTCATTTGTACATAAAGAGGTTGAACTATTGAACTGTGAAGAGTTTGCAAACTATTTCAAATACACATATTATATGTTATGTCAGGTGCTTGGAGTAAGGTGTGACGAAAGGATAACATCACCCCTATTGTTTTTAATTCTAGGTATTCAACATATAAACAAGCACACATGGTTCACCTATGCTCATACAGTTGTAGAATAGCTACACTATCATTTGGCAAGGTTAAAGGAGACGAGAATTCCATTGACATTCAAACACTATTCCTTGTTGATGCATATGATATTGTATTAGGGACAAGAAGTTTTTGGCAAGGCCATGAGATTGAGACAAGTGGATGAGAGGAATAATAACTTGCATGTTCAAATGTGGACACATATTTGGGATCTACATTGCCCTAAGTCAAATTATGTTGGATTCTGTAATACCATCAAACACACCATTTTGGTACAAATGGGTGTTGCACCTATTGAGAGGATTTCTAAAATGATTCAAGCATTGTTGAGACCAAAATAATTTGGTGATGACCCAGATTATGAGAGCAATTGGGGAGATTGGTATCTATATGAGGATTGCACGGTCATCATATGTTATGAAACTCGAGTGGCACCACATATATTACCTAGGTTTGTTTTTGATAGGTTGGCCTTCATTGAGATAATGTGGCAAATGGACCGCTTTGATGCAGAGAAATTTAGGCTACTTAGAAAGGCATCCATCATTGCATCAAATTTCTCCATTGAATATTTTGTTGTATTGTAAAAGGAGGCATATGAGGTATTTGGTATAATAGTTAGTAACCTAAGAATTAAAGTAGTCTCTATTAGAAAATTTGATCCAGAAGGACATATCAACAAAGAAAAGATAAAGAGGTCAATTTCTAGACATGAACCTCATGAACTTTACTTCAGGGAAGATGTGATAAGGAACTTGCCAACATCTTCTGTTGTCAAGGATAGAGAAAGGATTTGGCTAAAAATTGTTGAAGTTGAGCATAGGGATTTTACTCAGAGTTCTCACTATGAAAGCTCTTATAAACACATCACTGATAAATATAAAAAGATGGAATTGATCCTCAAGGATTTCATGGATGGAACTTTCTTAGAAAGGGTGGAACAAGCACAAAAAATAGGTCAAGGGGCTCTATAAGAGCATTTAACAAAAGTTAATGGTCAACCAAAAGAGCCCACAACACCACAAGAGCAACTATCAATGGATGTAGGGGACACTCTTGTTATGGAGTTTCTTGTCGTGAATATTGATGAATAAACGATGTTGAGGAAAATGTGTAATAGGAATCCACTAAATCAGAGCCTATTGAACAAGGAGCAAAATCTGAATTTTCACACCCTGATGTTCGAAATGTAATGGAACCTATTGTCCCAAATGATAGGCTAGTGCCTTGGGAATATGATAAAATCCAAGATAATGATGCAAGGGTACTAGCATGTACTAAGTTTCTAGAAGATGACTCTTGTTTTACAATAAGAGAAATCAGGGAGTACATGGTTGAGCTCGAGGCTCAGGAAATAAATGACAAGATACAGAAGGCTCAGGAGGGAGTAGACCCTTCCCAATTGGAGGAAGTTAGAAAGAAGATTGAAGAAGAAATCATTCAGGAGATTGCACAAATGAATCCTTTGGAAGCCAGGAGATTGGTCAAGGATAGTGGGATGATAGTGATGCCTGGCTGGAGCTTGTCATCTATAATTTCTTTGGATGCAATAAAAAATGATCCAAGTGTTGTGGTATCAGAGGAAACTTTTGATGAAAGAACTTTTGGTTTAGGGTTTAGTCCTAGCCTACATGCGTTAGCTATTTGGCAATTGATACCATATTTAGGAAGATGTAGACTCAGTAGGACAATGATTAGCCTCTCATGAGATTTGATAATAGGTAGGGCTTCAGAAATGACAGCCCCATAGGCTACAAGATTGACAATGCACACAGTCATGCTGAGTGTGGACACTACAAAAATCTCTTAGGCTAGGTACATGAAATTGTTGGAAAAGCATAAAAAATTGGTTGAGGAATACAATAATTTAAAGGCTACTACATTTAGTGTAGGTCAAAAAACCCTACCCACTTCTCCAGCTAGCACCTCATCGTAGGAAAAGGAAACTTTCAAGTCAAGAATCATTGCTCTAAAGAATGAACTCCAAACAACCAATACTGAAAAAATATCAAGCTCCAAAGGGATATGAATAAGATCACAAAGGGAATGGTTGATGAGATTTTAGGCTATAGACAAAGGCAACCCTTAAAGCAGAAGATACATGGTCAACATATAAGGGTATACATGAGGATTTTGAAAGATTCCAACATGTTCAAGAGGTTTTCCAAAATACTTAAAATAAGTGGAGCAGTAGATTAAATAGTTTAAGGGATATACAAGCTAATACAAAGGATGGCCTTGAAGCTCCAACAAAACTCCCCGATATCATAAAGGGAATTGAGATGATCGATGAAGTTATAGGTTCTCATGAATGAATTGGAGGGAAGTTATAAGGTAAAATCAAGGCCTTTAGGGGTATGGAGGAGCATGGTATGCGTAGGATTCTTAATGAAGATGGCACACTCATGGAGTATGCACCATGGAGGGAATTTTTCAAGCGTCAAACTACTACAAGTCCACGAATAAGATATGTTGATGACAAATCAGACCTAACTGTCATGAATGGAATTATTAACACTCTCATCAAAATCCAAACAGACATGGACACCTTTTTGAAAGAAGCCAAAGTTGTAATTGATGCAAGGTATAATGCATACAATACATAGGTGTGAAAATTGTTTGATATTGATTGGCTCACTGAGGATGAATATAAAGATTGGTTAGAAAAATATGTTGAGTAAGCCATAAAAGGTGGTGAAGAGGATATAGAGCATGGTCGAGTATAGTATAGATCTAACCTTTGTAATAATTATGTAAAGAGGAAATCTATATCCTCTCAATATGAAAAATGCATGTGATGACCCAACCAATCCTTTCCTTTTTCTTTATTTTCCTTTTCTCTCATGGTTCACACTTCTTGTTGAATGGATGGTGATGTGGAATTCTTGAGCAATGAGGATACAAGCTCCACAAGCTTTTACAAGTTTTTTCTTCTTGTGTATTCCCCCCATTTTTCTTCAAAGTGCAATATAACCACCTGGGATGGAAATGAAGTGAAATGTATTTGAAATTTAAGATGAAATGAAATGTAATTAGCCAATAGCCCAATGCTTGTATGCTCCATTGATCATATAAAAATGATTTCAAGGCTATTATGTGAGGTCTTTGAAATTTTGGTCGATCTCAGATAGACATAGAGAAGTTTCTTTTGAGCATAAGCATATAATGGATATAGAATTTTTGTTGAGCCTTAGGGTATGTGTCTTTATTCACAGTTAGATTAAATGTTTAGCAACAATTAAAACATTTGAGAATTGATAATGGAAAATTTCATGCAAACTGTCTCTTATGTATCTGTTCATAAATCAACAATGAAATAATCAAGGATTATCTTATTGGTCTCCTATTTGTGTAATTGGATGTTTGTTTGCATTCTTGCTTCAATTCAAGTAGTTGATTAAAATTCTTTAATGCAATCATGGATTTATGAGTTAGTCAAGATGATCTTTAAGTATTTTTTGTAGGGAAAGTATGAGTTATGAATTTGTAATGCAAATCCATAATGGCTTATAAATATTGAATGCTTTAGTATCTCATTATAGTGTATTGTGAATTCGACCCTGTCACCCTAGGATAACACACTGATTTTGTACATTGAGTAAATTCAAATATATTGGGTCAGCTGGATCATATCAAAGAACCATTCATTTAAGTAAATTTACCTTCAATATGGTGATAGATATCACAATTGTCATCCCAATCATCCATTCTCTACTCCAAGTTATAATGGTGTAAGGGATTTTCCAATTCCTTGCAGATTGTCACTTGTTGAGTCAGTGTATGGGAATGGATCTATTTAATATGCAATGTACGTTTGTGTCTTATGAGAAAATAGTATAAGTACATTATGGGATCACCCTCCCAGGTATTGCACAGCCCGAAGTGCAGGAGGATAGCTAAATTGCTTTCTCTCATTTGTTGGCCAACCCTCTTTAAGGTTGTTGACTATTGGAACTGGCAAATCCATAGGTTGCCTTGATGATCTGGTTGGAATTTTAAAAGAGCCAACAAATTTCAGCTATGTATATTTTAGTATTTTGGAGTTGGAGGTAGTTGTTAATTCCCAAATATGTACTTTTTGTGATAGAGGATGCAATAAATTTTGTAATATTCCTAATAGTAGTACAAACCAAATTTACATTATTGAAAGAAGTTGAAATTTTGGTTTATTACATACTAGCACATATATTCAATGGGAAGCATTTGGTGAGTTTACAAAATTTCTTGGAGAATATTTTATCCAAATTGGGAATTGGAGAGAATATATTAAATATTTACATGAATATTCTTATTGGTTTTATGGTATTGTCACAAAGAATTTTGAGCTATTAGGTTTGCACAGTGTTCTATGGCAAGTAATGCAACATCTCACAAGTATTGGATCAAGACTTTTTGTGCAGCATAACATAATTTTGAAGCATCATGGCAAAAATTGCTTGAGGAAAAGCAATATTTGGGAAGGGAGGACTTGTCAAGTCCATTTTTTTCTAAAGGAGTACATACTAAAAATAGTAAGTTTCTATTATCCAAAAATAGTAAGTCAAAGGTATTAGGACAACATTGGAATACAATATTATTTAATACTTATTTTGTCCTGGTGCAATTTTTATTTAAAGGACAAATAAATATTAAATATTTAGTGGTGCCAACACAGGTGGGTCGTGAGTTTTGGAAAACAACACTTTAACCTCATGTAAGTGCCTCAAAAAATGCATTTTGAGTTGTCAAAATATGCCTTGTAAGTGGTATAATATGAAAGGTCAAATTTAGAGGTGTTATAATGCATTTTATGACTTTTGTAAGTGCCTAAAATTGGGGATGAATATTTGGACTTGAATCCAATGTTTGGTAGAAGTTTCCAAGTGATCAAGAGTCTATAAATATTGGTCATTTTGTATGTAGAAGGATTTTTTATGCATTTTACAGGCTTATGCTTTCTTCTTCAGAGGTTGAGAAACTGTTGAAGGAGTTATCTTCCAGGCTGATAAACCAGGGAGATAGAGACTTGTAGACAATGTGTTTACAAGTCTCTTGTGATGAGCCCAACTGGCTCTAACTCAACCTCTGACTTTTACTGACTTGTTTTTGAATGTTTTAAGAAGAATTTTAGACAGAAGTAGAAGGTACGCCAAGCATAAAAATGGAAGTAAACTAAAAATACAAGGAATTCTAGAACAACTACAATATTATTGAAGATCTGGCAATTCATACAAAGAGATTGCATATAAACAACATACTTGAAAACCTCCAAAATAATTAAATAAGATGGATCTGAACATACCGGGCAAGATATGTTGGAACTGACAAATAGCCACACCTAGATCCTGGGTCTACTTTCTCCCACACAAAAACTAGAGAAAAGATGTTGAGAAGGTTGGACATCTAGGATGGAATCTATACATGAGCCAAAAGAGAGGCATTTTATCCTCTTACTTCACACACCTATCCCCAGGTGACACACCTTCCAATACAATGGTACAACCTCTACAAGATGATGAAATCTCTTATTTGAAAGCTAGAAACTGGATGAAGATGGCGTCACTAATGAAGAAACCTTCTTCCTTATTGAAAACTGGTAAATACTGAACAAAAATCTTAGATGTAAGCACAAATGAACTCTTGTATGAAGCTCCCTTAGTAACAACCATTCAACTGGTATTTCATAGTCTCACAATCACGGATCAATGAAGGATTGTCACTCTCCAATGAAGAAATCTTGAAACCCTTGCCCTTAGACAAAAATCATAGAGAAGTTTTGAAGCAAATTCAAATAATCATAACATAATGAGGTCGATTTGCTTCATTTTCCTTATAACCTCAAAAAGGCACAACTTCCAAGAAGTGACGCCACTTTTGCATTAAAATACATTTAAAATTTATTTAATACCTTTTCCATAGTTGGGCACCCAAATAAATGACTTAAGTGAATTTAAATATTCACTTTAACATTTAAGTCATAAAGTACAAATATTTCAAGTGGGATTTAATATGTTATAAAGTCAAATAATAACTTTATAATATCTCAATAGACGATAAAATACCTAACCACTAAACTATTAATATCTCTCTCAATTCTCTGTGTTTTAATGTGTCATCAGAAGCTAGAAAACACTAAACTGCAAAGGCCTGCACTGATTCCAACACTGAACTAAAGGGGTGGAAATATCGAAACCCACCAAAATGACCACTAACCCCCTAACCAGATCCTATCAACCTACGAGGATAAAAATAATAGTATAACCATCACAAAAAAAGATCACGCTAAAAAGGGGACATTACATCTCCAATGGCAATTTCATTCAGAGATTGCAATTGCGCTACAGGGGTTTCATTTGGTGTGTTTTTGCAAGAGTTTATTGTTGATTTTTGTGTGTTTTGGCTCATAGTTTGTAATCAGAATTTTTGTTGTTGTTAGCAGCACATTCATGGTTTATTTTTCTATTTTTATTAGACCCGTATCATATATATTTCATTTATATTCTTATACTCAAATTCTGGAGATTCTATTAGGGTTTCGGGTGTATTTCGAGTGCCAAATTGGTGCCAATTGTACAAATTGTAAGGAAAAATCTGTAGAATGTCCAAAGTTCCTTTTTATAGACTATTATGCTACCAAATTTTTTGTAGAAACTTTATATGGTGTTGCAATGAAAATATTAAGTGTTTGTGGCTTCATTGGTGCAATTTTCAGCATACCCGATTTCACCATTTTTTCTCGTTTGCAAATTTAATCACAAGAATTGTTAAAGAATTTTTTTAAAATATGATATAAATGTTTCACGAGGGATATATACATTTCCTCTCTATGGTTGCAGTGGATACATAAGGATGGACTAGGTTTTTTTCCCATTGCATATCAGAGGTGGCCCTTGTTGTGCCTATCTAGGGGGTAGTCCTAAACTCTTATCGACTAGTTTCAATGAAGCGACACACCCATCTTTTGAAGCTAGCAGCCTACCTAAGGACTTCCTATGAGGAGGGGTAGGTGGAGATTATGCAAAGGATCATGAAGGCTACCACACTCCGAGGACAATGGGATTAGTTGTTAGGGGAGCTATGGATGACCCTAGCAGAGCGAGATGCAGTCATGACGAGGGTTGATGGTGTCAAGTAGGCACATGACACCCTTCAAATCTAGTTTGATGACCTCGCAGGGCAGCCGACAATAGTGATCCCGATTGGAAATCAACACCTACAGCAGGAGCTCATCTAGGCCCGCATGCAGATAGCCTCCCTTCAGGGAGAGATCAGGGGGATGTGCACGACCATGTCCTCACATTCACACCACTCTTGAGTAGTCTCCAATGTGTAGCCTCGACCCCATCCACAACTACAGCTAGAGCCAGAGGGCTCTAAGATTCATATGCTTGGGGCTTAGATAGCCTTTTCTGTACACCATTTTTGTAGCCATTACATATTTTGTAGATAATTTTTGATGTATATAAATTGATACATATATACATAAACCACTCCTTTTTTTGATGATAGTGGCACGATACATGTACATGACATTGATATTTTCCTATATACATGAGATACTGATTCTGACATAATGACATTCTTTATTTTATGTGTGTTCCTTATTTTCATGTATGTTGATGTTATGGATGTACCTAGATGTATGTTTAGATTAGATGCTATCATGAAATAATAAACACACATCGATGTATGTTAATTAAATACAATGATGATCTAATTGCCTAACTAAAAGATGTAATGTAATACATGGATACATAGCGTAGTAAAACACACACATGTATGTCTCTCTCACACACACATGGTTACATCATAACACAAAAAATTTCACAATGTGTTAATAAAGAAATTTTGACATACGCACACTACAACCCTTGAAGAGTGAGCATCACACATTTTACACATAGACACTACACATAGTATCAACGGAGATGCATTGCATTAACAGGTTCTTTTAGAGGCGTCCCATCCATGGATGACAATCCATAAGCACCAAAACCATACATGGAGATGATAATGTAAGGGCCTAAGCAATTAGGACTAAATTTTCCCCTTTGATCAGGTGGTGTGTTCACATTTCTCTGATTCTCATAGAGCACCAGGTCACCTACCTTGAAAGCTCTAAGGAGTACATTTTGATTATATTATCTAGATAATGATCGTTGATAAGCTTTAAGATGGTCAAGAGCTTGCAAGCGGCACTCATCGAGCATCTAGATAGCTAATGCAAATGATTAGATTGGTAAGTATCATCGTCAATTAACCCCTTAAGGTAAAATTGCAAAGACAAGATTTCCCACTCTAAAGACATGATAGCTTCGACACCATACATGAGGTTGTAGGGTGTCATTCCCGTCACCATACAAACACTGATGCGATAGGCCCACAAAACGTACGTTAATTGAATATGCCAGTCCTTACCATGTTTGTTTATTGTTTTATGAAGAATGAGCTCAAGGCTTTTGCTTGACCATTAGATTGAGGATAATATGGTCTAGAAAATATATGCTGAATGTGGAAATTCTCTAGGAATTGCTTTACTTCCTAGTTCTTGAATGACATGCCATTGTTAGAGACAAGTGTAGAAGGTAATCCAAAGCAAGCAATGATGTTGTTCAAAAGAAAGCTACAGATAGCTTCAACATTCGTAGATTAAAGCGAGATGGATTCAACCCACTTTGTGAAATAATCTATAGAAATGATGATAAAGATGTGTCCTTTAGAAGAAGGAGGTGATATTTTTCCTATAATATCCAACCCCCATTTTGCAAATGGCCAAGGAGAGGTCTGATTTTGTAACTCTTGTGCAGGAGCATGAATAAGATGACTATGTTGTTGGCATTGTGGGCACTTATTAACAAAATCGAAGGAATCTTGTTTCATCATTTTCCAAAAGTACCCCATGTGGATCAATTTTTTCACTAGGGATTTACTGCCAAAATGTCCAACCTTGGAACCCAAATGGGCTTCCTTAATGGAAAGGAGTATTTTCGCTTTAGTGAGACATCAAAGAATCAAACCATTGTAATATTTTCGATAAAGAACATCTGTTAAGACAATGTAACGAACTAAAAAAATTCATATACGAGTGCAATCATTTTTTGTCACATCATCGAGAAAGTTTCTAGTCTTCAAATGGTTGTAGATGTTAGAATACCATTCTCCCAAGTCCACGTGAGAACACACAAAAGCATTGGATTCAGGTTGATAAAAAATAGTAGGAGATTGAAGGACCTAAACCACAAAGAGGTATTCTTTTGTATCCTTATTCGAAGGTACCAAGGAGGTGGCACTCATCATGGCATCTACATGTCAGTTATCTCTCCTGGGAACATTGTCTATTGTGAAAGAGGAGAATTGATTAAGCAAAGACAAAGCAAGGTCTTGATACTAAGACAACTTATTTTTTTGGCTCAGTAGGTTCCCATAATCTAATTCACAATAAGCTCAGAGTCACCATGTATATGAAGATGTTTTATCTTTAGTGCAATCACGACACATAAGAATCAAGACACGTAAGCCAATAATAAGGGCTTCATACTCGATGATGTTGTTGGTGCAAGGGAAGTCCAATCAAAAGGAGAAAGAGATTGGGTTACCTTTAGGCGAGATTAGAACTATGCCTGCTCTAGAGCTAGTTTGGCATCTTGACCCATCGAAATGCATCTTCCACATAAGGTCATGATTAATTACGAAAATATCCCCATCAAGGAACAAATCCAAACTCGAGAAGGAACGAAATGAAGGATCGTCTACGAATTGATCAACAACCACTTGACCTTTTATTAATTTATGAGTAACAAACTTTATATCAAACTGAGAAAGCAACATTACCCACTTTGCTAGCCTCCTAGCAAGGTCGACACTAGAGAATAAGTGCTTTAGAAGATCACTCTTCACAATAACATGTGTTTCAACATGAAGAAGGTAGTTTCTTAACTTCTTTGTTGCAAAGACAAGAGCAAGACATTGCTTCTCCATGGAAGAGTAACGAGTTTCATAATCAACCATGACATGACTAATGTAGTAGATCTCCCTTTCTTTCCTAACATCGTCATATGAGCAAGCAAGGTTGTCAAAGCATACAATGATGTGGCAAGGAAAGGTAAGAAGGGTCTATCCTACATAGCCAACATTAACATGGGAGGTATGAATTTATTGAATCAAAAGCTTTCTAGCACTCCTCATCCCATATAAAGCGAACATCCTTCTTTAATAAGTGAGTGAAAGGAAGGGTACAATCAGCTAATTGATACATGAATCTACAAATTGCCTGAATTTTCCCTTGTAAGCTCTACAACTCGGTAATGTTCCTTGGTGGACGCAGGTTAACAATTGCATCCATATTATTTGTGTCGACTTCAATTCCATGATGAGAAACTATGAAGGTCCCAAAAAATTTCCTGCGTCTACACTGAAGACACACTTAAGAGGATTAAGCTTCATCTTATAGAGTTGAAGCCTTTCAAAAATAAGACGAAGGTTCCCTAAGTGATCTTGACGAGTTGTGGATTTTTCCAAGATATCATCAACGTATTCTTCTATAATCTTATGAATGAAGTCATGATAGATTAACATAATTTTTGGTTGGTAAGTCACTCCTACATTCTTTAACCCAAACGACATGACCACATAACAAAAGGTACCCCAAGGGATAGTGAAGGTTGTCTTATACTGATCTTCCAAATTAATATGAATTTTATTATAGCCCTAGAAGCCATCCATGAAAGACAACAAGGCATGGCCCACAATCGAGTCTACAATCATATAGATATTAGGTAATGGAAAATCATCCTTAAGAGAGGCCTTATTAAGATCATGAAAGTCAATACATATATGAATATGACCATTAGGTTTACTAATGACAACAATATTCAAGATCCAAGGTGAGTAGTCGATTGAATGGATAAAGCCAGCTTTTAATAGCTTCTCTATCTCAGTCTTAACCAACAATGTGACCTTGGGATTGATCTTTCATATTTTTTGCTTAATAGGCTTAGCATCGAGACATAAGACAATATTGTGAGCCACTATAGACTCATCAATACCAAGCAGGTCCTTATATGAGCAAGCAAAGATATTGGGATGAGAATGCAGAAGGTTGAAGTGCTCCTTAGCTTCTTAAGAAGAAAGACACTTCCTAATTTTGATTACCTTTTTAGAAGAATTAGGATCCATGAAGACTTCAGTAGTATCCCCCTTGAGGAGAGGAGTACAATCTTTAAGGTGTGGTATCGAAACACTGTTATCAACATTAGCTAGAGGGTCGTCCTCATCAACGTTTAGGACAAATTCCCCAAAATACGCTTATTTGCTAAAGTGATATGGGAATCATCTCTTATGGTGAAAATGAGGCAAAGAGGAGTAGGCACCTAAGAATTCCTCTTGTGCTTCATCTGAAGAGAAAACATCTAATTAGACTTCTCTAGCCTCTACTCCATCTGAGCTATCAATTCAGGATGGACCAGATTGAGAGGCTCAATTGAAATCATGTTAACAGTCCACCAAGGTTTTTGTTTAGATTGTTCAACAGAGCATCCCAAACCTAGATAGTGTTTACGAGGCTTAAAATTGATAGTGGCCTGAATTCCTTGCTCAATACATCCAATTCCTTTATGCCCATAGCGATACTCAGAAACGAGCCTATATCCAGGATTGTAACATGTTTGCAAAGCATCCAAAGGTGGTTGTTCCATGTAGAGAGCATCATTCCACCAATGGACATCAAATACATCTACAAGACCACAATTGTCTCCCTTACTCGATTCACAAACATTAAACTCCTTAGCAAGAGCAGGATTATCCTCCTTAGTAGAAGAATGGTTGGCTTCCTAAATAGGATCACAACTTTCTTTCTCAACAAGAGTTTTATCCACTTCCTTATCAAAGGTATTTGAGGTTATCAAAAGTTTTATATGAGAGAGATTCACTTTATATTCTCCAATGAATAATTAAAATAATTCTAAGGATCCCAAGTCATCACCAAGGAATGCATTTGATTCAAAAGAGGAAGTAGACATGGAAGACTTAGGGCATTCTGCTTTAGATTGTTCTTCTTTAGTGATGTTCACATTGGGAATAGCCTCTATGGAGGGTATCACTGAGGAACATGCCATCACATCAAAGGTTAGAGATGGAATGCAATTATTAAGAGTGGAAACAATTGAAGCCCGACCAACAA
Organism: Sequoia sempervirens; assembly: GCA_007258455.2. Lineage (NCBI taxonomy): Eukaryota > Viridiplantae > Streptophyta > Pinopsida > Cupressales > Cupressaceae > Sequoia > Sequoia sempervirens. Next base: position 344,878,581 of record VDFB02047230.1, on the reverse strand, counting down.
CCACCAGTTCACGAAGGTGAACAACTTTCGGGTCAGCTTTAACCATGACCACTCAATTGTTTGCAACAAACTTCAAAGAACAATGTAAAGTGGAAGTCACAACACCCATATCATGAATCCAAGGTCTCCGCAAAAGAAGGTTGTAAGGTATGGGGCCATGAATCACATAAATCAAGGTGGGTAAGGTAATAGGGCCTAACTGCAAAAGCAAGATTATCATTCCTAGAGCTTGTTGACCAATGTTATCAAATTCATGAATATGCATTGAAGAAGTAGCTAAAAAAGAAGAATCAACCTTAATATTAGGTAGTAGATCTATACCACAAGTTCATTGAGAGATAAACCAATGTCAATGGGGGTACGTCTAATACCAATAGTTTTAACATTAACTATAATCATTAAAGGATATGATTGCTTTTGCACATCTGGGGGTCGAAGTTCCTATGAATAGAACATAACTTTGGCGAATCCACATGAATATGAGCCATCAACGCATTAACATATGTCGACCTAGTGGAGGTAAGCAAGAGGATAGATTCTACAAGGCTTCCTGAAGTATACCTTGGTAAACTAGAGCAGTCTAAAGCAAATCCCAAAGAGAGGCTAGAGTAACACGAAGTTGCTCGACAAGATCATAATCTCCAAGTGCTTTAGTCATGGGTTTATGTGTTGAAGGAAGATTTGGTTGGGAAGGTGGTAAAGCAGTAGGAACTTAAGTAGGTTGAGGTGTAGGAATAGAAGGTTGTTGATCCAAATTATGCTTATTCCTTCTTGTATTATATGTGTGCCCAACATCATTATAAGAAGTGGAGTCTGTAGCTTTTACAAATCTCGAATATACATCTAGTGAATCATTATGATATGGAATTCCAAAAATGGAATGAATCCTTTAGGGGAGGGGATAGTCGAGGTTAGGTAAACACGGGTCTCTTAGGACTTGGAGAAGCCATAGTGACTACAACAACATTTACTGACTCCTTAGCTTTTGAAGAAAAATTTTGTTCATAAAATCTACAAGTACAGGAAGATGCTTCCAAGAAATCATCTAGAGCATCATCCAAAAAATCAAAATCTTCCCTAGAGAAATCATTATCGTAGACATTAAAACATTGCAGAAAAACATCGAACATATTCACATCAGATTCACCAAAATGTGAGATAAGGGGGATTCGTTGCTCATGAGTATTTGTTCTAAAGAGAATCCCACGGAGTGAACTGCCCTTAACCACCTCAATGCTAATTGAATGAATAAATTGCAAAGAGACTATACACAGACTAAATATCACAAAAGAGTGCTTTAAAACTTGAGAGAGCAAAGCTTCTAGATTTTTGTCTCCAAAGGACAAGCTCTCGGCTAAAGGACTACAATGTGGAATCAAGATGCCAGAGTGGCACGCTAGATTCCAAAGGACGCGCTAGCATCCTGAGCAATAGAAAACTCAAAACTTGGAAAGAGACACTCGAAACTTCACTATCTAACACAAGTTTGAGGTCTATTTAATAGAATGACAGGATGGAAAACAAAAAATGAGAGAAAGCACAAAGAGAGCTAAGAGGAGACTTACAAACAACCACTTATTTTAATCATCCCCCCGAGCTTCGTTTTAGCAACCTGCACACAAGATGAATGAGGAAAATGTTGGGGTTGTTTCAAGGCTTACCTCAGTCAAACTCTCATTTTGGTGTTCCCACCTCCACGAACAACAAGATAGATAGAGAGAGTAATTGAAATGGACAAAAGGAAATGGTGAAAACAATCCCCGCTTTAGGAGGAGAACTCACACCACTAAGTAGTAAATGAACCAAAAGATATAATCTATTTGCAAATAGATAAGAGCAAGAGAGTGTTACCAACAGGGCTCGACCCCCTCTTGAACACACATATGTATCGTTAAATGCTTGCTAGAGAGCATTGCCTGTTGGAGGGACCTTAGTCTGATAGAGTTTTGCTTGTAGAAGAGCTACTTCCCTTGGAGTGGAAGAAGCTGAGAAGTGAAGTCCAGAAGATAACTGATTGAATGAGACGAACCCTCCAAAAATGAGAGCCAAAAGGAGTTTTGTTGCAAGCAAAGGCAGAAAAATCCATTACACCTGAAAACCTAATTGCAAAGACAAGTGTCAAGAGCCAGGATTTGAGATTCCCTATTTCAAACTTGGAAAACTGCTAGGACACTAGCGTGTCGCACAAACGTCCAAAATGCTAGTTTTTGGGAAATAGGTCAGAGAATTATTGTCGTTTCGATTGGACTACATGGGGTTGGAATCACGAAATTTTGACCCATTAGGCTCTTGCCATAAATGCGTTTAGGTGTCATAAATACTAGGAAAAGTGCTAAAATGTGAAATTTCCCTTAGGTACAATTTCACAACATTACATATACATAATTTAGAATTGATGTTTTAGAATTAATGTTTGAATATTATCATCAACATCTCATTACATTAATGAATGCAAATTGTAAATTTCAAAACAAAATAATTCATGATTATATATAGAGTCAATTTTCCATATATATAAATTTAGGAAACCCTTTAAAGTTGGGACAAAATAATTTATACTAATTTTTAGATATTACAAACCATCATCTCATTATATTTATGATTTCTCGTGAATAAAAAAGGACCTATATAAATAACACGATAGTAAAAAATTAACATATATTAGATTAAAAGGCTCTATAAATATTGCCATTATAAATAAAAATCCATTACAAATTTTTTGTCGAAGTAGAAATTAAAAAAAAGTCGTTTCCCCAAAGTGAATTGGTGAAGATATCTCCTTCATATACTTTACGAAGATGATATTAAAGCATGGTATATACTTTAGATAAAACTAAAACAAATTAAAGTAAAATAAAATTTCAATCATCTATCTAAATAAAGAGGGATATTAGGTCGTGCCAAAGAAAAATAGGGGAGAGGGCCCAATAGTCGTGCGGGGTCCAATAGTCGTGCACCCAATCGTACATATAATACTCAATAGTCGTTTATATAATGTCCAATAGTTGTGATTTGACTACCCATAATTAAACAAAATGTATGCTTTTGATCTAAAAAGCAACCAATCATGTGATACCACATAAGCGCTCAACTACTCATGATGTAATGCACGAGAATTGGTCTCACTATTTTTTGGGGCCTTTTTTGACACGTTGACAAAAACGCATGCTGATGTGGCATCATATTTGATGATGTGGCCCTGAAACCTTAGTTATAAGCAGAGAACTTGCCAAGTAAGCTGCTGTAAAAAATTGGGAGTGATTTGAAATTTTGACGTAGGATAATTAGAAGCGCGAAGTTAGGGTGCACGACTACTGGGCCCTCTCCCCTAGCTTACAATACTATTGTACTTGATTCATAGACGGTAGGAGCTAGATACCATGGAATGTAGTTGCTTTACTCGACAAAACATAAATTATTAATGCCTTTATTATAAATGTACTATATTTAAGAACATTTATCAAGAGTTCGAACTCTCCCAAAAAAAAAAAGGTGCTTCATATGGTAACAAGTTAGAACATTCTTTGATGTAGTAAATATCCTATTAGACAATGAAGCACATCCACTTAAAGAATATGATTGTATAGGAGGATAGCATTACACTATGCTTTACAAGCTAAAGGCAACATCGATGGAAAAAACTAATAGATTTACATTTATTAGGATATGACAATCTCAAACATCAGTTGGTTAGTTAAAGGGTTGTATATTAATTGATGAGGATTATAATATGTTCTTTAATTAGATCATCGAATAAAGTTCAAATCTTTTAGTAGTGTGATTAGATTAGTTTTATGCTTGACCAACTTTCACGAACTAGTTTCTCCTACTCATCTCAACTTAATTGAAGGATAACTTCTAATTTAAATGTATGCTTACTCATCATATTGTAATTCATTTGAAAAGATGATATAGATATCAATATCTATCTAATCTAGTTGTTTCCATCTAAAAACAATCATTTAGGTCAACAATTAATTGTAAACTATTAAATCCTTTAAAATAAAGATACTATTTACCAATTTTGTATATGAATGAAATAATAGGAAGATATAATTATTGTCAAATTTAAATCTTGTTTACCACTTTGAAAATTAATATTGACTATTTGAACACATATTACAACATAATGAATTAGAAGTTTCTTTTATTAAACTAATCAACTAGGTAATCAATAATAATCCACTTACACTTCTCAAAAGTTAAACTTTTTTATTATATCACTACTTATCTAAAATAAACCTACATAATTTTAAAAATTGTGTGAGAAATGTGTAATTTAATGATCACATTATGGGAGAAAGGCTAGTAGTCGTGTAGGCTAACATTGTGAACATGTAGTGACTAACTGAAATATCGTATAACCTTCATTTTTTTTTGAAATGTGGATTGACCTCTTATCTATGTATAACTAAGGTTTGGAGGTGTGACTCGCCATGCAACTTACCACATTAGCACATCTATTGAGAAGAGTCCAAATTTTAACTTTTAAAAGATTCGACCAAAACTTAATCATGATATCCCCTAGTAGTTGAACAAAAAATATCATTTGTTGCTTGTAGAATATCATATTTTTAATTAAAATAAACTTATATGCATCCTAAATGGACCAAATACCTATTGGTAACCATAAATCTTTGTTATCTCTACCTTCTATATTCAACACAAATGGACCAATAGTTGAACCAAAGAAACCTATTTCTTGTTATAAAAACAACACACAATTATTTAAAATACAACTTATATGAAACAAAAATGGACCAATAGTTGAACAATAAAACTTTTTGAAAATCCTTCACATTTAATGGGAAAATAAGTGATATTTATTGTACTCATTTTTTATATTTGTGATAGGACAAACTATTAATATGAAATAATTCAATGCTTGTACATTGCTATCCAATAGTTGTACACATTAGAACAATATATTTCACTATGATAACATACTTGTTTAAATGAGCGTCATATTTTATTAAATGAGCATTTTATTTTATAAATGACATATTGACAACTCACAATTGTGATATTTTGTTTGAGACAAAATAAAATTATTTCACTTTTTCATGAATGTATTTATATGTTTTTTATATAACATTCACAAGTTCTCATGTGTTCTAGTATGGATCCATTTTAATCAACAGTTGGTTATTTTTCTATTTAAAAAGGGACTATTTATTCACAATATATAGTATAAATATGTGGTAAGATTGAATATTATAAGCACAAGTGCTATAACAATTAGACCCTGCACAACTACTAACCCTCTCCCCAATATAATATAGTATTTTATACAAATTTGTAATTAAGAAATATTTAATCTACAAATTATGCAATAATTAAATTGATCATGTCTTCAAAAAACAATCCATTGAAATAGTTAGCCGATAGGCTATTACGTGGGGAACCCCACCGGGATGCCAGAAAATCTCCTCCAATCTGACGCCAGAAAACAGCAGTCACGCACAATTTTCTAAGCCTATCGGTATACGTATTCCACCTGATTGAGATGCAAGTGCTAGTAATACATAAAAAAGAGGAAGAAGAAGAAACAGATTACAAGGAATAATTGTTTAGCGTAGTGATATCTGAAAAGTACAGAGAATCGACGGCGCAATACTTTTAATGGGAAAAGGGAAATGGATATCTATGTATGCGCTTCGATGAAGAAGTCTATATGCTTGACTTTGTAATAAATAAATAGTCTAAGATTCTTCGCTTCAATTAATTAACTTAAATGAAAGTCATCATGTCCGGGAATGGTCTATCCGCTTTCAGATTTGTCTAACTGGCTCAAAGTTTCTTGCATGTACGCTACTCCTAAAGATAGACCTCAATTGGCCAGGCCGGCATCTCAGCCGACAGCTCCACTAAAGTTAGCAGAACCATATGACCAGTCACCAATGGCGGCGCCAGCACCTTTATACATGATTTTGTTTTGATTTACAGTTGAAACTTTGCTTGTCGGTTTTCCTGGCCCACATGACTTGCACGTATGGCTCTGAAAACATCCACCTGTCTGTAATCTTCCTACTTGTCGGGAAAACAATGTTACCGGCTGTCCTTCCTTTACGGCTACTGACACGTCATCTCAGGTTGTTAATCCTTATCCAGTTGCCCAAGAATTACAACGAACCGAGTTGCCGGGGGCGGGCCCTGTTCCAGCACGCGGGTTGGTCTGCATAACGGGCATGGCCTGAGGGGAACGGCACGTGCCACATGCCTTCGATCCGTGGCACTACCATTGGATCGTGTAACTGGCTACGGCGGCCGCGGTTACAGCGAGACAAAGAAAGAAAATTCCACGGCACTACAGCCCGCGTAGATTCTTTCTTTCCCGCCTGTCTCCATTCGAAAATGTTTTAAAGGGGCTCACGACAGATCGAGGCCTGCAATAGAAATTTCACACTGTGAAGTGCTGTCCTTAAAGATTACATAGAATTGAGTTTGCATAGAAATAACTCTGCCGGTGAATCTGAACTCAGAAGTGCCTGTGTATTTAACTCGAGGTCTTTGTTGTTCAGGAGTCGTAAACCCTAAATCTTGTTTGCAATCTTTTTTCCCCCTTGTTCTTGTTGAAGAAGAATGTGTTACAAGGAGGGACACGAAACGCTAAAATACAGGAAAGAATTGAAAAAGAAGTGCTACGGTAAGGCTTCTAAAGCCAAGACGAGATATTGTAGAAGGATTGGTGGGAAAAGGGTTTCAAGAAATGCAAGGGCAATTAATGGCGCCCGCCTAATGGGAAGAAAACGAATTGCTGCGGACTCTCACTGTTATGGAAATTCGGTTGAATTATGCACAGCAGAAGAAGGGGGTTTAAGTCCAGTGTATGCCATGACTCCGGTGGAAGATTGCCCCCCTGAATCTGTATCCAAGGTTCATTTGGAAGGGGAGACTAAAATTGAATCACTGCCTTCGGATATCTTGGTAAGTCGATGCATTGTGTAATTCTCTTTTTCCCTCTTAGTTGTTCTCCGAAAATGATACATTTCTCTATCTAGCAGGGAATGGCTTGTATATCAGAGAACACACTGCTTTTTTGGATTTTAATGGTGAATTAATGTTACGGTCTTTTTTTTAATCGGCTAATTTAAGGGAGTCGAAGTCTGTCGGCCTCATTAAAACCCAGCGGGGCTCTAAGCCCTATTAAACGTTGGGTTCTAACCCGTGAGTGAAGCGGCCCAGCAGGGGTACGAAAACTACCCTCACCCTAGGGGGTTTGAATCCGGGTGGTCGCTGAAACAACACCATTCCAATATCATTGCACCATGCCATGAACTGCACATGCAGTCTTCTCTATCAAATATTTTACTGATATAAGTTTCAAATTCTTTGATTCATATCAAATCCTAGAAGCCAAGAAACAGTTGTGCATTTTATGTCACTGGTGTGCTCTGCACTGTTAACTTCTTACGTATATTGCTTTTCTGGGTATAAGTTTTAGTTTAGAAAGGCTGGATGCACAACCCTACCAATATACAACCACATTCCCTAAATTCAAGGGGTGAAAAAGTTCTGCACAGAAATTTATTCATTAACCAAATAACCCATTCTCTGTTCGTTCTAGAATATTTGAGAGAAAAAAGAAACCAAAAGAAATAAGAAACAGAGGACAGTTTAGACTAAGCAAAGGGGCTGATATTTTAAAGTGTGTTACATAGTTGCCATTGTATTTGAAATAGAGGACAGTTTCCTACTATTAATTTTAGCTTCTCAGAACTAGTGTTTGGATGCAAGAAGTTATGTGAAAACAGAGAGTTACAGTGTATAAGTAAACAAATCATTTCCAAAAAATATAAAAAGTAGTGGTAACTGGATATAACAAATCACATAGTAGCAGTGTACAAGTTATGGAATGTAAATTTTTTATTTATTATGTTATATTTTCTTTATATTTAAAATCTCGGGACCAACCCTATTTTCTTTGAGTTGAAAAATCCTCCTTAATGACTTAAAGATTAACCTTCCAAATAATTTGAACAAGACAAATGCAAATTTCACTCATTTTATTATTTATGCTACTAAAAATTGATTGCCAGAAAAAGTTCCAAGTGGATTTAGTGGACCTCCCAGTGCCCAACTATTGCTCCCTCTCCTCTAGTTATTAGAGGAACAAAAAATCTGAACAGCATAAGAAGACAAAGAGGACTTCCTTTTGTACTTCTGCCATTGATATTACATATCTGCTTTACAGAATTCTCCAGTGGGGAACGCAAAAAATACTAAATTTTGTGGTATGTTCTCATGGGTATCTCCTCCTGTTTGGTTAGCACAGTACAATAAATTGCACCAAATCCCCAAAATTTAACATTTGAGAAGCCAACCTTCAAAATCTTTCTTTCTTTACTTTTTCAAATGGCAGGATAAACAAGCACTTATGGGGTAGAAATTAGTTCTAAATTTGTAACTGTTTGGAATAATGGCTGGAAAAAAGAGCGATGCACAATTGCTTCTGCCAGAACTGCATCAAGGATTTAGTGTTTTCGCAATCCTTTAGATGAATCTGATTCTGATTGATAGGAGTTCTATTTTCTCTTCGGAATGATTGAACCTTGGATTTCTGCTTATCCTTTTATGTCTCCTTACAATTTAGGGTTCTAGTGTTGAATTTTACATTTTCTTCTGGTATTGCTTGGCGTTTGATGCTTGGGGTCCATGGCGCTTACTTTTTAATGCACATATATACCTAAATAGTCACGAGAAAAATGAGCCTTGAGGCAACGAGTGACTAATTCTGATTGATAGGAGTTCTATTTTCTCTTCGGAATAATTGAACCTTGGATTTCTGCTTATCCTTTTATGTCTCCTTACAATTTAGGGTTTTAGTGTTGAATTTTACATTTTCTTCTATTATTGCTTGGCTTTTGATGCTTTTTGTCCATGGCGCTTACTTTTTAATGCACATATATACCTAAATAGTCACGAGAAAAATGAGCCTTGAGGCAACGAGTGACAAGAATGTTGAACTGAATTCAGCATCTTAAAACTTCTGGAAGTACAATTTAGCAAATGTAAGGACAATTTGCTAGGTAGCAGGGGAGACGATACACGTATGTCCTGTCAGTGAGGGGCTTTAAAATTTATTATTGCTAATGTTTTTTAGAATGCGAATATCAAAGCTACTACTCTCCCTGATTTACTTTATGGTTGCAAGCATATTAATTATATTCTTAAATCTGGCCCAGAAAAATTTAAATCAAACTTGTGTGCAATTGGAAGTGACCTTTCGATTGTAATTTTGATAACAGGTTAAAATAATTTGTAATTTCCGTCATGATGAACTGAAACCTCTCTCCTGTGTATCAAGCAAATTCAGAGATGCGGTAAGGGATCATGTTCCTAAATTTAACATTTACATAGCTCTCATATTTAAATCATATATCAATTAACAAAACTGCCATTACAACTGATTGACTTGTGCTTCTTCAAACAGGTGGTGACTGCTAGACAGATGCACTTTGATTTTTCTACACCAGTTCGTTCACGAGACCCTAAACGTGGACCAAATTTGTTGATGCCGCATGCCAGCTCAGAAAATCATGCAAGGTCGGTAATTTTAAAGAGTGCTCTTTGTAAGACTTCTATTGCTGGAGTTGATTAGAGTTCTTTTTAAGGGTTAGAAATAATTGGTACTGTCATGCAAGGTGTGTGCTTTATGTCCGTCTGTTATTGCCTTTTCGAGGCGATCTGATTTTCAGAGTATCTTTTCTAAGACTTTTTTGTTCATATTGATTACAGCAGTGTTGAAGGGTTAGAATATTTATATACTTCAACAAGGAGGCCTGCAACTCCTAATGCTCCAAAGCAAATTGGCAAATTTCAAAAGCCACGATTATTTTCCGAAGACACGATGGAAATTCCCAAACTGTTCCTTTCAGGAACTCCAGCCAAGGATGAGGATGCAATATGTTCAACCCATAATTATTTCTTCAGATCAAGCTGTAATATTACCAGCAGAGTCTTGTTTGTTGAGGATGAGCTCTGTGAAGCCGTATTCCGAAACAAACTATAATTTCTTTCTTCATGGGGTTTCAACCATGCAGAGAAGTAGAGTTGGCCTACAAATTTTGTTTCAGTTTTATTCAAGCATTTATGTAGACAAATCTCACTGCTTGTGAGCATTTCATTAGTTCTTTCGTTCCTGTATATAAAGGGGTATTGAGCCTCTTTTTTTTTACTTCTCCAGATAACATTTTTGAGATTTTGTCCAACGGACTACGATTGAAAAGAACGGATGGTTGTAACGTAACAATGCTAAATTCTTTGGCAGGCCTAGGGTTTGCTTGGTCAATAATGCCCGAGAAAATTTCTCTTTGTACACAAGTTAAAAGCTTTTGGAACATCTATTTTCTTGTATAAAGCTCTGTTCATGACCCTGTAATTGTGTTTTTTGATCCCATTTTTAGGTATTTGCATAATCAAGTGTTCGCTGAATGATACTGATATTACTTCAGAGAAAAGATAAAGCAGATGTATGTTTAAGCATTGATTTGAGATTAAATTACAAATAGTGCAGTCTTACTGAAAATAATTCTGTACGTATAAATGAGGCTTGGCTTTAAACTATTCTAAAATGTAAAGAATGACCTAATTTTGCTCTCTTATTGAAAATAATTCTGCTTTCTTATCTTCTATACTTTCTGATGATGGATCATGTAGTTTGATCCGATCCAAAATGTTGAGGAAAAGAAAAATTTACAGTCAAAACCAGAAACTACACTCCAATATGACCTAATTTTGTCAAAGATTTTATTAATTTTCCAAAGTAATGAGCTAAGAATTCTATCAAAGACTTATTTTTGTAAAGATGTGTTAGGTTATTCATATTTTTCTTCACTTCTACCAAGACTTCAGCAAAGCTTTTAATTTTGTAAAGATGTGCTAGTTTGTTCATATTTTTCTTCACTTCTATCGAGACTTAAGCAAAGCTCTTAATTTTGTAAAGATGTGCTAGTTTATTCGTGTTTTTCTTCACTTATATCAAGACTTCAAAAAAGCTCTTGTTAATTGCCTTACATTAAATTGCATCTATTATTGCATATGCATTTAAGGACTTTGCAGCCATCCAATACATTTAAAATTGTCTGATAGGTTAATCTTTTGTACTTGGTGTGATAGGATCATTCTCTTGACCTTGGCACCTTCTTTTCGAGAGAGTATTCTATTATTTTTATTCTTTTATAAAATTTCACTTTGGGTTAATGATAAGTAGTTATGATTGTTTTGCTTGTTTAAGATTTTGATAATGCATGTAAATGGTGTGGAAATTTCTACTCTTTTCAAGGATCTTGTTAGTAGAATTCTTTAAGAAAATACGCTAAAGGGTTGGGTCAATTTCACTTAGGTCCCTTATGATGTTTGATTGGAAGCTGTCAGTGGTCTCTTATGGTGTTTGAGTTGAAGTAGTTCAAAACTTTACAAAGGGGTTTTTCCTTTTCTATTTTTTCATCGGACTTGAACATGGCTCATAGCCCTATTAACAATGCTCCCATTCCCGTTTTCTATTTTTTTATATGAAGTTTGTTAATACTATTTTTTAACATGGCTCATGATATAGGGAAAGATACCCACTATAGACCAATTTGCCTTTTAAATTACATTATGTAAAGTCGTGTCTTGTCAAAGCTTGGATTCCCTCTTTTTGTTGTCCCTTTGTGTTTTCACACAAGGGAGGATACCAAGCCACAAGATTACAACCTCCTTTAACCTTTAACTTATTAGTTCCTCTACATTTAGAACCCCTTATCTTATGAAAAAGTGAACTTCTCTAGGTTATGTTCAACATATCAAACAATAACATCTTTTTTGTTGGCCCAAAAATAAAAGTTTGTGTTTAGGTTGATTTGTTTAAGGACCTTACAAATTCCATTGAAATTAGGTAGGTGACCAATGTCTCACTTAGATGGTCATAATTTCAACTTGCCAAATATGTGCTACATGTGCTAGTCCTTTGACCATAAAATAGAGGATTGGCTTGTCCCAAATTAACTATCAAACTTAATGGGTATTCTCCTTTGAAAAATGAGGATAGTTGGACCACAATAATTATCATTTGAGAGTATAGGGTTCCAACCCTAATGGTCTATAGTAGTTGGCCTTTGGGTTCCAAGTTTCAAGGCCTTATAAGGCGAAATAAGTTGTACTTTCAGAGCTCACTAGAGAGACTTCCCAAGTATTGAGCAACACCTTGGTGTAATATAATGCCAATACCTACTAGATTTTTCTTCTCCTTAGGGTCTAAACTAATTTCTCCTCTAACTTCTCCTTCAATGAGTGCTACATGCTCATGTAGTATAGGTTGTGAGGAAGAGGGTGACAAGTTTGTGTTGGACAAGTGTCAATCTCAAAGGTCTATTATTTAGAGAGGAATTCTTGAAAAACAACCATGAAGGACCAATGCAATCATCATTCTAGAGTACAAGGTCCTAACCATAATGGTGTGTAGTAGCTAGCCTCTATGTCATAGGTTTCAAAGTCTAACAAGGTGAAAATAAGTTGTAATTTCATAGCCCACTAGAGAGACTTCCCATGTAGTGAGTAACACCTTGGTTTAATATAATGCCAATACCTACTAGATTTTTTTCTTATCAAAGGCTAGCTAACCAACTTCTTATCTAGCTTCTCCTCAAGAATATGTGCTACATGCTTACATAGTTCAAGTTATGAGGAAGAGAGTGGAAAGTTTGTGTTGGACAAGTGTCATTCTCAAAGGTCTCTCATCTAGAGAGAACTTCTTGAAAAATAATCATGAAGCTCTTGGGTAGCTTGATAGGAATGATATGCCATTTGACTCCTAGCTTTTATGAATTATCTCATGGAATGTTGGGGCTCTAACAAATCTCATAAGAAAATATGTCATGTGGGATGTTTGACAAGATTTATAATCTTAATGTTTCTATTTACAAGAGTTAAAACTTTTAGGTTTCTTGTTTTTTGTAGTTTGCCATGTCATATGGCCAAACAACATAGTAATCATGAACCATAATACATTAGAGTTGTCACTTCCATTACTTCTAGGCAATTGTTGCATTTAGTTTATCAATGTCATGACCGCAATTGGCATTCAATATGAGCCCTCTTTAATGTTAACAATCGTTCTCATGGGTTTATTAATATTTATGCTTCCAATAACATTGTTGAAAGATATAATCTCCAGTTTTGGATTTTTGAATCTCTTCCCATTGCTTTGTGGATATGTGTGGGGATTTCAATATGGTTAAGTAAACTTCTAGTAAATGTGAAAACTTCCCTATGTGGTGGATATCTAGCAAGAGAGAGGCTTGGTATTATATGCATAATAAACTAGGGCTTTTGATCTCACTTTTGGTCATTGTCATTTAGATTGTTCATGATATACATAGACAAGTTGTGTTCAAGTAGTGAAAGGGTTCCAAAATGACTTGACAAAACCATGTTGTTAGGTTAGCCCATATTTTCCTTCACTAAATACTTTCTATTATCAATGGAGCCTCAACCAAATGTTGTCATTTCATATCATTTTTCAATCCATTTCTAGCCAATTTTCACACCTAATGCCTTTTTTTCTTAATAGATAGGCGTTGACTCATAAATCTAATTCAACTCATATTTGATGCACTTGGAACCTACAACTACATATTCATCATGGAGTTGGTTGGATTCAATGATGGAATGATTCCATCAAGTGGACTTCTCACTTTTTTGTGCATCTACGGGCACTAGTTGGAACTTTCTATCATCACTCATATAAGGCCACCACCTTGGAGCTTGGCCATGCCACTACCAAGCTAAAAATGTTTCTATTTTTGTCACCTCTCTTATTGTGTGCAACTATGCTTCACCAACATAAACCAATCTAGGGAGCTCAAATCAAATCTTGCCTTCATTGGCTCAAAATTAGGGACATGGATAGGAAGGATTTTTTCCAATCCTTTCGTGCTCATTAGGTTTCCTTCAAAAATATAATGTGTCCAGGATGGCCAAAATTCCTCATGGATATTCTTGAAATTCTTCAGGGTTTTGTTTTCCATTACTAGTAGGTATTCAAATCTCAACAAACCTCTCTTGATAAAGATCAAAGTCTTTCAATGATGTGTGATTGTAGTCCTTTGTCAACTCTCTACATCCCAACAAGTTGTTTATAATTAGATGCTCACACTAGCTTGTCTTCACGGAGCAATTTTTTTCATGGTTAATGATAAGAATCCTAGTTGTAATGGATTTTATTTTGAAATCTACAAAATCCTTATGGGATATAATCAAATAATGAAATATCAAAGCTCCTTATATAGCTTCTTGAAATTCTTCATGCTTTTTTTTCCATTACTAGTAGAAATTCAAAGCTTAATAACCCTCTCTTGAGAAAGATCAAGTCTTTCAATGATGTGTGAATGTAGTCCTTTGTCATCTCTCTACTTCCTAAGAATTTTTTTATAATTAGATGCTCACACTAGCTAATCTTCATGAAGCAATTTTTTCCATGGTTAATGATAAAACTCCTTAGTTGTAATGACTTTTATTGTGAAATCTACAAATCCTTACAATGGGATATTGTAAGTGCTTACCTTCTCCAAGTACATTTGGAACTATATAGTTCAAATTATTTAATAAATATAATCAATAAGGCAATATCAAATGATGGTCAATAATTTCTCATGGATCTTCTGAAATTCTTTAGGCAATATCAAATGATGGCCTAGGACTCCTCATTTAACTATGGCACCATTTTGCATTGAGATCTAGGTATTTGAGTAGAGTTTAGAGAGCATATATTTTGTGTCTTCATTCCTCATATTCCTTTCAAAAATGGAAAAATTTATTGCATACATCCTTTGCATTATTTCCTCCAAAAGGAAGAAATTTTATTTAATGATTTAGCATTCATTAACAAGCATCTACCATCAATGTAGAGATTATACATTGATGGGGGTGGTATGTGTAAGAGTCACACAAGGACTCGAGCTCTCAATATCACCTCCAAAACCAAAGATAACCTTCCACAAGATATTAGAGCAAGAGGATAATTTACTTGATTATGAATGCAACATATAATTATGACTTATGGATCACGTCATAAGATTAAGTCACACGTCATAATTATATATAGTGCCATATGTCCCACCCTTATGTATGGATACAAGACTCTCATTGTAAAACCAAACCCTGATAAATATTTGCATCCTTTAATAGAACAAAATTATTCCCTCACTTTGGATTTCTCATTGTGCTTTCATTGAAGCACCTTGATCTTGGGTGGCTATCTCCATAGTCAAATATTACAATTTGATGTCTTTATTTGTAATATGGATATGCGATGTGCTAGATTCCCTAGACCTATAATGTTACTCATGACTAGGTTTGTAAGGACCCCCTTTGTTGAAAGGGAGCTATAGATAGTGGAAAAACTCCCTACACTAACAATCATGTGAAATCAAAGTAAAATTAACTTAAAATCAATTATAAAAAAATAAACACATTTGCAACACATAAGATACACTTGATCCGGTATTTACTTTGAAAAAACACTTTCAAAAAAACCCCAACAACAAAAAAATACCTCAATCTATATTCCATAACCACCAATAACTTAATTACAATATAATCTCAAGATTATCACACCTTTATCCCAATGACCATGTCTAATTAAACCAATTAACATACCCCTATGACCCCAAACTAAAACCACAAATGACTTCACAAAACTATGGGCTAAACGTGACATTGGAATTCAAACCTTTATAGAAGTTTCGTGGTCAAAGTCTCTTAACGTAGTCAAAGTCAAATAAATTAGTCAAAGTCAAATGGCATTTATCTCCACATAATTGTTAAATGACACGCAAAAAATAATATTGGTCAATGGCGACTATCCGTTGAAGAAAAATAGAATAGATTACTTACTCTTCACGCAATATAATTATCATTCTTTTCTTAAGACGTACTTTTAGTTGTGGATAATTTTTTAAAAATAATTATAGTTTTTAATTTAATTTAGAAATATAATGTTGAAATTTGTGTATTCATGTTTTGGATTTAATTTATTTTAAGTAGTTTTAATTTGTGATGATTAATTTGTAAGTAATATATTTATGTGTGAATTTGGTTCACTACATTATCTTATTTTATTATCATTTATTTTTGGGAACATAATTCTTAGATTTGATATTCATTAACTTGTCTCAAATTTGTAATTATAGACTTGAGTTGTATTATTTCTTCACTTTCAAAACTTCAAACTTTTAAAATTTAAATTCAAAACAAATATCATTAAATTCCTTACTTAGTTGTTATGAGTCAACCAAGTGCACATTTATGTGTTGATGTTGTATTTAAGGACATTGATTCGTTCATTTTGAAATCATTGAAGAATGCTAAGCCATCTAGAAATTATCAAAAAGACATTTACATTGAGAGCACCATAACGATGTTATTAGAGAATTACATAATTATACACCACCTTAGGTCAATTGCATGTTTTCTTGATGTATTTGATCTTTCATCCAAATTCATACAATGGACTAGAAGTAGGGGTGTGACTCATGAGAACATGACCCTTGCAATTTCATAGATTCTCCAAAGAATTTTCCAAACACTATTAGTCCTTACTTAGATTTAAGTTCATTTGAAGATTGAAGCAAGCAAGTTTCTAGTATCAAAAATTTGTAAATTCATTCCAATAGATACAAGTTTAGGTTTACATGTACTAAAATAATTTAATAAGCTCACATATTTGAATTAGATGGTAGCCCTATCAGTTTATAGACTATGAGATAATCATTTAGATAAATCCCTACTTTCAATGCATTGAGAATAGATTCTTCACATATTTAACAACATATTAAATTATCATCAAGCCTTGAGTTAAGGGGTGGTGTCCATATGCGTAGGCCTTAAAATTGCAAAAACAATGTGCTCCCTTTGTCGTCCTGACCCTTTGTGTCCATCATGGATGTCAAATTTGAGAAAAAATAAATGGACATTCCCTTATCAAAAATTACCTAAATATGCGAGCTCTTCCCTCTCTCACATTTCCCTCATGTTTCTAAGTGCCAAAATTATTAAGGGTTTCAAGTTTCAAAGTCTTTGATAAAATTTATGAGTATTTTTTGACAATTTGGTGTGGTTTTGGAACCTTTATTGGCTCTTGATGGAAGGTTCTAAACCATACCCAAATTTTTGATGGGATCTTGGTCAACATTTTCTCATGTGGGTTCCAAACGTGGTTGGATTTCTTAACATTATCTTGTTCTTTTATTGTCAAATGCTTAACATACTTCTTTATGTTTTCAATTCTTGCATTCTAGGTGTGAATGAATGTTGAAATTCTCTACATGGTCTTAAACTTCCTCTAAAGTGCCAATAGATCCTATAAGTTTGCTTGAGAGTTTATCAAACCTTTGATGCGATTTTAAAAGTGGTAGAAATTCTTGACTCATGAAGGAAAATGAAATGTGACCAATTTTAAACTACTATAAAGGTGTGAAAGGACATTTAAGTATTCGATATACTACTCTACCTACCCTCACCCACCCCAAGAAATTTCCAACCATCACGAGTATGGTGTGCGACCTTCATTAGTTCTCATTACATATTTTATGGGCATTTCCCATGCTAGGTAATTCAATTTTGATTGAGAGGAAATTTCCAAGGCCCAAGGAGTATTCCCTCATACTTCACAAGTACTCCCAAGCAAATTTTCAAACATGATTAAAGGATAGCAAGCCCAAGAAGTATGAGCACCCTCTACATTGTACTAATCAAAGGAATTATTTGTTAAATACAGTTTTCCTTGCCCTTCTCTAGGGTATTCAACATCAAAAATGACTTCATTTTAGGGGATGAAAAAGGGGAGAAATCAAGGGAACCTAGAAAAGCAAGAAATTAGCTCAACAAAACCTACTATATAAGAGAGAATTTGCACCCTAGGTGCAATTCCCCTTTTTTCCTTTAACCACCTTAGAAAACGAAAGTCGGAGGCTTAATTTCGCTTAAGCCCACAGTTGGTGGTCCACGTGGCACTTGTTTTGTGTGTTGGTGGAAGTGTTTTTGTCATGGATGCCCGCATGGTGCACAGACGTCCGTGCAACACACTTATGTCCCTAGAAGATTCCTACAACTGAGCCAATAGAGGCGCTACTCTTCCCATTGGCAGAGAAATTGTAATGCCTCCTTTAGCCAACCGACCTGAATATGGTCATTTTCTTCCTTCACTCCTTCATATTCACTCTTTCAACTTACATTTCAACTCTTCACAACTTCATTCCAACTCTTGAATAGACTAAGCTTCCATACTCTCACTCACAAGCTCATTTTCACTCACTTCAAGCATTTCAAGCATCCCATTGCAGCAACATCTCACTCCATCAACTTGGTAGAGCATGTTTGGGACCATGCCATTTGCAGCAGAGGC
Organism: Sequoia sempervirens; assembly: GCA_007258455.2. Lineage (NCBI taxonomy): Eukaryota > Viridiplantae > Streptophyta > Pinopsida > Cupressales > Cupressaceae > Sequoia > Sequoia sempervirens. Next base: position 344,860,196 of record VDFB02047230.1, on the reverse strand, counting down.
TTGAGTTCCTCTCATTTCTCCCCCAAGCAGCCTTGAGTGCTCTTGGTGGAGGTGGTAAGCTTCCCTCTCCTCTCCTCTATCATTTGGTTGAGTAGCATAGAATTGTTTTGTAGTGCTGGTGCTTTCTTTACTTTATTATTTCTTTATCTCATTTACTTGGTTGCCTGTGGAGGTGGAAACACCTAAACAGGGGTCTGACTAAGGAAGGCCCCTATACAACCACCCAACATTTTCCCTCTTGTTGTGTGTGGGTGTGCAAGCTCTCAGAGAATCAGTTGGCGAACGAATTCATTGGTGAGATCCTCCTTATTTTTGTTACTCTTGCATATTTTCTTTACAACATTAGAGAGTATTTAATTTACTTAGTTGTGTCATTCTAGCCTTTTAGTTGAGTAGCTAGGTCGTTAGTCATTTTTGGCAAGTTCAACCTTATCTCTGATGTTGTCTAACAGTACGAACTACAACACACTTTAGAGATGCTAGCACGTTGTGTTGTCATCCAAAGACCTCGCTAAGGTCCTTGGGCAGAGAGCTTCCTGAGGCACAGAGTTGAACCTAAAAATTGACTCGCCTAGCACCACCTTAGAACTCGGGATTGTAGAGTGATTGTAGGACCTCAAAATCCTTATCATTCTCATCCTCATAACCCTAAACATTGCACTTAGCTAAGGTAAGTTAGGGTAGCCTCTCACATCTTGACCCTCCATGACTTGGGGTCTTGCACGTGATGGTCCCCCTCTCTTACATTTTTGGTGAACCCGACATGAACCATTTTGGTTTTGTTCTTGCGATACTGATAGTTCCTTTCCTTGTACTCTAGGAGTGTTGTAGGTGTGAGTGTTGTAAGGTTTTTTCCTTGCAACCTAGCCTGCAACCCCTAGTTGATGTAGTTCGAAGGTTCCAAAGGTATTGCACGACAAAACCTTAATTGGGTCACTATCTTATCCATTAACCTTTGGGGATTATGTGAAAGCATTTCCTAGTACACGTGATCGCCTCCTTCCTGCATCAACCCATCCCCTCTATGCAACCTATGGATAGTAGTGTTGGCATAACCTTTACTTCAGAGGACCTGTCGATGGGATTTAATAGGGAACCATCTCCTCTCTACATTCCTAAATGGATCAATGGGAACATCGTAGTAGGTGTTCTTGTTGACCTGACATCACAAGTAAACATAATAATAGAGGAGATAATGCTAATAAACTTTTTACATAAGGATGGATACGATGCTCCTGTGAGTTTCATCCGCACACATGATGGAATTTTTGTACCCCCTTTGGGTAGCATTGTCCAATCGGTCCTAGTTGGACCTAAGTCCATGAATCTCTTGTTTGATATCATCGCTAGATCTAAACTCTTCAAAGTAAAACTAGGGATCCCTTGGTTGGTGGCGATGAATGCGGTACTCCCCATTGTGCATAAATGTTTAAAATTTATCCATGGAGGTTCTGTGCACATAATCCATGGCACTAGTTATAGACCACCGGTTGTACATGGTAGCTACTCCTTGGATCACCCATGGCCTGCACCCATGGGTCCCCTTCCGCCTAAAACAAACCTTTTGCATAAAATATATCAGAACTATAAGAAAGGGCGTTTAAGGCTGAAGGTAAGATACCCTCTCTTGCCTTATGTTATCTCATATAGGGCTTGTTTGAAGGTTGAAAATGATGTTGCTAAGGCTTGAAAGAGGAAAGAAGAGAAGCAGTTTGGTGATCCTCCTTCTTCTTCTGCTACCCAGTCTAATGCTTCTTCTCACTCAACTGTGGTACCGTCAGGATCTACTCCTCGTTTGCAGGAGAACACTTTGGTGCCCACTTGGCCAAAGCCTAAGCGTCTCGCGTTTGAGATTCCTATTCTACCGACAAAGCCTAGACCCGTCTGGTATGATAGGAAGAAGGTCTCCTGAGGAGATTCTTGCTTGTCTTGACCTATGCAACCTCCTACTACTCCTACTTCTAAGGTAGCGAGCGGAAAGAGGCTTGTTGCTGAGGCTCTCGTGTTGACTCCTCCCATCGCTCCTCAACCTACTCCCCTTGCTCCCGTACAAGAACCTATTTCTCCACCTGAAATGGATGTAGTGGATGTCCCTATGGTTGAGTAGAAACCTCCTGTCCCTTCACAAGCTCTGGCTTCTAACTCCAAGAATCGTAGAAACTACCTTGCATGTGAGCGTAAGCACTGGTGAAAGGCTCCCTAGGCTGAGCAGGACACATCACAACAAAAGGAGGAAGGAACGACTACTCCTATTTCAAGACCTTCTATAGTGTCTTATTCCTCCCTTCCTTTTGTTTCCCCTCAGTCTAATCTACTCCCGGCTTCCGTTGTGAGCACAAATGCACCTAACCCTAAATGGGTACATGTGTTTATCACTCCTTCGATGAAGTTGCCTTTGTTGATGTCCATCTCGGATATTCAGCCTTCCCCAAAGCCTATGGACATGGTTAATACTTCAGTCGTGTTCACTGTGGTTCTGGCTTCCTCTTCCTCTGCACCGCTAACTTCATCTATGGGGAGTTCATCTCCTCCAACGAAGAAAGAGGAGGCCAATCCTTCTGGAAATGAAGGACATAAGAGGAGCCCACCTTCTTCACAAGGTAGTCTTGTGATGACTTGTTATGTCCTTGTGACAGAAGTAGTCTCAACTTCACTTGAGTTTGTCACCACTCTCGAGTCATTCAGTGAACCTAGCAATGAACCTCAGGCACTACCTACCTTGTTCGCTAAGAATAGGCATGGTGTTGGACTATGGGATGCATGTTTAATTCCATGGACGAGGTCTCAGCCCTATCAAAAATCTTCATGAAATTGTTGACTTTGACTCCACAGGAGCTTGAAATGGAGAGGACCTTGAGGGGCCCTCTTCCTTAGCTCTTGTTACGGGAGGGCCAGATGCCCCTCCTCTTAACATCCGACCATTACAGGCTTGTCCTCCTTCCCCTTATGAGTATAGATTGGGAAGCGGACAACCTCTTGGATGATCAATGTTAGGAGGAGGCCCCTTTTCTTGATCTTGTGTTTATGTGTTTTGTGATGTGTTCCCCCGTACCCGTGCTATGTGTGTTCGGATGACCCCCATCACCCCTGTTGGTGCTTGGATATAGGTGTGGTTCTTGTGTCATGAAACTTCTATTTTTATCATCATTCTTCCATGTTTGTGCTTGACTTTCAATAAATTGGGGACAATGCAAAGCATTGGGGGCATTTAGGCTTCCCTTCCATGTTGACCCAATTTTTAATTTTTACTTTTTCTTCTCGTACATTCTTCACATGGTATAATAAGTAGGGGGTTGATGGCAATTCATTTATATACTATTATTATATCTATATATATGAGCAGTTCTGACCCCAAAATATCAAGCTACTCCTGTGTCCTTTTTTTGTATCTTTCTCTTTTTGCTTTCTCTTTATCTTTCTCTTCTTTATCTGCGGGTAGACATGTCACCACTTCCGGAATCTATAGAGTACACTTCCTTGGGGCTTCCTTCATGTGAGAGATCCTGGGGGTTGCCTCCTTCCAAGTCCACAAGCATGTAAGACAAATTTTTGTTCTAACTTCATAGTTCCAAGGAGCTATGGAGTCCTTCACTTTTCCTACACCTTCAGGTACGCCAAATTGAGTACTACTTCCTTGACAATTCAGGTATACTTTTCTAACCCTACTCTCTTCTTGATCTACTTTACTGAGCACTCATTGGTACTCGTGCTCACTAAAGTGGGGGAAAAATGTATAAGAGTGAATTTTCACCCTAGGTGCAATTCCCCTTTTTTCCTTTAACCACATTACAAAACCAAAGTCAGAGGCTTAATTTCACTTAAGCCCACTATTGGTGGTCCATGTGGAACCTATTTTGTGTGTCAGTGGAGGAGTTTCTATCGGGGATGCCTGCGTGGCACACAAACATCCGTGCAGCGTGATTACATCCCTGGTATATTCCTACAAATGAGCTAGTAGAGGTGTTACTCTTCCCATTGGCAGAGAAGTTATAACACCTCGTTCGGCCAACTGACCTGAATATGGCCATTTTCTTCCTTCACTCCTTCATATTCACTCTTTCAACTTACATTTCAACTCTTCACAACTTCACTCCAACTCTTGAACAGACTAAGCTTCCATACTCTCACTCTCACAAGCTCATTTTCACTCACTTCAAACATTTCAAGCATCCCATTACAACATCTCACTCCATCAACTCGGTAGAGCACGTTTGGGACCATGCCATTTGTAGCAGAGGCTTGAGTTCCTCTCATTTCTCCCCCAAGCAGCCTTGAGTGCTCTTGGTGGAGGTGGTTAGCTTCCTTCTCCTCTCTATCATTTGGTTGAGTAGCATAGTATTGTTTTGTAGTGCTTGTGCTTTCTTTACTTTATTATTTCTTTATCTTGTTTCCTTGGTTGTCCATGGAGGTGGAAACACCTAAACAGAGGTCTAACTAAGGAAAGCCCCTACACAGCCACCCAACATTTTCCCTCTTGATGTGTGTAGGTGTGCGAGCTCTCAGAGAATCAACTGGCGAATGAGTTCATTGGTGATATTCTCCTTATTTTTTTTACTCTTGCATATTTGCTTTACAACATTAGAGAGTATTTAATTTACTTAGTTTTGTCATTCTGGCCTTTTAGTTGAGTAGCTAGGCCATTAGTCATTTTTGGTGAGTTCAACCTTATCTCTGCAGTTGTTTGATTGTACGAACTACAACACACTTTACAGATGCTAGCACACCGCACTATCATCTAAAGACCACATTGATATCCTCAGGCAGAGAGCTTCCTAAGGCACAAAGTTAAACCTAAAAATTGACTCGCCTAGCCACACCTTAGAACCCTAGATTTTATAGTGATTGTAGGACCTTAAAATCCTGATCCTTCTCATCCTCATAACCCTAAACATTGCACTTAGCTGAGGTAAGTTAGGGAAGCCTCTCGCATCTTGATCCTTTGTGACCTAGGGTCATGCACGCAGTGGTCCCCCTCTCTTACATTTTTGGTGTAAGAACGTGAACCATTTTGGTTTCGTTCTTACGATACTGATAGTTCATTTCCTCGTACTCTAGGAGTGTTGTAGGTGTCAGTATTGTAAGGTTGTTTCCTTGCGACCCAACCTTTGACCCCTAGTTGACGTAGTTGCAAGGTTCCAAAGGTATTGCATGATGAAACCTTAATTGGGTCACCATATTATCTATTAACCTTTGGGGATTTTGTGAAAGCATTTCCTAGTGCACGTGATCGCCTCCTTCCTGCATCAACCCATCCCCTCTACGAAGCTTGTGGATAGTAATGTTGGCATAACCTTTACTTCACAGGACCTGTTGATGGGATTTAACAGGGAACCATCTCCTCTCTACATTCTTACACAAATCAATGGGAACATCATAGTAGGTGTTCTTGTTGACCTGACATCACAAGTGAACATAATAACATAGGAGATAATGCTAATAAAATTTTTACATACTAAGGATGGATACGATGCTCCTGTGAGTTTCATTTGCACACATGATGGGCTTTCCATACCCCCTTTGGGTAGCATTATCCTATCAGTCCTATTTGGACCTAAGTCCATGAACCTCTTGTTTGATATCATCCCTGGATCTAAACTCTTCAGAGTGAAACTAGGGATCCCTTGGTTGGTGGCAATGAACGTGATACCCTCCATCGTGCATAAATGTTTAAAATTTATCCTTGGAGGTTATGTGTACACGTGATCCATGACACCAGTTATAGACCGTCGGTTGCACATGGTAGCTACTCCTTGGATCACTTGTGGCCTATGCCCATGGGTCCCCTTCCACCTAGGACGAACCTTTTACATAAAATATATTACAACTATAAGAAAGGGTGTTTGAGGCTAAAGGTAAGATACCCTCCCTCGCCTTATGCTATCTCACATAGGGCTTGTTTGAAGGTTGACAGTGATGCCACTAAGGCTCGAAAGAGGAAAGAAGAGAAGCGGTCTTGTGATCCTCCTTCCTCTTTCGCTGCCTAGTCTAACGCTTCTTCTCGCTTAGCTGTGGTACTGTCAAGATCTACTCCTCATCTGTAGGAGAACCCTTTGGTGTTCACTTGGCAAAAGCCTAAGCATCCAACGTTTGAGCTTCCTATTCTACCAATGGAGCCTAGACCCACCTGGTATGATAGGAAGAAGTTCTTCCAAGGAGAGTCCTTGTCTCTACCTCCACGGCCACCTATTGCTCCTACTTTTAAGGTAGTGAGCAGAAAGAGGCCTGCTACCAAGGCTTCTAGGTCAATTCCTCTCGTCACTCCTTAGCCTACTCCCCGTACTCCCGTACAAGAACCTGTTCCTCCACTTGAAATGGTTGTAGTGGACATCCCTATGGTTGAGTAGGAACCTCCTGTCCCTTTGCAAGCTCTGACTTCTAACTCCAAGAGCCATAGAAACTTCCTTACACGTGAGCGCAAGGGCCGGTGAAAGGCTCTCCAGGCTGAGCAGGCCACATCATAACAAAAGGAGGAAGGAACAATTGCTCCTATTTTAGGACCTCCAACAACACCTTCTTCCTCCCTTCCTTCTGTTTCCCCTCAATCTAATCCTATATTGACTTCTATTGCGAGCACAAATGTACCTAACCCTAAATGGGTATAGGTGTTTATCGCTCCTTCAGTGGAGCCACCTTTGTTGATGTCCGTCTCAGATATTTAGCCTTCCCCAAAGCCTATGGACATGGTTAATACTTCTGTCGTGTCCATTGTGGTTTTGGCTTCCTCTTCCTCTATACCCCTAGCTTCTTCTATGGGGAATTCATCTCCTCCAATGAAGAAAGAGGTAGAGGCTGGTCCTTCTGGCAACGAAGGACGTAAGAGGAGCCCACCTTCTTCACAAGGTGGTCTTGTGATGACTTGTTTTGTCCTTGTGACAGAACCAGTCTTGGCTTCACCTGAGTTTGTCACCGCTCTCAAGTCATTTGGTGAACCTCAGGCACAACCTACCTCATCCGTTGAGAATAGGAATGGTGCTCCTATAGGATGCATGTTTAATTCTGTGGATGAGGTCTCGGCCCTATTGGTGATCTTCGTGAAATTGCTGACTTTGCCTCCACAGGAGCTCGATGGAGAGGACCTTAAGGGGCCCTCTTCCTTAGCTCTTGTTGTAGGAGGGACGAATGCTCCTCCTCTTAACATCCCACAATTAGAGGCTCATCCTCCTTCCCCTTATGAGGATATAGATTAGGAAGCAGACAACCTCTTGGCTGATCAGTGTTAGGAGGAGGCCCCTTTTCTTGATCTTGTGTATGTGTTTTGTTGTGTGTTCCCCCATACCCATGCTATGTGTGCCTAGATGACCCTCATCACCCCTGTTGTTGCTTTGATATAGGCTTGGTTCTTTTGTCATGAGCCTTCTTCTATTTGTATCATCATTCTTCCATGTTTGTGCTTAACTTTCAATAAATTGAGGACGATGCAAAGTGTTGGGGGCATTTAGGCTTCCCTTCCATGTTGACCCAATTTTTTATTTTTACTTTTTCTTCTCGCGCATTCTTGGCATTGTTTGATATAGTAGGGGGTTGATGATAGTTCATTTATATACTATTATTATACATATCTATATATATATATTTAGGAGCAGTTATGATCCTGAAATATCAGGCTACCCCTGTGTCCTTTGTTTGTATCTTTCTCTTTTTGCTTTCTCTTTATCTTTCTCTTCTTTGCTTGAGTTGTCCCTCCTATGTGTGACAATGCTCTTCTTTAACACTTAAATTTTTAGAAAACGTATTCGTTGCTAATGAATCTTTTCTCGAAAGTCTTCAAACTTTACCTTAGAATCGCATTCTCAACACAGAACCTTTTAAACGAAACATGTTTCCTTCATCATGGGTTCATAAAAAAAGGATTTGAAGACCATCCTCTGAAGTGGGAACAACTTTAAATTCCCCTCACGTGGGGGCATACCCTTCCTTTCAAATTCCTTGATGAAGTGAACATCTTTCGAAAGGATTCCTTGATGATGAATCACTCTAAGAAGAACATCTACTTTTAAATTGTGTGTCCCTTGAGTGGAGCCCCTTCTTTCTCACATGATAGGTTCCCAAGGGACCCTTCCTTCAAAATCCTTTATGACGAATGGAATATTTCAAGTCTAGCCTGGGGGCATCCCGACTAGGCTCATTCCATTTTCTCTTTCACGTCTAGCTTAGGGACAGCCTGACTAGACCTTGCCTTTCAAACAATGTGTCCCTTGAGTGGACCCCTCTCCTTTTTAAGGGTTCCCAAGGGAGCCCTTAGAAATTTTTATGGTATGCGTGACGACGACTTTTTGACATGTTCTATCTATGGGTAGACACGTCACCGCTTTTGACATGTTCTATCTGTGGGTAGACATGTCACCGCTCTTTGACATGTTCTATCTACGGGTAGACTTCTCACCACTTTTTGACATGTTCTATCTATGGGTAGATGTGTTGCTGCTTTTTGACATGTTCTATTTGCGGGTAGACGTGTCACCACTTTTTGACATGTTCTATCTGCGAGTAAACATGTTGCCACTTCCTTGTTAGGAACCAAATGAAGAATAAAAACATAACCACAAAACAAGCATGGAATAAGAACACAATCACAACATAGTGATTTACCCTAGAAAACCCAAAACCAGAAAAAAAATAGCAATGAAGATCTTCATATTAACCCTTAGCCCCAACTAGGCTAAGCCTGGAGGCTTCAACCAACCACCCATACAATGGAGTCACCAAGCCATTATATAGACTTCCATACATGCAAAACCATGGGCTCAAAACCACTTATAGTTAATCCACTAACTCTAACCCAAGAGCTAGTTTAACCCAACATTCCTAACTCTGCAAATTCCACTTCGTTGGGGCTTCCTTCATGTGAGAGATCTTGGGGATTTCCTCTTTGTAGGTCCATGGGCCTGTAAGAAACTTTGTTGTTCTATCTTCATAGTTTTGAGCAGCTTTGGAGTCCTTCGCTTTTCCTGCACCTTCAGGTAGGCCAGACCGAGTACTGCTTCCTCGATGGTTCAAGTATACTTTTCTTACCCCATTATCTTCTTGATCTACTTTAGCAAGCACTCATCGATACTCGTGCTCGCTAAAGTGGGGGAAAAATGTATAAGAGCGAATTTGTACCCTAGGTGCAATTCCCCTTTTTTCCTTTAACCACCTTAGAAAACCAAAGTCGGAGGCTTAATTTCACTTAAGCCCACTTTTGGCAGTCCACGTGGCACTTTTTTTGCATGTCAATGGAGGCATTTTTTTCGAGGACGCCCGCATGATGCAAAAAACATTCGCACGGTGCGCTTATGTCCCTAGCAGATTCTTGCGATTGAGCCAGTAGAGGTGTTACTCTTACCATTGGCAAAGAAGTTTTAACGCCTCCTTCGGCCAACTGACCCAAATATGGTCATTTTCTTCCTTCACTCCTTCATATTCACTCTTTCAACTTACATCTCAACTCTTCACAACTTCACTCCAACTCTTGAATAGACTAAGCTTCCATACTCTCACTCTCATAATCTCATTTGCACTCACTTCAAGCATTTCAAGCATCCCATTGCAGCAACATCTCACTCCATCAACTCAGTAGAGCACGTTTGGGACCACACCATTTTTTGTAGAGGCTTGAGTTCCTCTCATTTCTTCCCCAAGTAGCCTTGAGTGCTCTTGTTGGAGGTTGTAAGCTTCCCTCTCTTCTCCTCTATCATTTGGTTGAGTAGCAATATAGTATTGTTTTGTAGTGCTTGTGCTTTCTTTACTCTATTATTTCTTTATCTCAGTTCCTTGGATTTTCGTGGAGGTGGAAACACCTAAATGGGGGTCTAACTAAGGCAGGCCCCTATACAACCACCAAACATTTTCCCTCTTGATGTGTGTAGGTGTGCAAGCTCTCATAGAATCAACTGGCAAACGAGTTCATTGGTGAGATTCTTCTTATTTTTCGTTACTCTTGCATATTTGCTTTACAACATTAGACAGTATTTAATTTACTTAGTTATGTCATTCTGGCCTTTTAATTGAGTAGCTAGGCCATTAGTCATTTTTGGCGAGTTCAACCTTGTCTCTGCTATTGTCTGACCATATAGACTACAACGCACTTTAGAGACACCAACGTGTCATGCTGTCATCCAAAGACTGCACTGACGTCCTCAGGCAAAGAGCTTCCTGAGGCGCAGAGTTGAACCTAAAAATTGACTCACCTAGCCCCACCTTAGAACTCGGGATTGTATAGTGATTTTAGGACCTCAAAATCCTCATCATTCTCATCCTCATAACCCTAAACATTACACTTAGCTAAGGTAAGTTAGGACAACCTCTTGCATCTTGACCCTTCGTGACCTAGGGTCTTGTACGCGGTGGTCCCCCTCCCTTACACCTAAAAGTTTTCAATCTCTATCTTTGGTTATATCAATATAGTTATAATGATATGGGCTCATCCTAAATTTAAACTAACTATTTAAAATATTTTAAGAGTGAGTGATTAAATTTAGAATCAACCTTGATTAAGAATTTTCTTGTGCATGGTGTAAATTTCTAGATGTGTTGTTGATTAGTTATCCAACTAAAAGACTATAAAATTTCTTAAATAAAATTTTATGGAGTATCTTTAAATATAGTGATAAAAGTAATGCACGTGTATGTTCAAGGATTACTATTTAGACTTATCTTATATTTTGAAAATATCCATCATCTTTTAGAATATATATATGTATATTTTATCTTGCATGTGTAATCTAAAAATATAGTCTTTTATGTCATATTCATTAAGGTGTAATCATTAGTGCAATCGTTACATGTTTGTGTTTGAAAAAAATGGTTTTTTTACCCAATTGTATATATAGGAATCAAGATATGCTACTATCCCCATGTCCTTGTCATCTCAACACATTTAAAACAAATCATTTTAATCATCTTTTGGTCTATGCTTTCAATAGCTTTCTCATTGTGAAATTTAAGTACATGAAACAATAATATGGGCTATCTTGAAATGCATTTTAAATAGTTAGTGTGGTAATTCATCTACTTAATTAGGTGTTTAACCCCAAATTTTCTAAAAAATCATAAAGGTATAAAGAGAAAACCAAGATAGGGATGCACTATGTAGTAAGTATGTTTTGTGTTAAGGTAGGTGTATTGTCTTTGTAATGATATCTATTGCAACACATAAGGGAAAACCCCTTGGTTCAACAAAGCTAGAAGTGAAGGATTGTTTACCCAACTCAATAATTGATCTAAATTTACCCTAATCAATCATAAGGTTGAAGGTTTTTCCATGAATTTGATGCCCTTGACACCCAATAAGAGGCTTATCTTTTTGGATTTTGGATTTTATAATTTTGATCACCAATAATTGGTACATCATTATTGAGGATGTGATATTTTAGTATTTATTTTGAAGACCTTTGCAACTTTGTTGATTATGAAGCTACTATGTATTTACAATTATAAGTTGGGGTAATTTGGTGAGTTTCCAATTCAAAGAAGTTTAATTGGGTTGATATAAACTTGAAGACTCTATTGGCAAGAAGAACCAAAAAACTTAAATCTTGGTGATTATTTTTCTCAAAGGATCTCCTCTATTTGAGGTGGTGACTTTTTTGTTATAATATCAACAAGCCTATTAATGGTACTTTCTTATTGGTGGTGTAAAAAATTCCCTTCATAATGGTGTAGCAACGAGTAAAGGCACAAAATGTTGTTTCCTCTCTTGTTCTCATGATTCAATTTGTTTTGTGCAAATATTTTATTTTTTTTGAAGGTGGAACTCTATTTCATCTGTGAATTTATTGTCATGGTCTTTGAGTATGAAAATATTCTATGGATTATAACTCATGCTCCCATCATTGCAATGCAATCCATGGGTGTTATGATGATGAGTACGACTTAGATTACTACAATGATACATGTTTTTCTCGCTTCAATAGTCATACTCCCTCTCCTATTTATTCCCAAGACTTGCAAGCAAACATGTATGCTATTTTGAACTTAGTAGGTAACATAAAGAACATGATAATCAAATTTAACTACTTAACTCTAGAATAGAATCCAATATTAATCCTCACTATCATAAAAAATAAAGTTTTTTGGTCCCATTTCATTCCCTCAGACATTGTGTATAAGTAGCTAGACCTCTCTTGGGTTGATTATGAAATGCAAACCATGGATGACAAGGTTTTTAACCATATGTCGAGGTTTAATGGGTGTGATATTAATAAAGGGGATAAACAGGTCACTACAATTTCAAAACTTGTGGAATTTTTTTAATTTTTATGATGAAGACATGTGCGAATGGGATTTTTTATTAGGTCTCTATGTGGAAAGGTATGAAAGTGGTATGATGGGTTTTTAGCATTCCTTTGCTTCATGGAATGATCTTGTGGCTACATTTGAAGATGCATTTGTAGTCAATGTCAAGACTATAATGTCCTTGTCCAAGAATTAGCAAATATTTGTAGGAAAGATGGATATTCAAGCCTTGACTTTAATCATAGGTTCAATATTGCTCATTCATCCTGAATACTTTTAGACCTAAGACACCTGTACTTGCATTAACATATATTTTTTAGTTTATGAAGTTGGTATGATTTCAATGTAAGAAGATTTTAAATTGATAAGATTGTAGTAGGCTATGTGTGCCTTGTATTCATTTAAAGAGTGACAAATAATTATATTACATTAAAATCCTCAATTACATGAACTACTACTAATGAAAAGGTTATTGTGAGTAGAAAAAAAGGATGCAATATACAATATAAATGTAATATTAGATGATGGATGTGTATGTAGACATGTAGATAAAGGTATTGGTGCATCTTTTGAAATTATGATAGATGATGAAAATAGTGCATGCACCTACCTTTAAAACTGGATAAGACATCAATGGGTGATTGCACAATGATGAAGTATTTGATGACCTTCAGTCTAAGAATGAGGTAAATGACCCTACTATTTGTTGTAGACATATGGGAAATGATGAAGAGGTGTGTACAAGTGAGAAATAAAATGGACTAGATCTCTTACAATTGATTGGATGGAGTGTATACATGCATGTGATATAAAGGTTGAATGAGAAAATAGTTTATTGTTTTATGTACTTCCCTTCTTTTGTTCTTATTAATGATTATGAATCTACTAATTTTGTTGGAATGGGAAAGAGTTAGACATGACTACACCTAGTGATAAGACTATCAAGATAAGTGTTTTTGTAGTTAGTTATTTTATTAATGTGAATACCTTTCTCTATACAAGTGTGAAGATGGTGATCATGTGGATGCATATGAAAACTTGTTTAAATTTGGTGTGATATTTTCTCTCTTCATTATGATAATTATGCTTCAATAGGGTCACAAAATTTTTTGGTACATGGTATTTGAAGAAGAAGAAGAAATATGTTGTACAAGTTTGATTTTAGCAACACACATGACACAAAAAATTGCCAAACTAAACTTGAAATAAAGGGATAATTTGAAGAATTTAGTTCTTCACTCAAGGTGTCTCATGATGATTTTTTTTTATGTTGACATGGTGAATACTTTAACATATGTGAAAGTAGTGTATTATGGCCTATTTCTATCCAAAAGCTTGATATGAATGCTATTGATTATGAAATTTTCCTTTGCGATAACGATGTAGCTTCTAACATTGTGGATAATGGTTTACTTGAATTGAAATATTTTTCATGGGTCCAAAATACATGTGATATTGATATTGAGTATCAACATATATGCCAAGTTGAAGATCAACTTGATGGTGTTTCAAGACTTTGAATTTTTTTAGTTTGATTTATAGAAGTAAATTCTTATTTGTGTAGATGAATGATATTATGAGGCACACTTTTCTTTACCTTGTGAGTTTTAAGTATTCTTTCTTTGCTTCAATTCATTCAAGGTGGTCAAAAAGTGTAGCACAATTGATGAATTGAATGGTGGGTGTATACTTCCATCCACAAATGATGTTGCTAACATGGGTGTAGCATCGTAAATTATCACCCTTGACAATTGCACACTATTTTTTGCTCCACCCTAAGTAATTAGACCTAATTGTACATTTAATGTACCAAATAATGCATCTTGTGGCCCATTTGGACATTTACCAAGAAAACTCATATACAATACCAATGTATACATTTAATATTTTTCTCCTGACACCTTACATCCCACAAAATAGGGCCAAGACTAAGTCTCCCTAGGTGGCTTGGTCCCTCTATTTTGCCTCCAAAATTTAAATATGTTGGAGTTAGAATTTTATTATTTTAATTTCAAATGTCAAATGTTAGCTATTGAGATTTCATTTTCAAGAAATTAGATCAACTTCATATAAATACCTATTCATTTCACCATTTGAAAACTAATTGGTAAAAAAGTGGGAAATATTATGAATCAAGATCATTATTAGGCAATTATTATGAAGCCAAGAGCAATCAAGATAAAATTAATTGCATTAATTTAATATCAAATCATCATGTCAAATTGTATGTGAGTTTGTTCATATTTATGTTATCATTTTGTTTGTGAGATCTAACCCTTGTAGGTCTTCAAAGAAAATCAAGAAAAACAATAACCAAGCCATGAGGAGATGTGCATGACTTCAGTCCTTCAAGGAATCCATATATGAATGGTGAGTTGCAGTCCATTGTTGATTCATCATTCATTTTTCATTTAGCCTCTATCCCTCAAAAGGATAATCTCTCTTTCATCAACTTTTCCATTATGGAGGTGGAAACACCAACACAAGGTTTGACAGAGGCAAACCCCTATATGAAACAAACCTTCCACTGTCTTTGAATGTGAAAATTTCATATCTAAAGAATATTGGGAGAAGCTTGAAGATCAATTTCTCATTGTTGTATTCTAACCCTATAACTTGACAACATACAAAAACTCAATTATCTTAGCAATTGATGAAGATCTGACAATGAGACAAAAAAGAAAGAAGGCTCTAATTTGGCTCCAAAGGATAATGAAATTAGATTTTAGTTTCAATCACTAGGAAAATGTCGCTCTGGGTGATTTATTCCTCCAAAATGAGCCTTAGATTTACACCATAGGTGCACACAACTCTGCTAAGTCGGCTTCCAAACTCTGAATTTGTCTATGACTTTCTAGATTTACAATTTTCGCATTAAAATAGATTATTTGCATCATTAACTATTCATTTCATTGCATTTCATTTCAAAACCCATTCCAATTTTGGACCCAGCTTTTAGGTTGTAAGTTAGTCTTACACCCTTTTCTAAATCCATCAAATCCTTGCTACCTTAAAAAATCATAAGTAATGATATTGGGAAAGTTGCACATTAAGACACTAGAAAGCACACAATCATTAAGGTTCACTTTTCCAAACATTTCATTTGGTGAGCCTAACACATTAGCATTATAGACCTTCTAAAATCTAAGGAAAATAATCCTAGATCTAGGTTTAGCATTGCATTGTTCAAATTTAGGTGTTCATTGTAATAGGGTTACTTTTAGTTTGTAGACACTTAAAAATTTCTTGAATGATATCATGCACTCAAATTAGATATACTAACATCACTTCTTCCTAAAACCCATCCTCTTTTTGCTTAATTGATTAAATTTGCCTAGCTATTTAATTAATTGCATCATTTGCATCTATTAATTTGATTAATATAATTAGGTTAATTCACCCCATTCATGCTAACATTTCATCTTATTTAAATTAAATACATCAAGTTATTTAATTTAAATCCCTAAGTCCTTATTTAATTAAATAACCCTAAACTTTATTTAATTAAATATCATATCACATCCTCCTTTTTC
The DNA here is from genome assembly GCA_007258455.2 of Sequoia sempervirens. NCBI lineage: Eukaryota > Viridiplantae > Streptophyta > Pinopsida > Cupressales > Cupressaceae > Sequoia > Sequoia sempervirens. The sequence goes on along the minus strand of VDFB02047230.1, from coordinate 344,844,447 downwards.
ATTAAATATGTGAGCACTTAAACCTGCAAATAGCCCCTAAACTTCAACATTCATTGAAATGGGTTAGTTCATACCAAATGCAAACTTATTAGTGCTCCTATGAAATAATAAATCATGCTTTAAAATGCAAACAAATCACAAGACAAACTAAGGCATATAAAACATGAAATGAATCCTATCCCATAGTGGATTGGTGCTATTGTGGAAAATAGCCCTTTCCAATCCTTTGCTAAGCTCAATGATGAAATTGATATGAAGATATTATGAAGATGGGAAAAATTAGCTCTCAATTGAAGAGAGTAACTTTGCATGAGTTGTAAGATGATCTTGATGAAGAATAAGGCCTTTATTTATAGATTTTCAAGTTGGAAGAGAGCTCAAAATAGAGCAATGTGGGATAATGATTTGGCCAATGAGATGAGGCCACTTGTCAACTTGCCATAGGTTGAGGGATGTGCAAGTTTTGGCTAATGTGCCCAAGAGAGGGAGATTTCAAATTTGAATTTGTGATATAAATGTTGAGTGGGGGACATGAAATAGAGGAGTTATTGCAATGTTGGAAGGGACAAGTCAACTTGTCTTCATTTTCAAACTTGAGGGAATATTCTATTTTTATGCCAAGTTGAAAGAAAATAAGGATTTTAATAAATCAATAAATTGATTTATTTGTGCAAGTGGGAAAAGCTAGAGGATGTGATGGGTGGTTAGGTTAGGTTAATCAGGATTTGGTTAGCTTAATGATGATTAGGATGTTTTGACCCTTTTGACTTGAATATTTGATTTATTTAAATCAAGAGGGAGAAATATGACTTTAGGCTTTTAATTAAATAAAGTTTAGTTTATTTAATTAAAGGATATGCAAGATAAAGGTTAATTAATGAAATGTTAGGATTTAATTGATTTATTTAAATGATGTAATGATGAAGTGGATTTATTTAATTTGAAGGATGAAATGAAGGTTATTTGATTAAACTATTGGATTGACATGTATGCATATTTTGCATGTCTAAAAATAAATAAATTATTAATGAATATCCTAATTCCCCTAATTTTCATAATTGAAACTTTATTTAATTATCAAATTACTAATTAAATCTAATCCCCCCACTTGCAAGGGAATATTCCTTCTTTGTACATTCCTCCAAAAGGAATATTCCTTCCCCTTTTGCACATTAAAAATTTGTTTTAATTTTCTAAATATCTATTTCCTTCACCCATGAGAATATTCCAAAGAATATTCTCTTTCTTCACTCATTTGAAAAGGGGAATATTCCTTTTTTACAACAAACTATCAACAAGACTTCTTGTGCAAGTTTTGAGAGTGTGTTTGTTTGAAAGAATATCAACCCTTGATTCTTTCCTTGGTCCATGTGATCATTGATTCCATGATCCATGTTTCATGTTTCCTCCAATTTTGACCATTGATTTACCTTTTTAATCTTAACCCTTCATTTCTCATTTGTCCTCCTATAAATAGGTCACTATTTGGAGACAAATGGATCCATCTTTTAAGAGAAAAATTATGCTATTAAAATAACCTTCACTTGCACTCATATTTAGCACTTATTTAGCATCATTTTAGCTTAATTTACTTGCATATTAGCTTAGCTTCCATTAATGGCTTCCATGATAACATAGATGCATCCATTTAGCTTATTTGATAATTAGGGTTTGAATCTTTTTAGCTTAAAATCGATTTAGATTAGCTTTGCACTCACCCATTTCGATCATCATAGAATAAATCATGTTAAAATAGTTTGCATCATGTTAATTTAGCTTTAAATCATGTTTTCATACACACCTATCAACGGTTTCGTCGATTCTCTTCAATAGAATCGATCAAAACACTCATTTATCCATGAGATTGGGAAAGGGTCATCATTCCACATCAATTCGACACCACTTGTCATGCCCCCTTTTTCTAAAAATAGTAGTTTATATTTTTAGTAAGGTTGATTATCCTAATATAGTAAGTCAAGTCTTGCAGAAAAATCAGGAAAATAATGTCCTTTATGGTGAAATAATTAAATCAAAATTTAGTGACAAATTATTAAATGGAGATTTAAATATTTGGAGCCAAGTTGAGTGTGGCTTTTTGGAAAAAGGAAAAAATGATTTTTTATTGGCTTGTGAAGTGGTGCAAGAAATGGAAATATTTTATTATTTCCCTTGAGTGCACTTGACTTTTGCTTTTACACTTAGTAAAGAGGAGTTACACAACTATTTCCATCATTTTTGGCATGGAATATTGGTGCCCAACTTTGGCTTTTGAATGTGGATTACTTAAGTCTAGATATTTAGAAATCTCTAAGGATAGAAATCCTTAGGACAAAAATTAATATCAAGGATTTTTCAAAAGGTATCCATATTTAGACCAAAGTGTTTGAAATTTTGAGGAAGATCGTGAATGTTTATTTTTGTAACGTTTTAGAACCAAGCAAAGTATTAAACAGACTCACAAACATTTACCATCCTAGGTTCAAAAGATACTACTTGTTGAATCCCCACTTGGATTTCTCCAAACACTAAACAATGTGGACAGTTAGAGATTTGGCGACACTAGCTCCCCTCCACAACACACTTCTCGGGACCACCAAATCTCAAAATCCTTAAAATCTAGAGATCAAAAGGATTTTTTGTTTCAACAATTGAATAGTAAAATGTAGGGCGGTTTCAAAACAATCATTCCTGCACCAACAAGTATGAAGGTTTTTGGCTTTCTAAACAATGGTTTTTAGTAAGGGATTTTGTTCAAGGTGGCCATACACACGACAATATTATCTATCAAGGTTATTTCAACCAAGAGGCCTCCTGGAGTCTCTTCCTAAGAAGAGATTTTAATGTATCACAATGATGCTAAGGGTGACACTTGTCGGTATGACACATCCGCACAGGTGTTGTTGATGACTTTCGTCACAAACACATTTTTATATAGCAACTTGAAAGAGCTTTGATTTAGCTCATTACCACTTGGGTTGTTCCCTCCTTTTGAGGCATGGAGGTAGGCCCCCTAAAAATAAACAAAAGAAAGGAAGTACATTTGTAGTTCAATCTCCCAGTTCACATGAAACAAGGAGAGAACATGCACCATGCCTTTTCCCTACACTAGTAAGGGGTTCATTTTTAATCCAAATTGAAAGATGTGGGTGATTATACAAAATATCAAGGAATGTTTCTGATTCTCAAGATCGCCAAGTGGTATGAGAGAAGTGCATACACATTCAATAACAAAAGTGTAAGTCACAAAACACAGCAAGCACTTGTTAATTTTAACCCCTAAAGCTAAGATGACTTCATTTTATGCACCAAAAGAAATGTTAAGTTTCCTTGTTCAATTTTAAGCCCAAAATAAAATGATGAAATGAGGGTTCAATTTTAGTCTTGTTTGAGCATTCTTTTTAAACCCAAATGAAAATTAGTGCACGGTTCTAAAGCATAAAATGAAAATCATAATAGATGGGTTATAATTGCCCCAAAAGCATCAAATGCTTGTTACAATTATAAGATTTTAAGACAAGGATGCTTCTTCACTTAAAATTTTATCGTCCAACCTACAAAACCTAGTTAGCCTAAAACCCAAAACAATGTTAGAGGCATGTTAGTGATCAAATAAAGTAAAAAATTAAGGCACATGCTGAAAATTAATCATTATTTTTGCTTACTAGAGAAGGGCGTCACTGCTCACGATAGTGCCACTATAAGTTATTTGGGCATCATTTTGGTGAATTTTGGCATCACTCTGTAGAAAACCAGTGATGACGATAGCATCATTATTTGGGGAATGTCGTTGTTTACAAATCTTTGATACCTCTAAAAAGTATTAGCGTTGCCATTTGGTTTAATTAGCATCAGGATATTAAATAGGCATCATTTTTTTTTATGATGATAGTGTCGCTATATGGCCGTGATGCCCAGCAAAGGCGTCACTGAAATTCTTTTGGGCATTGCTATATCCTGCAAAAATAAGAAAAAAAAGAATTTGAGATAGAAATTGATTAAATTTTATCAGTTTTCCCCTCCTTCTAGCACTAGAATGTGACCAATGTCATAGTATAGGTTAACTACACCCGATGCATACAAATTCAAGGCATATTTAACCCACTAAGCATCAATCCCAATAAGATCATTCATTGTAAACAAAGACAAAGAAGCCATTAAACTAACATTGTAAATCATGAAAGCTTGACAAACCTCTAATCTAAGACATTGAAACTTATCCTATTGGGGGAGTGGTGTTGCATTGATGTGGAATGGCAATCCTTTCCCAATCTCTTGTATAATGAGCTTATTTCAATCGATTCTATTGAAGAGAATCAATGAAACCAATGAGATATATGTGATAAAACATGATTTAAATACTAAATTAACATGATATATGCTAAGATGATCAATATGGGTGTATGCAAAGCTATTATAAATGTATGCAAGCTTCAAAAGATTAAAATCCTAATTACAAAATATGTTAAATGTATGCACCTATGTTATCATGGAAGTTATTAATGGATGCTTTATGCTAATGATGCAAGTAAATTAAGCTAAAAGGATGCTAAATAAGTGCTAAATATGAGTGCAAGTGAAAGTGATTTTAACAACATAAGTTTTCTCTTAAAAGATGGATCCATTTGTCTCCAAATAGTGACCTATTTATAGGGAAACAAATGGGAAATGAAGGGTTAAGATCAAAAAGGCTAATCAATGGTCAAGGATGGAAGAAGTTGGAGGCATGGATCATGGATTCTCATCAAGGGATGAGAATCAATGATGAAATTTAATCAAGGGTTCTCATTCCTTCAAACAAACACACTTTTAACCTATACAAGAGGTCACAAGTTAACTTGCATAAGAATTTGAGTTAACTTACACATGAAGTTTTGAGTTAACTTGCACATGAAGTTTTGTAAGAATATTCCATTTTTCAAATGAGTGAAGAGAAAGAATACTCTCATGGGTGAGGAAATATATATTTTTCAAATTAAAACAAAGTTTAATTGTGCAAAAGGGGAAGGAATATTCCATGGGAATATTCCCTTTTTGGAGGAATGTGCAAGGAGGAATATTCCAAAATGCAAGTGGGATAATTAGTAATTTGATAATTAAAAAAAGTTTCAATTATGCAAATTAGGGGAATTATGTGATATTCATTAAATCATTGATTTAATGGAGATCAAATGAAAAAGCAATGGATGAGATTGATTTGATCTATCAATGGTCACAAATGAAAGGAGGATGAAATATGGATAAAGGATTCTCTTCAATGGATGAGAATCAAAGACCACATGGATTAAGAAAAGATCAAGGGCTCATAATCATGCAAACAAACACACTTTGCAACAACTTTAAAAATTTGTTTCAAAGTTTATTTGGAGTAATCAGTACCTTTTTCTTTTGGAGGAAAATAGGAGAATATTCCTTTGGCATGTTCCCTATGCAAGTGGATGAGAGTGAAATTAGAAATTTAGTTAATTAAAACTAAATTTGAATGTGCAAGATGAGGAATGTGAGGATATTCATTAAATTATTGATTTATTTAATGAAAAGGAGATGCAAATATGATATTTAATTAAATAGTTTTGGTTATTTAATTAAATAAGAGGACTTAGGGTTAAAATTAAATAATTTGCATTATTTAATTAAATTGGATGAAATGTCAATGTGAGAGGGGGTGAATTAACCCAATTAGTTCAATTAGATTAATAGGTGAAAATGAGGCATTTAATTAAATAATTAGCTTATTTAATTAAACAAGTGAAAAGATGATGGGTTTGAGGATGAAATGATGTTAGTTAGCCAATGTGACCCATTGATACATTTTTGGTGTCTACATTGGTGATAAGAAATTTTGTATTTAGGTTGTGAGCCTTTCAAGTACAGTGAGTCTTGGCAGTGAGCCCTATCATATCTTGTAACCGGTTATAATATATGTGAGCTAATCCTCATCGAGGTTTTTCCCTTTTTGGGGTTTCCACGTAAAAATCCTAGTGTCAATGGGTTATGATTCGTTTTATGTTTTGGTTTACTTTTGTAGCTAGATGTAGATTGATAATTAGATGTTTAGTAATTAATTGTGTTAGCAGAATACTGATTCACCCCCCTCTCAGTATTTGGTGTATTCAACAAAAATAAGATATAATAAAACTAGAATAAAAAGAAGACCATAACGAATTAGCTCTTATATTTTCTAAAATTTAGATGAGGACAACCATGATGATTAGAAAATAACATATTCTTATCTAGTGAGGGAGTTGTACCTTTTAAAAGTCAGAGGGAAATTATTTCCATGATAAATAATTTACCTATCTATTGTATTTGAGCATAGAGAAGTAAGCTTTTAGAATTTTGATAGAGAATAATATGTTATCTAACACTTCTTACAAGCATGTGTTATGGCCATATATTCTACTTTAGTTTTGGATAGTGCAACTATTTTGTACTATTCACTCATCTTAGAACTACAATATTCAATAGAAAAATAGAAACAAACCACATAGGGTGATCCCACAATAGTGTGTCCAATGTTTTGGCCAAATTAGGACATTTAAATCACACTTTTTCAACAAAGTTTTAATTTCTAACACCTCTAGCAACCAAACCATTAAGAATTTGAAGATGATGTAAACTAGTAAGTTTTGAGATTTTGTCTGTAGATTATAAAGATATATTTATTTAAATTTTAAGAAATAATTTGTGATTTTTTTTAGGTAATTTTTAATAAATAAAAAATTATAATTAACATTATTTTAAAAAAGTGATGTTACTTCAATAAAGCATAAAATTATTTGTAGAAAAGATAAAATTATAAATTTTGAAATATAAATTTGTAACACTGATATATAATGTACACATATTTTTTCATAATTTTCTCTCACAATTTAATTTGTTTTACAACCTTTTTAATTAAGATTAACTATAATTTAGACATAGGTTACTTTGGTATTACATAATTTTTTTTTGTATTTATTTGAATTAAATTTTTTTATTGAAATAAGAACATCAATACCCAGTGTGATATGGGAAAAGGGGTCTAGGGTCTAAATCACATGTTTCCTGACATTACATTTGAGAGTAACCAAAATTGATCACACAAGACCACTTGGCTACTATCCTTAATGGAAGAGCTAGAATGATTGATCACGTTCTAGGTCCTCTTTAAATTGTGTTTGTGAGGTTGATTTCATTGATTAAGAATTGAATTGATTTAATTATGAAAATGTACAACTAGGTTAACTATGAACCTACAAAAAACTAATGTGATTTCAAAAAAGTATAGAACTAATGCACAAAAATTAATGACAAGAATATAAAATATAGAGGCAAAGGAACCTGACATTTAAATTAGGGTTGAAACTAGTTGGTCAAGGGTGGTGGAACCATATACTAGATGATGCTACTTTCTAGAATTTGTGAATAGTTTTTAGTAGGTTATAGTCTATAGGTTCTTTCCTCCTAGATTCATCTTTAGAACTTCATCTATTACAGAATATTTCCTTTTTCCCTAATTTATTGAAAAATTGTGC
>VDFB02047230.1:344780261-344836833 GCA_007258455.2 Sequoia sempervirens | reverse complement strand
CAAGTGTCAAGAGCCAGGATTTGAGATTCCCTATTTCAAACTTGGAAAACTGCTAGGACACTAGCGTGTCGCACAAACGTCCAAAATGCTAGTTTTTGGGAAATAGGTCAGAGAATTATTGTCGTTTCGATTGGACTACATGGGGTTGGAATCACGAAATTTTGACCCATTAGGCTCTTGCCATAAATGCGTTTAGGTGTCATAAATACTAGGAAAAGTGCTAAAATGTGAAATTTCCCTTAGGTACAATTTCACAACATTACATATACATAATTTAGAATTGATGTTTTAGAATTAATGTTTGAATATTATCATCAACATCTCATTACATTAATGAATGCAAATTGTAAATTTCAAAACAAAATAATTCATGATTATATATAGAGTCAATTTTCCATATATATAAATTTAGGAAACCCTTTAAAGTTGGGACAAAATAATTTATACTAATTTTTAGATATTACAAACCATCATCTCATTATATTTATGATTTCTCGTGAATAAAAAAGGACCTATATAAATAACACGATAGTAAAAAATTAACATATATTAGATTAAAAGGCTCTATAAATATTGCCATTATAAATAAAAATCCATTACAAATTTTTTGTCGAAGTAGAAATTAAAAAAAAGTCGTTTCCCCAAAGTGAATTGGTGAAGATATCTCCTTCATATACTTTACGAAGATGATATTAAAGCATGGTATATACTTTAGATAAAACTAAAACAAATTAAAGTAAAATAAAATTTCAATCATCTATCTAAATAAAGAGGGATATTAGGTCGTGCCAAAGAAAAATAGGGGAGAGGGCCCAATAGTCGTGCGGGGTCCAATAGTCGTGCACCCAATCGTACATATAATACTCAATAGTCGTTTATATAATGTCCAATAGTTGTGATTTGACTACCCATAATTAAACAAAATGTATGCTTTTGATCTAAAAAGCAACCAATCATGTGATACCACATAAGCGCTCAACTACTCATGATGTAATGCACGAGAATTGGTCTCACTATTTTTTGGGGCCTTTTTTGACACGTTGACAAAAACGCATGCTGATGTGGCATCATATTTGATGATGTGGCCCTGAAACCTTAGTTATAAGCAGAGAACTTGCCAAGTAAGCTGCTGTAAAAAATTGGGAGTGATTTGAAATTTTGACGTAGGATAATTAGAAGCGCGAAGTTAGGGTGCACGACTACTGGGCCCTCTCCCCTAGCTTACAATACTATTGTACTTGATTCATAGACGGTAGGAGCTAGATACCATGGAATGTAGTTGCTTTACTCGACAAAACATAAATTATTAATGCCTTTATTATAAATGTACTATATTTAAGAACATTTATCAAGAGTTCGAACTCTCCCAAAAAAAAAAAGGTGCTTCATATGGTAACAAGTTAGAACATTCTTTGATGTAGTAAATATCCTATTAGACAATGAAGCACATCCACTTAAAGAATATGATTGTATAGGAGGATAGCATTACACTATGCTTTACAAGCTAAAGGCAACATCGATGGAAAAAACTAATAGATTTACATTTATTAGGATATGACAATCTCAAACATCAGTTGGTTAGTTAAAGGGTTGTATATTAATTGATGAGGATTATAATATGTTCTTTAATTAGATCATCGAATAAAGTTCAAATCTTTTAGTAGTGTGATTAGATTAGTTTTATGCTTGACCAACTTTCACGAACTAGTTTCTCCTACTCATCTCAACTTAATTGAAGGATAACTTCTAATTTAAATGTATGCTTACTCATCATATTGTAATTCATTTGAAAAGATGATATAGATATCAATATCTATCTAATCTAGTTGTTTCCATCTAAAAACAATCATTTAGGTCAACAATTAATTGTAAACTATTAAATCCTTTAAAATAAAGATACTATTTACCAATTTTGTATATGAATGAAATAATAGGAAGATATAATTATTGTCAAATTTAAATCTTGTTTACCACTTTGAAAATTAATATTGACTATTTGAACACATATTACAACATAATGAATTAGAAGTTTCTTTTATTAAACTAATCAACTAGGTAATCAATAATAATCCACTTACACTTCTCAAAAGTTAAACTTTTTTATTATATCACTACTTATCTAAAATAAACCTACATAATTTTAAAAATTGTGTGAGAAATGTGTAATTTAATGATCACATTATGGGAGAAAGGCTAGTAGTCGTGTAGGCTAACATTGTGAACATGTAGTGACTAACTGAAATATCGTATAACCTTCATTTTTTTTTGAAATGTGGATTGACCTCTTATCTATGTATAACTAAGGTTTGGAGGTGTGACTCGCCATGCAACTTACCACATTAGCACATCTATTGAGAAGAGTCCAAATTTTAACTTTTAAAAGATTCGACCAAAACTTAATCATGATATCCCCTAGTAGTTGAACAAAAAATATCATTTGTTGCTTGTAGAATATCATATTTTTAATTAAAATAAACTTATATGCATCCTAAATGGACCAAATACCTATTGGTAACCATAAATCTTTGTTATCTCTACCTTCTATATTCAACACAAATGGACCAATAGTTGAACCAAAGAAACCTATTTCTTGTTATAAAAACAACACACAATTATTTAAAATACAACTTATATGAAACAAAAATGGACCAATAGTTGAACAATAAAACTTTTTGAAAATCCTTCACATTTAATGGGAAAATAAGTGATATTTATTGTACTCATTTTTTATATTTGTGATAGGACAAACTATTAATATGAAATAATTCAATGCTTGTACATTGCTATCCAATAGTTGTACACATTAGAACAATATATTTCACTATGATAACATACTTGTTTAAATGAGCGTCATATTTTATTAAATGAGCATTTTATTTTATAAATGACATATTGACAACTCACAATTGTGATATTTTGTTTGAGACAAAATAAAATTATTTCACTTTTTCATGAATGTATTTATATGTTTTTTATATAACATTCACAAGTTCTCATGTGTTCTAGTATGGATCCATTTTAATCAACAGTTGGTTATTTTTCTATTTAAAAAGGGACTATTTATTCACAATATATAGTATAAATATGTGGTAAGATTGAATATTATAAGCACAAGTGCTATAACAATTAGACCCTGCACAACTACTAACCCTCTCCCCAATATAATATAGTATTTTATACAAATTTGTAATTAAGAAATATTTAATCTACAAACTTATGCAATAATTAAATTGATCATGTCTTCAAAAAACAATTCAGTGAAATAGTTAGCCGATATGCTATTACGTGGGGAACCCCACCGGGATGCCAGAAAATCTCCTCCAATCTGACGCCAGAAAACAGCAGTCACGCACAATTTTCTAAGCCTATCGGTATACGTATTCCATTCCACCTGATTGAGATGCAAGTGCTAGTAATACATTAAAAAGAGGAAGAAGAAGAAACAGATTACAAGGAATAATTCTTTAGCGTAGTGATATCTGAAAAGTACAGAGAATCGACGGCGCAATACTTTTAATGGGAAACGGGAAATGGATATCTATGTATGCGCTTCGATGAAGAAGTCTATATGCTTGACTTTGTAATAAATAAATAGTCTAAGATTCTTCGCTTCAATTAATTAACTTAAATGAAAGTCATCATGTCCGGGAATGGTCTATCCGCTTTCAGATTTGTCTAACTGGCTCAAAGTTTCTTCCATGTACGCTACTCCTAAAGATAGACCTCAATTGGCCAGGCCGGCATCTCAGCCGACAGCTGCACTAAAGTTAGCAGAACCATATGACCAGTCACCAATGGCGGCGCCAGCACCTTTATACATGATTTTGTTTTGATTTACAGTTGGAAACTTTGCTTGTCGGTTTTCCTGGCCCACATGACTTGCACGTATGGCTCTGAAAACATCCACCTGTCTGTAATCTTCCTACTTGTCGGGAAAACAATGTTACCGGCTGTCCTTCCTTTACGGCTACTGACACGTCATCTCAGGTTGTTAATCCTTATCCAGTTGCCCAAGTATTACAACGAACCGAGTTGCCGGGGGCGGGCCCTGTTCCAGCACGCGGGTTGGTCTGCATAACGGGCATGGCCTGAGGGGAACGGCACGTGCCACATGCCTTCGATCCGTGGCACTACCATTGGATCGTGTAACTGGCTACGGCGGCCGCGGTTACAGCGAGACAAAGAAAGAAAATTCCACGGCACTACAGCCCGCGTAGATTCTTTCTTTCCCGCCTGTCTCCATTCGAAAATGTTTTAAAGGGGCTCACGACAGATCGAGGCCTGCAATAGAAATTTCACACTGTGAAGTGCTGTCCTTAAAGATTACAAAGAATTGAATTTGCATAGAAATAACTCTGCCGGTGAATCTGAACTCAGAAGTGCCTGTGTATTTAACTCGAGGTCTTTGTTGTTCAGTAGTCGTAAACCCTAAATCTTGTTTGCAATCTTTCTTCCCCCTTCTTCTTGTTGAAGAAGAATGTGTTACAAGGAGGAACACGAAACGCTAAAATACAGGAAAGAATTGAAAAAGAAGTGCTACGGTAAGGCTTCTAAAGCCAAGACGAGGAATTGTAGAAGAATTGGTGGGAAAAGGGTTTCAAGAAATGCAAGGGCAATTAATGGCGCCCGCCTAATGGGAAGAAAACGAATTGCTGCGGACTCTCACTGTTATGGAAATTCGGTTGAATTATGCACAGCAGAAGAAGGGGGTTTAAGTCCAGTGTATGCCATGACTCCGGTGGAAGATTGCCCCCCTGAATCTGTATGCAAGGTTCATTTGGAAGGGGAGACTAATATTGAATCACTGCCTTCGGATATCTTGGTAAGTCGATGCATTGTGTAATTCTCTTTTTCCCTCTTAGTTGTTCTCCGAAAATGATACATTTCTCTATCTAGCAGGGAATGGCTTGTATATCAGAGAACACACTGCTTTTTTAGGATTTTAATGGTGAATTAATGTTACGGTCTTTTTTTAAATCGGCTAATTTAAGGGAGTCGAAGTCTGTCGGCCTCATTAAAGCCTAGCGGGGTTCTAAGCCCCATTAAACGTGGGGTTCTAACCCGTGAGTAAAGCGGCGGCCCAGCAGGGGTACGAAAACTACCCTCACCCTAGAGGGTTTGAACCCGGGTGCTCGCTGAAACAACACCATCCCAATATCATTGCACCATGCCATGAACTGCACATGCAGTCTTCTCTATCAAACATTTTACTGATATAAGTTTTAAATTCTTTGATTCATATCAAATCCTAGAAGCCAAGAAACAGTTGTGCCTTTTATGTCACTGGTGTGCTCTGCACTGCTAACTTCTTATGTCTGAGCTATTAACTTCTTACGTATATTGCTTTTCTGGGTATAAGTTTTAGTTTAGAAAGGCTGGATGCACAACCCTACCAATACACAACCACATTCCCTAAATTCAAGGGGTGAAAAAGTTCTGCACAGAAATTTATGCATTAACCAAATAACCCATTCTCTGTTCGTTCTAGAATATTTGAGAGAAAAAAGAAACCAAAAGAAATAAGAAACAGAGGATAGTTTGACTAAGCAAAGGGGCTGATATTTTAAAGTGTGTTACATAGTTACCATTGTATTTGAAATAGAGGACAGTTTCTTACTATTAATTTTAGCTTCTCAGAACTAGTGTTTGGAAGCAAGAAGTTATGTGAAAACAGAGAGTTACAACGTATAAGTAAACAAATCATTTCCAAAAAATATAAAAAGTAGTGGTTACTGGATATAACAAATCACATAGTTGCAGTGTACAAGTCATGGAATGTAAATTTTTTATTTATTATGTTATATTTTCTTTATATTTAAAATCTCTGGACCAACCCTATTTTCTTTGAGTTGAAAAATCCTCCTTAATGACTAAAAGATTAACCTTCTAAATAATTTGAACAAGACAAATGCAAATTTTACTCATTTTATTATTTATGCTACTAAAAATTGATTGCCAGAAAAAGTTCCAAGTGGATTTAGTGGACCTCCCAGTGCCGCCCAACTATTGCTCCTCTCCTCTAGTTAAAAATCGGAACAAAAAATCGGAACAGCATAAGAAGACAAAGAGAACTGCCTTTTGTAATTCTGTCATTGATATTACATATCTGCTTTACAGAATTCCCCAGTGGGGAACGCAAAAAATACTAAATTTGGTGGTATGCTCTCATGGGTATCTCCTCCTGTTTGGTTAGCACAGTACAATAAATTGCACCAAATCCCCAAAATTTAACATTTGAGAAGCCAACCTTCAAAACCTTCAAAATCTTCCTTTCTTTACTTTTTCAAATGGCAGGATAAACAAGCACTTATGGGGTGGAAATTAGTTCTAAATTTGTAACTGTTTGGAATAATGACTGGAAAAAAGAGCGATGCACAATTGCTTCTGCCAGAACTGCATCAAGGATTTAGTGTTTTCGCAATCCTTTAGATGAATCTGATTCTGATTGATAGGAGTTCTATTTTCTCTTCGGAATAATGGGACCTTGGATTTCTGCTTATCCTTTTATGTCTCCTTACAATTTAGGGTTTTAGTGTTGAATTTCACATTTTCTTCTGGCATTGCTTGGCGTTTGATGCTTGGGTACATGGCGCGCTTACTTTTTAATGCACATATATACCTAAATAGTCATGAGAAAAATGAGCCTTGAGGCAACGAGTGACAAGAATGTTGAATTGAATTCAGCATCTTAAAACTTCTGGAAGTACAATTTAGCAAATGTAAGGACAATTTGCCAGGTAGCAGGGGAGACGGTACACATATGCCCTGTCAGGGAGGGGCTTTAAAATTTATTATTGCTAATGTTTTTTAGAATACGAATATCAAAGCTAATACTCTCCCTGATTTACATTATGGTTGCAAGCATATTAATTATATTCTTAAATCTGGCCCAGAAAAATTTAAATCAAACTTGTGTGCAATTGGAAGTGACCTTTTGATTGCAATTTTGATAACAGGTTAAAATAATTTGTAATTTCCGTCATGATGAACTGAAGCCTCTCTCCTGTGTATCAAGCAAATTCAGAGATGCGGTAAGGATCATGTTCCTAAATTTAACATTTACATAGCTCTCATATTTAAATCATATATCAATTAATAAAACTGCCATTACAACTGATTGACTTGTGCTTCTTCAAACAGGTGGTGACTGCTAGACAGATGCACTTTGATTTTTCTACACCAGTTCGTTCACGAGACCCTAAACGTGGAGCAAATTTGTTGATGCCGCATGCCAGCTCAGAAAATCATGCAAGGTCGGTAATTTTAAAGAGTGCTCTTTGTAAGACTTCTATTGCTGGAGTTGATTAGAGTTCTTTTTAAGGGTTAGAAATAATTGGTACTGTCATGCAAGGTGTGTGCTTTATGTCCGTCTGTTATTGCCTTTTCGAGGCGATCTGATTTTCAGAGTATCTTTTCTAAGACTTTTTTGTTGATATTGATTACAGCAGTGTTGAAGGGTTAGAATATTTATATACTTCAACAAGAAGGCCTGCAACTCCTAATGCTCCAAAGCAAATTGGCAAATTTCAAAAGCCACGATTATTTTCCGAAGACACGATGGAAATTCCCAAACTGTTCCTCTCAGGAACTCCAGCCAAGGATGAGGATGCAATATGTTCAAGCCATAATTATTTCTTCAGATCAAGCTGTAATATTACCAGCAGAGTCTTATTTGTTGAGGATGAGCTCTGTGAAGCCGTATTCCGAAACAAACTATAATTTCTTTCTTCATGGGGTTTCAACCATGCAGAGAAGTAGATTTGGCCTACAAATTTTGTTTCAGTTTTATTCAAGCATTTATGTAGACAAATCTCACTGCTTGTGAGCATTTCATTAGTTCTTTCGTTCCTGTATATAAAGGGGTATTGAGCCTCTTTTTTTGAATTCTCCAGATAACATTTTTGAGATTTTGTCCAACAGACTACGATTGAAAAGAACGGATGGTTGTAACGTAACAATGCTAAATTCTTTGGCAGGCCTAGGGTTTGCTTGGTCAATAATGTCCGAGAAAATTTCTCTTTGTACACAAGTTAAAAGCTTTTGGAAAATCTATTTTCTTGTATAAAGGATCTCTGTTCATGACCCTGTAATTGTGTTTTTTGATCCCATTTTTAGGTATTTTCATAATCAAGTGTTCGCTGAATGATACTGATATTACTTCAGAGAAAAGATAAAGCAGATGTATGTTTAAGCATTGATTTGAGATCAAATTACAAATAGTGCAGTCTTACTGAAAATAATTCTGTACGTATCAATGAGGCTTGGCTTTAAACTATTCTAAAATGTAAAGAATGACCTAATTTTGCTCTCTTACTGAAAATAATTCTGCTTTCTTATCTTCTATCCTTTCTGATGATGGATCATGTAGTTTGATCTCCAAAATGTTGAGGAAAAGAAAAATTTACAGTCAAAACCAGAAACTACACTCCAACATGACCTAATTTTGTCAAAGATTTTATTAGTTTTCCAAAGTAATGAGCTAAGAATTCTATCAAAGACTTATTTTTGTAAAGATGTGCTAGTTTATTCATATTTTTCTTCACTTCTACCAAGACTTCAGCAAAGCTTTTAATTTTGTAAAGATGTGCTAGTTTATTCGTATTTTTCTTCACTTCTATCAAGACTTAAGGAAAACTCTTAATTTTGTAAAGATGTGCTAGTTTATTCGTATTTTTCTTCACTTCTATCAAGACTTCAAGAAAGCTCTTGTTAATTGCCTTACATTAAATTGCATCTAGGACTTTGCAGCCATCCAATACATTTAAAATTGTCTGATAGGTTAATCTTTTGTACTCGGTGTGATAGGGTCATTCTCTTGACCTTGGCACCTTCTTTTCGAGAGAGTATTCTAGTATTGTTATTCTTTTTTTAAAATTCACTTTGGGTTACTCACAAGTAGTTATGGTTGTTTTGCTTGTTTAAGATTTTGATAATGCATGTAAATGGTGTGAAAATTTCTACTCTTTTCAAGGATCTTGTTAGTAGAATTCTTTAAGAAAATATGCTAAAGAGTTGGGTCAATTTCGCTTAGGTCCCTTATGATGTTTGATTGGAAGTTGTCAGTGGTCTCTTATGGTGTTTGAGTGGAAGTAGAAGGGGTTTTTCCTTTTCTATTGTTTTATCGGACTTGAACATGGCTCATAGCCCTATTAACAATCCTCCCATTCCCCTTTTCTATTTTTTTATATCAAGTTTGTTAATACTATTTTTTAACATGGCTCATGATATAGGGAAAGATACCCACTATAGACCAATTTGCCTTTTAAATTACATAATGTAAAGTCGTGTCTTGTCAAAGCTTGGATTCCCTCTTTTTGTTGTCCCTTTGTGTTTTCACACAAGGGAGGATACCAAGCCACAAGATTGCAACCTCCTTTAACCTTTAACCTATTAGTTCCTCTACATTTAAAACCCCTTATCTTATGAAAAAGTGAACTTCTCTAGGTTATGTTCAACATATCAAACATCTTTTTTGTTGGCCCAAAAATAAAAGTTTGTGTTTAGGTTGATTTGTTTAAGGACCTTACGAATTCCATTGAAATTAGGTAGGTGACCAATGTCTCACTTAGATGGTCATAATTTCAACTTGCCAAATATGTGCTACATGTGCAAGTCTTTTGACCATAAAATAGAGGATTGGCTTGTCCCAAATTAAGTATCAAACTTAATGGGTATTCTCCTTTGAAAAATGAGGATAGTTGGACCACAATAATTATCATTTGAGAGTGTAGGGTTCTAACCCTAATGGTCTATAGTAGTTGGCCTTTGGGTTCCAAGTTTCAAGGCCTTATAAGGCGAAAGAAGTTGTACTTTCAGAGCTCACTAGAGAGACTTCCCAAGTATTGAGCAACACCTTGGTGTAATATAATGCCAATACCTACTAGATTTTTCTTCTCCTTAGGGTCTAAACTAATTTCTCCTATAACTTCTCCTTGAATGAGTGCTACATGCTCATGTAGTATATGTTGTGAGGAAGAGGGTGACAAGTTTGTGTTGGACAAGTGTCGATCTCAAAGGTCTATTATTTAGAGAGGAATTCTTGAAAAACAACCATGAAGGACCAATGCAATCATCATTCTGGAGTACAAGGTCCTAACCATAATGGTGTGTAGTAGCTAGCCTCTATGTCATAGGTTTCAAAGTCTAACAAGGTGAAAATAAGTTGTAATTTCATAGCCCACTAGAGAGACTTCCCATGTAGTGAGTAACACCTTGGTTTAATATAATGCCAATACCTACTAGATTTTTTTCTTATCAAGGGCTAGCCAACCAACTTCTTATCTAGCTTCTCCTCAAGAATATGTGCTACATGCTTACATAGTTCAAGTTATGAGGAAGAGAGTGGAAATTTTGTGTTGGACAAGTGTCATCCTCAAAGGTGAACTTCTTGAAAAATAATCATGAAGCTCTTGAGGAGCTTGATAGCAATGATATGCGATTTGACTCCTAGCTTTTATGAATTATCTCATGGAATGTTGGGGCTCTAACAAATCTCATAAGAAAATATGTCATGTGGGGTGTTTGACAAGATTTATAATCTTAATGTTTCTATTTACAAGAGTTAAAACTTTTAGGTTTCTCATTTTTTGTAGTTTGCCATGTCATATGGCCAAACAACATAGTGATCATGAACCATAATACATTAGAGTTGTCACTTCCATTACTTCTAGGAAATTGTTGCATTTAGTTTATCAATGTCGTGACTGCACTTGGCATTCAATAGGAGCCCTCTTTAATGTTAACAATCGTTCTCTTGGGTTTTTTAATATTTACGCTTCCAATAACATTGTTGAAAGATATAATCTCCAGTTTTGGATTGTTGAATCTCTTCCCATTGCTTTGTGGATATGTGTGGGGATTTCAATATGGTTAAGTAAACTTCTAGTAAATGTGAAAACTTCCCTATGTGGTGGATATCTAGCAAGAGAGAGGCTTGGTATTATATACATAATAAACTAGGGCTTTTGATCTCACTGTTGGCCATTGTCATTTAGATTGTTCATGATATACATAGACAATTTGTGTTCAAGTAGTGAAAGGGTTCCAAAATGACTTGACAAAACCATGTTGTTAGGTTAGCCCATATTTTCCTTCACTAAACACTTTCTATTATCAATGGAGCCTCAACCAAATGTTGTCATTTCATATCATTTTTCAATCCATTTCTAGCCAATTTTCACACCTAATGCCTTTTTTTCTTAATAGACAGGCGTTGAATCATAAATCTAATTCAACTCATATTTGATGCACTTGGAACCTACAACTACATATTCATCATGGAGTTGGTTGGATTCAATGATGGAATGATGCCATCAAGTGGACTTCTCACTTTTTTGTGCATCTACGGGCACTAGTTGGAACTTTCTATCATCACTCATATAAGGCAACCACCTTGGAGCTTGGCCATGCCACTACCAAGCTAAAAATGTTTCTATTTTTGTCACCTCTCTTATTGTGTGCAACTATGCTTCACCAACCTAAACCAATCTAGGGAGCTTAAATCAAATCTTGCCTTCATTGGCTCACAATTAGGGACATGGATAGGAAGGATTTTTTCCAATCCTTTCGTGCTCATTAGGTTTCCTTAAAAAATATAATGTGTCAAGGATGGCCAAAATTGCTCATGGATATTCTTGAAATTCTTCAGGATTTTGTTTTCCATTGCTAGTAGGTATTCAAATCTCAACAAGCCTCTCTTGATAAAGATCAAAGTCTTTCAATGATGTGTGATTGTAGTCCTTTGTCAACTCTCTACTTCCAACAAGTTGTTTATAATTAGATGCTCACACTAGCTTGTCTTCACAGAGCAATTTTTTTCATGGTTAATGATAAGAATCCTAGTTGTAATGGATTTTATTTTGAAATCTACAAAATCCTTATGAGATATAATCAAATAATGAAATATCAAATCTCCTTATAGAGCTTCTTGAAATTCTTCATGCTTTTTTTTGCCATTACTAGTAGAAATTCAAAGCTCAATAACCCTCTCTCAAGAAAGATCAGGTCTTTCATTGATGTGTGAATGTAGTCCTTTGTCATCTCTCTACTTCCTAGGTTTTTTTTTATAATTAGATACTCACACTAGCTAATCTTCATGAAGCAATTTTTTCCATGGTTCATGATAAAACTCCTAGTTGTAATGACTTTTATTGTGAAATCTACAAATCCTTTGAGTGGGATATTGTTAGTGCTTACCTTCTCCAAGTATATTTGGAACTATATAGTTCAAATTATTTAAGAAATACAATCAATAAGGCAATATCAAATGATGGCCAATAATTTCTCATGGATCTTCTTGAAATTCTTTAGGCAATATCAAATGATGGCCTAGGACTCCAAATTTAACTACAACACCATTCTGCATTGAGATCTAGGTATTTGAGTAGAGTTTAGAGTCAACATATATTTTGTGTCTTCATCCCCCATATTCCTTTCAAAAATGGAAAGATTTATTGCATACATCCTTTGCATTATTTCTTCCGAAAGGGAGAAATTTTATTTACTAATTTAGCATTCATTAACAAGCATCTACCATCAATCTAGAGATTATACATTGAGGGGGGTGGTATGTGTAAGAGTCGCACAAGGACTCAAGCTCTTAGGATCACCTGCAAAACCAAAGATAACCTTCCACAAGGTATTAGAGCAAGAGGATAATTTACTTGATTATGGATGCAATATATGATTACGACTTATGGATCAAGTCATAAGATTAAGTCACATGTCATAATTATATATAGTGTCATATGTCTCACCCTTGCATATGAATACAAGACTCTCATTGTAAAACCAATCCCTAATAAATATTTGCATGCTTTAATAGAACAAAATTATTCCCTCACTTTGGATTTCTCATTGTGCTTTCATTGAAGCACCTTGATCTTGGGTGGCTATCTCCATAGTCAAAGATTACAATTCGGTGTCTTTATTTGTAATATAGATATGTGATGTGCTAGATTCCCTAGACCTATAATGTTCATCATGACTAGGTTCGTAAGGATCCCCTTTGTTAAAAGGAGGCTATAGTTAGTAAAAAAATTCCCTACACTAGCAATCATGTGAAATCAAAGTGAAATTAACTTAGAATCAATTACAAAAAGATAAACACATATACAACACATAAGATACACTTGATATAGTATTTAATTTGAAAAAACACTTTCAAAAATACCACAACAACAACAACAACAACAAAAAACTAAACTAAAACTCAATCTATATTCCACGACCACCAATAACTTAATTACAATATAATCTCAAGATTATCACACCTTTATTCCAATGACCATGTCTAATTAAACCAATTAACATACCCCTATGACCCCAAACTAAAACCACAAATGACTTCACAAAACTAGGGCTAAACGTGACATTGAAATTGAAACCTAAATAGAAGTTTCGTGGTCAAAGTCTCTTAACGCAGTCAAAGTCAAATGGGGAATTGCTTCGGCATTTATCTCCACATAGGGGAGAGGGCCCAGTAGTCGTGCACCCTAACTTCGCGCTTCTAATTATCCTACGTCGAAATTTCAAATCACTCCCAATTTTTTACAGCGGCTTACTTGGCAAGTTCTCTGCTTATAACTAAGGTTTCAGGGCCACATCATCAAATATGATGCCACATCAGCATGCGTTTTTGTCAAGGTGTCGAAAAAGGCCCCAAAAAATAGTGAGACCAATTCGTGCATTACATCATGAGTAGTTGAGCGCTGATGTGGTATCACATGATTGGTTGCTTTTTAGATCAAAAGCATACATTTTGTTTAATTATGGGTAGTCAAATCACAACTATTGGACATTATATAAACGACTATTGGGTATTATATGTACGATTGGGTGCACGACTATTAGACCCTGCACGACTATTGGGCCCTCTCCCCTAATTGCTTAAATGACACGCAAAAAATAATATTGGTCAATGGCGACTATCCGTTGAAGAAAAATATAATAGATTACTTAGGCTTCACGCAAATATGAGGTAGCACCATATATAATTATCATTCTTTTCTTAACAAGTACTTTTAGTTGCGGATAATTTTTTAAAAATAATTATAGTTTTTAATTTAATTTATAAATATAATATTGAAATTTGTGTATTCGTGTTTTAGATTTATATTTATTTTAAGTAGTTTTAATTTGTGATGATTAATTTGTAAGTAATATATTTATGTGTGAATTTGGTTCATTACATTATCTTATTTTATTATTATTCATTTTTGGGAATATAATTCTTAGATATGATATTTATTAACTTGGCTTAAATTTGTAATTAGAGATTTGAGTTGTATTATTTCTTCACTTTCAAAACTTCTAACTTTTAAAATTTAAATTCAAAACAAATATCATTAAATTCCTTATCTTAGTTGTTATGAGTCAACCTAGTGCACATTTATGTGTTGACGTTGTAGTTAAGGACATTGATTCGTTCATTTTGAAATCATTGAAGAATGCTAAGCCATCTAGAAATTATCAAAAAGACATTTACATTGAGAGCACCATTACAATGTTATTAGAGAATTACATAATTATACACCACCTTAGGTCAATTGCATGTTTTCTTGATGTTTTTGATCTTTCATCCAAATTCATACAATGGACTAGGGGTAGGGGTGTGACTCATGAGAACATGAACCTTGCAATTTAATAGATTCTCCAAAGTATTTTCCAAACACTATTAGTCCTTACTTAGATTAAAGTCCATTTGAAGATTGAAGCAAGCAAGTTTCTATTATCAAAAATTTGTCAATTCATTCCAATAGATACAAGTTTAGGTTTACATGTACTAAAATAATTTAATAAGCTCACATATTTGAATTAGATGATAGCCCTATCAATTTATAGACTATGAGATACTCATTTAGATAAATTCCTACTTTCAATGCATTGAGAATGGATTCTTGACATATTTAACAACATATTAAATTATCATCAAGCCTTGAGTTAAGGGGTGGTGTCCATATGCATAGGCCTTAAAATTGCAAAAACTATGTGCTCCCTTTGTTGTCCTGACCCTTTGTGTCCATCATGGATGTCGAATTTGAGAAAAATTAAATGGACATTCCCTTATCAAAAATTACCTAAGTATGCGAGCTCTTCCCTCTCTCACATTTCCCTTATGCTTCTAAGTGCCAAAATTATTAAGGGTTTCAAGTTTCAAAGTCTTTGATAAAATTTATGAGTATTTTTTGACAATTTGGTGTGGTTTTAGAACCTTTATTGGCTCTTGATGGAAGGTTCTAAACCATACCCAAATTGTTGATGGGATCTTGGTCAACATTTTCTCATGTGGGTTCCAAACGTGGTTGGATTTCTTGACATTATCTTGTTCTTTTATTGTTAAATGCTTAACATACTTCTTTATGTTTTCAATTCTTGCATTCTAGGTGTGAATGAATGTTGAAATTTTCTACATGGTCTTGAACTTCCTCTAAAGTGCCAATAGATCCTGAAATTTTGCTTGAGAATTTATCAAACCTTTGATGTGATTTTAAAAGTGGTAGAAATTCTTGACACATAAAGGAAAATGAAATGTGAACAACTTTAAACTACTATAAAGGTGTGAAAGGACATTTAAGTATTCGATATACTACTCTACCTACCCTCACCCACCCCAAGAGATTTCCAACCATCAAGAGTATGGTGTGCGACCTTCATTAGTTCTCATTACATATTTTATGGGCATTTCCCATGCTAGGTACTTCAATTTTGATTGAGAGGAAATTTGCAAGGCCCAAGGAGTATTCCCTCATACTTCACAAGTACTCCCAAGCACATTTTCAAACATGATTAAAGGATAGCAAGCCCAAGAAGTATGAGCACCCTATACATTGTACTAATCAAAGGACTTAGTTGTTAAATACAATTTTCCTTGCCCTCCTCTAGGGTATTCAACATCAAAAATGACTTCATTTTAGGAGGATGAAAAGGGGAGAAATCAAGGGAACCTAGACAAGCAAGAAATTAGCTCAACAAAACCTATAGTATAAGAGCAAATTTGCACCTTAGGTGCAATTCCCCTTTTTTCCTTTAACCACCTTAGAAAACCAAAGTCAAAGGCTTAATTTCGCTTAAGCCCACAGTTGGCAGTCCACGTGGTGCTTGTTTTGTGTGTTGATGGAGGTGTTTCTGTCGGGGATGCCCATGTGGTGCGCAGAGATCCGCGCAACACACTTACATCCCTGGCAGATTCCTATGGCTGAGCCAATAGAGGCGTTACTCTTCCCATTGGCAGAGAAATTGTAACGCCTCCTTCAGCCAACCATCTTGAATATGGTCATTTTCTTCCTTCACTCCTTCATATTCACTCTTTCAACTTACATTTCATCTCTTCACAACTTCACTTCAACTCTTGAACAAACTAAGCTTCCATACTCTCACTCACAAGCTCATTTTCACTCACTTCAAGCATTTCAAGCATCCCATTGCAGCAACATCTCACTCCATCAACTCGATAGAGCACGTTTGGGACCACGCCATTTGCAACAAAGGTTTGAGTTCCTCTCATTTCTCCCCCGAGCAACCTTGAGTGCTCTTGGTGGAGGTGGTAAGCTTCCCTCTCCTCTCCTCTATCATTTGGTTGAGTAGCATAGTACTATTTTGTAGTGCTTGTGCTTTCTTTACTTTATCATTTCTTTCTCTCATTTCCTTGGTTGTTTGTGGAGGTGGAAACACCTAAATGGGGGTCTGACTGAGGAAGGCCCTGATACATCCACCCAAAATTTTCCCTCTTGCTATGTGCAAACTCTCAAAGAATCAGTTGCCGAATGAGTTCATTGGTGAGATTCTCCTTATTTTTGTTACTCTTGCATATTTGCTTTACAACATTAGAAAGTATTTAATTTACTTAGTTGTGTCATTCTGGCCTTTTAGTTGAGTAGCTAAGCCGTTAGTCATTTTTTGCGAGTTCAACCTTGTCCCTGTAATTGTCTGACCGAACAAAATACAACGCACTTTAGAGACGGCAGCACACCATGCTGTCATCTAAAGACCGTGTTGATGTCCTCGGGCAGAGAGCTTCCTAAGGCATAGAGTTGAACCTAAAAATTGACTCGCCTAGCCCCACCTTAGAACTCGGGATTGTAGAGTGATTGTAGGACCTCAAAATCCTACTCATTCTCATCCTCATAACCCTAAACATTGCACTTAGTTGAGGTAAGTTAGGGCAGCCTCTCGCATCTTGACCCTCTGTGACCTAGGGTCTTGCACGCGGTGGTCCCCCTCTCTTACATTTTTGGTGAACCCGGCGTGAACCATTTTGGTTTCGTTCTTGCGATAATGACAGTTCCTTTCCTCATACTTTAGGAGTGTTGTAGGCCCGAGTGTTGTAAGGCTATTTCCTTGCAACCCAACCTGCGACCCCTAGTTGACGTAGTTGGAAGGTTCCAAAGGTATTGCATGACAAAACCTTAATTGGGTCACCATCTTATCCATTAACCTTTGGGGATTCTGTGAAAGCATTGCCTAGTGCACATGATGGCCTCCTTCCTACATCAACCCATCCCCTCTGTGCAGCCTGTGGATAGTAGTGTTGGGATAACCTTTAGTTCACAAGACCTGTCGATGAGCTTTAACAGGGAACCATCTCCTCTCTACATTCCTAAACGGATCAATGGAAACATCGTAGTAGGTGTTCTTGTTGACCTGACATCACAAGTAAACATAACAACAGAGGAGATAATGCTAATAAACTTTTTACATAAGGATGGATACGATGCTCCTATGAGTTTCATCCCCACACATGATGGAATTTTTGTACCTCCTTTGGGTAGCATTGTCCTATCGATCCTAGTTGGACCTAAGTCCATGAACCTCTTGTTTGATATCATCCCTAGATTTGAACTCTTCAGAGTGAAACTAGGGATCCCTTGGTTGGTGGCAATGAACATAGTACTCTATTTCATGCATAAATGTTTACAATTTATCCACAGAGGTTTCGTGCACATGATCCATGACACCAGTTATAGACCGTCGGTTGCACGTGGTAGCTAATCCTTGGATCACCTATGGCCTGCACCCATGGGTCCCCTTCTGCCTAGGACAAATTTTTTGCATAAAACATATCAGCACTATAAGAAAGGGCATCTGAGGCTGAAGGTAAGATACCCTCTCTCACCTTATGCTATCTCACATAGGGCTTGTTTGAAGACTAACAACGATGTCGCTAAGGCTCAAAAGAGGAAAGAAGAGAAGTGGTCTTGTAATCCTCCTTCCTCTTCCATTGCCCAGTCTGACGCTCCTTCTCACTCAGCTGTGGTACCATCATGATTTGCTCCTCATTTGTAGGAGAACCCTTCGGTGCTCGCTTGGTGAAAGCCTAAGCATCCCGCATTTGAGCTTCTTGTTCTACTGACAAAGCCTAGACTCGTCTGGTATGATAGGAAAATGGTATCTCGAGGAGAGTCCTCCTTGTCTTGACCTCTGCGGCCTCCTACTGCTCCTGCTTCTAAGATAGTGAGCAGAAAGAGGCTTATTGTCGAGGCTCTCGTGTTGACTCCTCCCATCGCTCCTTAGCCTTCTCCCCTTCCTCTCATATAAGAACCTGTTCCTCCACCTGAAATGGTTGTAGTGGATGTCCCTATGGTTGAGCAGGAACCTCATGTCCCCTCGCAAGCTCCAACTTCTAACTCCAATAGCCGTAGAAATTTCCTTGCACGTGAGCACAAGCATCGGTGAAAGGCTCTCCAGGCCGAGCAAGTTGCATCACAACAAAAGGAGGAAGGAACGACTGCTCCTATTTCAGGACCTCCTACAGCGTCTTCTTCCTCCCTTCCTTATGTTACCCCTCAGTTTGATATGCTCCCGGCTTCCGTTTTGAGCACAAATGCACTTGACCCTATACGGGTATAGGTGTTTATCACTCCTTTGATGAAGCCACCTTTGTTGATGTCCATCCCCGATATTTAGCCTTCCCCAAATCCTATGGATGTGGTTAATACTTCGGTCATGTTTGTCGTGGTTATGGTTTCCTCTTCCTCTCCACCCCTAGCTTCATCTGTGGGGAGTTCATCTCCTCCAACAAAGAAAGAGGTGGAGGCCGGTCCTTCTGGAAACAAAGGACATAGGAGGATCCCACCTTCTTTGCAAGGTGGTCCTGTGATGACTTTTTTTGTCCTTGTGATAGAACTAGTCCCAGCTTCACCTGAGTTTGTCACCACTCTCGAGTCATTCAACGAACCTAGTGGTGAACCTCAGGCACTACCTACCTCCTCCACTGAGAATAGGCATGGTGTTGGACTATGGGATGCATGTTTAATTATGTGGATGAGGTCTCGGCCCTATCGGCGATCTTCATGAAATTGCTAACTTTGACTCCACAGGAGCTCAATGGAGAGGACCTTGAGGGGCCCTCTTCCTTAGCTCTTGTTGTAGGAGGGTCGGATGCTCCTCCTCTTAACATCCCACCATTATAGGCTTGTCCTCCTTCCCCTTATGAGGATCTAGATTGGGAAGAAAACGACCTCTTGGATGATCAGTGTTAGGGGGAGGGCCCTTTTCTTGATCTTGTGTGTGTGTTTTGTGATGTGTTCCCCCATACCTGTGCTATGTGTGCCTGGATGACCCTCGTCACCCTTGTTGGTGCTTGGATAAAGGCATGGTTATTGTGTCATGAACCTTCTTCTATTTGTATCATCATTCTTCCATGTTTGTGCTTGACTTTTGATAAATTGGGGATGATGCAAAGCATTGGGGGCATTTAGGCTTCCCTTCCATGTTGACCCAATTTTTTATTTTTACTTTTTCTTCTCATGCATTCTTGACATTGAATGATATAGTAGGGGGTTGATGATAGATCATTTATATACTATTATTATACATATATATATATATGAGTAGTTTTGACCCTGAAATATCAGGCTACCTTGTGTCCTTTGTTTGTATCTTTCTCTTTTTTCTTTCTCTTCTTTGCTTGAGTTTTCCCTCCTATGTGTGACAATGCTCTTCTTTAACACTTCAATTTTTAGAAAATTTATTTGTTGCTAACAAATCTTTTCTTGAAAGTCTTCAAACTTTACCTTAGAATCAAATTCTCAACACAAAACCTTTTAAATGAAATGTGTTTCCTTCATCATGGGTTCATAAAGAAAGGATTTGAATACCTTCCTCCAAAGTGGGAACAACTTTAAATTCCCTTCGCATGGGGGCATACCCTTCCTTTCAAATTCCTTGATGAAGCGAACATATTTTGAAAGGATTCCTTGATGACGAATTGTTTTAAGAACAACTGCTTTTGGATTGTGTGTCCCTTGAGTGGACCCCCCTTCTTTCTCACGGTGGGTTCCCAAGGGACCCTTCCTTCAAAACCCTTTATGACAAATGAAATTTTTCATGTCTATCCTGGGGGCAGCCTGACTAGGATCATTCCATTCACCCTTTCACATCTAGCTCGGGGCCAACCAGACTAGACCTTACCTTCCAAACAACGTGTCCCTTGAGTGGAACCCTCTCCTTTTGAAGGGTTCTCGAGGGATCCCTTTGAAATTTTTACATTCTATGTGACCGACCACTCTTTGACATGTTCTATTTGCAGGTAGACATGTCGCCACTTTTGACATGTTCTATCTGCTAGTAGACGTGTCGCCGCTCTTTGACATATTCTATCTGTGGGTACACGTGTTGCCTCTTTTTGACATGTTTTATCTATGGGTAGACGTGTCACCACTTCCTGACTTTGCAGAGTCCACTTCCTTGGGGATTCCTTCATGTGAGAGATCTTGGGGGTTGCCTCCTTGCAGGTCTGCAAGCCTGTAAGACAAATTATTGTTCTAACTTCATAGTTCCAAGTAGCTATGGAGTCCTTCACTTTTCCTGCACCTTCAGGTATGCCAAATAGAGTACTAATTCCTCAACGGTTCAGGTTTACTTTTCTAACCATACTCTCTTCTTGATCTACTTTACCAAGCACCCATCGATACTCGTGCTCGCTAAAGTGGGGGAAAAATGTATAAGAGAAAATTTTCACCCTAGGTTCAATTCCCCTTTTTTCCTTTAACCACATTAGAAAACCAAAGTCAGAGGCTTAATTTCACTTAATCCCACTATTGGTGGTCCACGTGGCACCTATTTTTTGTGTCGGTGGAGGCATTTCTGCCATGGATGCTTGCACAATGTACAGACGTCCACGCGGTGCGATTATGTCCCTGGTAGATTCCTGCGGTAGAGCTAGCAGAGGCATTATTCTTCCCATTGGCAAAGAAGTTGTAATGCCTCCTTCAGCCAACCGACCCGAATATGGCCATTTTCTTCCTTCACTCCTTCATATTCACTATTTCAACTTACATTTCAACTCTTCACAACTTCACTTCAACTCTTGAACATACTAAGCTTCCATACTCTCACTCTCACAAGCTCATTTTCACTCACTTCAGACATTTCAAGCATCCCATTGCAACAACATCTCACTCCATCAACTTGGTAGAGCACATTTGGGACCATGCCATTTGCAACAAAGGCTTGAGTTCCTCTCATTTCTCCCCCAAGCAGCCTTGCGTGCTCTTGGTGGAGGTGGTTAGCTTCCCTCTCCTCTCTATCATTTGGTTGAGTAGCATAGTACTGCTTTGTAGTGCTTGTGCTTTCTTTACTTTATTATTTCTCTTTCTTGTTTCCTTGGTTGTTCATGGAGGTGGAAACACCTAAATGAAGGTCTGACTAAGGAAAGCCCCTATACAACCACCCAACATTTTCCCTCTTGTTGTGTGTAGGTGTGCGAGCTCTCAAAGAATCAGTTGGTGAATGAGTTCATTGGTGAGATTCTCCTTATTTTTGTTACTCTTGCATATTTTCTTTACAGCATTAGAGAGCATTTAATTTACTTAGTTTTGTCATTTTGGCCTTTTAGTTGAGTAGCTAGGCCTTTAGTCATTTTTGACGAGTTCAACCTTATCTCTACAATTGTTTGACAATACAGACTACAACGCACTTTACAGACACCTGCGTGTTGCGCTGTCGTCCAAAGACCACACTGATATCCTCAGGCAGAGACCTTCTTGAGGCACAAAGTTGAACCTAAAAATTGACTTGCCTAGCCCCACCTTAGAACTTGGGATTGTATAGTGATTGTAGGACCTTAAAATCCTCATCCTTCTCATCCTCATAACCCTAAACATTGCACTTAGCTGAGGTAAGTTAGGAAAGCCTCTCGTATCTTGACCCTCTGTGACCTGGGGTCTTGCACGTGGTGGTCTCCCTCTCTTACATTTTTGGTGAACCCGACATGAACCATTTTGGTTTCGTTCTTGCAATACTAACAGTTCCTTTCCTCGTACTCTAGGAGTGTTGTAGGTGTCGGTATTGTAAGGTTGTCGCCTTGCAACCCAACCTATGACCCCTAGTTGACACAGTTGCAAGGTTCCAAAGGTATTGCATGATGAAACCTTAATTGGGTCATCGTCTTATCCATTAACCTTTGGGGATTCTATGAAAGCATTTCCTAGTGCACATGATGGCCTCCTTCTTGCATCAACCCATCCCCTCTGTGCAACCTATGGATAGTAGTGTTGGCATAACCTTTACTTCATAAGACCTGTCGATGGGCTTTAACAGGGAACCATCTCCTCTCTACATTCCTGCATGGATCAATGGGAACATTGTAGTAGGTGTTCTTGTTGACCCGACATCACAAGTGAATATAATAATAGATGAGATAATGCTAATAATTTTTTTACATAAGGATGGATATGATGCTCCTGTGAGTTTCATCTGCACACATGATCTTCTTTCCATAACCCCTTTGGGTAGCATTGTCCTATTGGTCCTAGTTGGACCTAAGTCCATGAACCTCTTGTTTGATATCATCCCTAGATCTGAACTCTTCAGAGTGAAACTAGGGATCCCTTATTTGGTGGTGATGAACATGGTACCCTCAGTCATGCATAAATTTTTAAAATTTATCCACGGAGGTTCCGTGTACATGTGATCCATGAAACCAATTATAGACCGTCGGTTGCATGTGGTAGGTACTCCTTGGATCACCTATGGCCTACTCTCGTGGGTTCGCTTCCACCTAGGACAGACCTTTTGCATAAAATATATTAGAACTATAAGAAAGGGTGTTTGAGGCCGAAGGTAAGATACCCTCCCTTGCCTTATGCTATCTCATATAGGGCTTGTTTGAAAGCTGACAACGATGACACTAAGGCTCGAAAGAGGAAAGAAGAGAAGTGGTCTTGTGATCCTCCTTTGTCTTTCGCTACCCAGTCTGATGCTTCTTCTCGATCAGCTATGGTACCATCAAGATATGCTCCTCATTTGCAAGAGAACCCTTCGGTGCCCGCTCGGTGAAAGCCTAAGCGTCCCGCGTTTGAGCTTCCTGTTCTACCGACAGAGCCTAGACCCATCCGGTATGATACGAAGGTCTCCCAAGGAGAGTCCTCCTTGTATTGACCTTTGTGGCCTCCTACTACTCCTACTTTTAAGGTAGTGAGCGGAAAGAGGCCCACTATTGAGGCTCTCGGGTCAACTCCTCCCATCACTCCTTAGCCTACTCCCCCTACTCCCCTTGCTCCCATACAAGAACTTGTTCCTCCACCTGAAGTGGCTCTAGTGGACGTCCCTATGGTTGAGCAGGGACCTCCTATCTCTTTGCAAGCTCTGGCTTCTAACTCCAAGAGCCATAGAAACTACCTTACACGTGAGCGCAAGGGCCGGTGAAAGGCTCTCTAGGTTGAGTAGGCCACATCGCAACAAAAGGAGGAAGGAACAACCACTCCTATTTCAGGACCTCCTACAACATCTTCTTCCTCCCTTCTATTTCCCCTCAGTCTGATTCACTGCCGACTTCTGTTGCGAGCACAAATGCACCTAACCCTAAATGGGTACAAGTGTTTATCGCTCCTTCAATGGAGCCACCTTTTCTGATGTTCGTCTTAGATATTCAACCTTCCCCAAAGCCTGTGGACATGGTTAATACTTCAGTTGTGTCCACCGTGGTTCTAGCTTCCTCTTCCTCTGCACCCCTAGCTTCATCTATGGGGAGTTCATTTCGTCCAATGAAGAAAGAGGTAGAGGCTAGTCCTTCTAGTGACAAAGGATGTAAGAGGAGCCCACCTTCTTCGCAAGGTGGTCCTGTGATGACTTGTTTTATCCTTGTGACAGAACCAGTCTCGACTTCAATTGAGTTTGTCATCGCTCCTGAGTCATTTGGTGAACCTAGTTGTGAACCTCAAGCATAACCTACCTCATCCGTTGAGAATAGGAATGGTGCTCCTATGGGATGCATGTTTAATTTTGTGGACGAGGTCTCAGCCCTATCGGCGATCTTCGCGAAGTCACTGACTTTGCCTCCACAGGAGCTCGGTGGAGAGGACCTTGAGGGGCCCTCTTCCTTAGCTCTTATTGCAGGAGGGCCAGATGCTCCTCCTCTTAACATCCCACCATTAGAGGCTCGTCCTCCTTCCCCTTATGAGGATATAGATTGGGAAGTGGACAACCTCTTGGTTGATTATTGTTAGGAGGAGGCCCTTTTTCTTGATCTTGTGTGTGTGTCTTGTGATGTGTTCCCCTATACCCGTGCTATGTGTGTCTGGATGACCCTCGTCACCCCTATTGGTGCTTTGATATAGGCCTGGTTCTTGTGTCGTGAACCTTCTTCTATTTGAATAATCATTCTTCCATATTTTTGCTTGACTTTCGATAAATTGGGGACGATGCAAAGCATTGGGGGCATTTAGGCTTCCCTTCCATGTTGACCCAACTTTTTATTTTTATTTTTCTTCTCATGCACTCTTGACATTGTATGATATAGTAGGGGATTGATGACAGTTCATTTATATACTATTATTATACACACACACACACACATATATATTTATGAGTAGTTCTGACCCCAAAATATCAGGCTACCCATGTGTCCTTTGTTTGTATCTTTCTCTTTTTGCTTTCTCTTTATCTTTCTCTTCTTTGCTTGAGTTGTCCCTCCTATGTGTGACAACGCTCTTCTTTAACACTTCAATTTTTAGAAAACGTATTCATTGCTAACAAATCTTTTCTCGAAAGTCTTCAAACATTACCTCAAAATTGCATTCTCAACACAAAACCTTGTAAACAAAACATGTTTCCTTCATCACAAGTTCGTAAAGAAAGGATTTGAAGACCTTCCTCCAAAGTGGGAACAACTTTAAATTCCCCTCGTGTGGGGAAATACCCTTCCTTTCAAATTCCTTGATGAAGTGAACATCTTTCGAAAGGATTCCTTGATGATGAATCGCTATAAGAAGAACATCTGCTTTTGGATTGTGTGTCCCTTCAATGGACCCCCCCTTCTTTCTCATGGCGGATTCCCAAGGGACCCTTCCTTCAAAATCCTTTAGAATGAATGGACTTTTTCAAGTCTAGCCTGAGGGCAACCCAACTAGGCTCATTCCATTTTCTCTTTCGTGTCTAGCTTGGGGCCAGCCTAACTAGACCTTCCCTTTCAAATAGTGTGTCGCTAGAGTGGACCCCTCTCCTTTTGAATGGTTTCTAAGGGAGCCCTTTGAAAGTTTTACGATTTGCATGACTGGCCACTTTTTGACATGTTCTATCTATGAGTAGATGTGTCGCTGCTTTTGACATGTTCTATCTGTGGGTAGACATGTTGCCGCTCTTTGACATGTTCTATCTGCGGGTAGACGTGTCACCACTTTTTGACATGTTCTATTTGCAGGTAGATGTGTTGCTGAATTTTGACATGTTCTATCTGCAGGTAGATTTGTCGCCACTTTTTGACATGTTCCATCTGTGAGTAGAAATGTTTCTGCTTCCTGAATATACAGAGTCTGCTTCCTTGGGGCTTCCTTCATGTGAGAGATCTTGGGGGTTTCCTCCTTGTAGGTCCATGGGCCTATAAGATGCTTTGTTGTTCTACTTTCATAGTTCTGAGCAGCTATGGAGTCCTTCACTTTTCCTACACCTTCAGGTAGGCTAGATCAAGTACTGCTTCCTCGATGGTTCAGGTATACTTTTCTAACCGTACTATCTTCTTGATCTACTTTACCGAGCACTCATCGATACTCGTGCTTGCTAAAGTGGGGGAAAAATGTATAAGAGCGAATTTGCACCCGAGGTGCAATCCCCATTTTTTCCTTTAACTACCTTAGAAAACCAAAGTCAGAGGCTTAATTTTGCTTAAACCCACTGTTGGTGGTCCACGTGGCGCTTTTTTTGTGTCTTAGTGGAGGCGTTTCTTTCAGGGACATTCGCGCAATGTGCAGACGTCCGCGCGATGCACTTACATCCTTGGCAGATTCTTGCAATTGAACTAATAGAGGCATTACTCTTCCCATTGGCAGAGAAGTTTTAATGCCTCCTTCGTCCAACCGACCCGAATATGGTTGTTTTCTTCCTTCACTCCTTCATATTCACTCTTTCAACTTGCATGTCAACTTTTCACAACTTCACTCCAACTGTTGAACAAAATAAGCTTCCGTACTCTCACTCTTACAAGCTCATTTACACTCACTTCAAGCATTTCTAGCATCCCATTGCAGCAACATCTCACTCTATCAACTCGGTAGAGAATGTTTGGGACCACACCATTTGCAGTAGAGGCTTGAGTTCCTCTCATTTCTCCCCCAATCATCCTTGAATGCTCTTGGTGGAGGTGGTAAGCTTCCCTCTCCTCTCCTCTATCATTTGGTTGAGTAGCATAGTATTGTTTTTTAGTGCTTGTGCTTTCTTTAATTTATTATTTCTTTATCTCATTTCCTTGGCTTTCCATGGAGGTGGAAAAACCTAAACGAGGGTCTGACTAAGGAATGCCCCTATATATCCACCAAACATTTTCCCTCTTGTTGTGTGTAGGTGTGCGAGCTCTCGGAGAATCAACTAGTGAACGAGTTCATCAGTGAGATTTTTCTTATTTTTCGTTACTCTTGCATATTTGCTTTACAACATTAGAGAGTATTTAATTTACTTATTTATGTCATTTAGTTGAGTAGCTAGACCATTAGTCATTTCTTGCAAGTTTAACCTTGTCTCTACTTTTTTCAGACCATACGGACTACAACACACTTTAGAGACGCCAACATGTCGTGTTGTCATCCAAAGACCGCACTGACGTCCTTGGGTAGAGAGTTTTCTGAGGCCTAGAGTTGAACCTAAAAAATGACTCACCTAGCCCCACCTTAGAACTCGGGATTGTATAGTGATTGTAGGACCTCAAAATCCTCATCATTCTCATCCTCGTAACCCTAAACATTGCACTTAGCTGAGGTAAGTTAGGGCAGCCTCTTGCATCTTGACCCTTCGTGACTTGGGGTCTTGCACGTAGTGGTCCCCCTCTCTTACACCTACAAGTTTTCAATCTCTATCTTTGGCTATATCAATATAGTTATAATGATATGGGCTCATCCTAAATTTAAACTAACTATTTAAAATATTTTAAGAGTGAGTGATTAAATTAAGAATCAACCTTGATTAAGAATTTTCTTGTGCATGGTGTAAATTTCTAGATGTGTTGTTGATTAGCTATCCAACTAAAATACTATAAAATTTCTTAAATAAAATTTTATGGAGTATCTTTAAATATAGTGATAAAAGTAATGCATGTGTATGTTCAAGGATTACTATTTATACTTATCTAATATTTTGAAAATATCCATCATCTTTTAGAATATATATGTATATCTTATCTTGCATGTGTAATCTAAAAATATAGTCTTTTTATGTCATATTCATTAAGATGTAATCATTGACCATGCAATCGTTACATGTTTGTGTTTGAAAAAAATGGTTTTGTTACCCAATTGTATATATAGGAATTGATATGCTACTATCCCCATGTCCTCATCATCTCAACACATTTAAAACAAATCATTTTAATCATCTTTTGGTCTATGCTTTCAATAGATTTCTCATTGTGAAATTTAAGTACATGAAACAATAATATGGGCTATCTTGAATGCATTTTAAATAGTTAGTGTGGTAATTCATCTACTTAATTAGGTTTTTAACCCCAAATTTTCTAAAAAATCATAAAGGTATAAAGAGAGAACCAAGATAGGGATGCACTATGTAGTAAATATGTTTTGTGTTAAGATAGGTGTATTGTCTTTGTAATGATATCTATTGCAACACATAAGGGAAAACCCCTTGGTTCAACAAAGCTAGAAGTGAAGGATTGTTTACCCAACTCAATAATTGATCCAAATTCACCCTAATCAATCATAAGGTTGAAGTTTCTTCATAAGGTTTTGATGCCCTTTGACACCCAGGCCGCTTATGATGATGAGTACGACTTAGATTACTACAATGATACATGTTTTTCTCGCTTCAATAGTCATACTCCCTCTCCTATTTATTCCCAAGACTTGCAAGCAAACATGTATGCTATTTTGAACTTAGTAGGTAACATAAAGAACATGATAATCAAATTTAACTACTTAACTCTAGAATAGAATCCAATATTAATCCTCACTATCATAAAAAATAAAGTTTTTTGGTCCCATTTCATTCCCTCAGACATTGTGTATAAGTAGCTAGACCTCTCTTGGGTTGATTATGAAATGCAAACCATGGATGACAAGGTTTTTAACCATATGTCGAGGTTTAATGGGTGTGATATTAATAAAGGGGATAAACAGGTCACTACAATTTCAAAACTTGTGGAATTTTTTTAATTTTTATGATGAAGACATGTGCGAATGGGATTTTTTATTAGGTCTCTATGTGGAAAGGTATGAAAGTGGTATGATGGGTTTTTAGCATTCCTTTGCTTCATGGAATGATCTTGTGGCTACATTTGAAGATGCATTTGTAGTCAATGTCAAGACTATAATGTCCTTGTCCAAGAATTAGCAAATATTTGTAGGAAAGATGGATATTCAAGCCTTGACTTTAATCATAGGTTCAATATTGCTCATTCATCCTGAATACTTTTAGACCTAAGACACCTGTACTTGCATTAACATATATTTTTTAGTTTATGAAGTTGGTATGATTTCAATGTAAGAAGATTTTAAATTGATAAGATTGTAGTAGGCTATGTGTGCCTTGTATTCATTTAAAGAGTGACAAATAATTATATTACATTAAAATCCTCAATTACATGAACTACTACTAATGAAAAGGTTATTGTGAGTAGAAAAAAAGGATGCAATATACAATATAAATGTAATATTAGATGATGGATGTGTATGTAGACATGTAGATAAAGGTATTGGTGCATCTTTTGAAATTATGATAGATGATGAAAATAGTGCATGCACCTACCTTTAAAACTGGATAAGACATCAATGGGTGATTGCACAATGATGAAGTATTTGATGACCTTCAGTCTAAGAATGAGGTAAATGACCCTACTATTTGTTGTAGACATATGGGAAATGATGAAGAGGTGTGTACAAGTGAGAAATAAAATGGACTAGATCTCTTACAATTGATTGGATGGAGTGTATACATGCATGTGATATAAAGGTTGAATGAGAAAATAGTTTATTGTTTTATGTACTTCCCTTCTTTTGTTCTTATTAATGATTATGAATCTACTAATTTTGTTGGAATGGGAAAGAGTTAGACATGACTACACCTAGTGATAAGACTATCAAGATAAGTGTTTTTGTAGTTAGTTATTTTATTAATGTGAATACCTTTCTCTATACAAGTGTGAAGATGGTGATCATGTGGATGCATATGAAAACTTGTTTAAATTTGGTGTGATATTTTCTCTCTTCATTATGATAATTATGCTTCAATAGGGTCACAAAATTTTTTGGTACATGGTATTTGAAGAAGAAGAAGAAATATGTTGTACAAGTTTGATTTTAGCAACACACATGACACAAAAAATTGCCAAACTAAACTTGAAATAAAGGGATAATTTGAAGAATTTAGTTCTTCACTCAAGGTGTCTCATGATGATTTTTTTTTATGTTGACATGGTGAATACTTTAACATATGTGAAAGTAGTGTATTATGGCCTATTTCTATCCAAAAGCTTGATATGAATGCTATTGATTATGAAATTTTCCTTTGCGATAACGATGTAGCTTCTAACATTGTGGATAATGGTTTACTTGAATTGAAATATTTTTCATGGGTCCAAAATACATGTGATATTGATATTGAGTATCAACATATATGCCAAGTTGAAGATCAACTTGATGGTGTTTCAAGACTTTGAATTTTTTTAGTTTGATTTATAGAAGTAAATTCTTATTTGTGTAGATGAATGATATTATGAGGCACACTTTTCTTTACCTTGTGAGTTTTAAGTATTCTTTCTTTGCTTCAATTCATTCAAGGTGGTCAAAAAGTGTAGCACAATTGATGAATTGAATGGTGGGTGTATACTTCCATCCACAAATGATGTTGCTAACATGGGTGTAGCATCGTAAATTATCACCCTTGACAATTGCACACTATTTTTTGCTCCACCCTAAGTAATTAGACCTAATTGTACATTTAATGTACCAAATAATGCATCTTGTGGCCCATTTGGACATTTACCAAGAAAACTCATATACAATACCAATGTATACATTTAATATTTTTCTCCTGACACCTTACATCCCACAAAATAGGGCCAAGACTAAGTCTCCCTAGGTGGCTTGGTCCCTCTATTTTGCCTCCAAAATTTAAATATGTTGGAGTTAGAATTTTATTATTTTAATTTCAAATGTCAAATGTTAGCTATTGAGATTTCATTTTCAAGAAATTAGATCAACTTCATATAAATACCTATTCATTTCACCATTTGAAAACTAATTGGTAAAAAAGTGGGAAATATTATGAATCAAGATCATTATTAGGCAATTATTATGAAGCCAAGAGCAATCAAGATAAAATTAATTGCAGTAATTTAATATCAAATCATCATGTCAAATTGTATGTGAGTTTGTTCATATTTATGTTATCATTTTGTTTGTGAGATCTAACCCTTGTAGGTCTTCAAAGAAAATCAAGAAAAACAATAACCAAGCCATGAGGAGATGTGCATGACTTCAGTCCTTCAAGGAATCCATATATGAATGGTGAGTTGCAGTCCATTGTTGATTCATCATTCATTTTTCATTTAGCCTCTATCCCTCAAAAGGATAATCTCTCTTTCATCAACTTTTCCATTATGGAGGTGGAAACACCAACACAAGGTTTGACAGAGGCAAACCCCTATATGAAACAAACCTTCCGTTGTCTTTGAATGTGCAAATTTCATATCTAAAGAATATTGGGAGAAGCTTGAAGAGCAATTTCTCATTGTTGTATTCTAACCCTACAACTTGACAACATACAAAAACTCAATTATCTTAGCAATTGATGAAGATCCAAAAATGAGACACAAAAGAAAGAAGGCTTTGATTTGGCTACAAAGGATAATGAAATTAGATTTTAGTTTCAATCACTAGGAAAATGTCACTCTGGGTGATTTATTCCTCCGAAATGAGCCTTAGATTTATACCATAGGTGCACACAACTCTGCTAAGTCAGTTTCCAAACTCTAAATTTGTCTATGACTTTCTAGATTTACTATTTTCGCATCAAAATAGATTATTTGCATCATTAACTATTCATTTCATTGCATTTCATTTCAAAAACCATTCCAATTTTGGACCTAGCTTTTAGGTTGTAAGTTAGTCTTACACCCTTTTCTAAATCCATCAAATCCTTGCTACCTTAAAAAATCATAAGTAATGATATTGGGAAACTTGCACATTAAGACACTAGAAAGCACACAATCATTAATGTTCACTTTTTCAAACATTTCATTTTGGTGAGCCTAACACATTAGCATTATAGACCTTCTAAAATCTAAGGCAAACAATCCTAGATCTAGGTTTAGCATTGCATTGTTCAAATTTAGGTGTTCATTGTAATAGGGTTAATTTTAGTTTGTAGACACTTAAAAAAAAATTGAATGATAACATGCACTCAAATTAGATACTAACATCACTTCTTCCTAAAACCCATCCTCTTTTTGCTTAATTGATTAAATTTGCCTAGCTATTTAATTAATTGCATCATTTGCATCGATTAATCTGATTAATATAATTAGGTTAATTCACCCCCATTCATGCTAACATTTCATCTTATTTAAATTAAATACATCAAGTTATTTAATTTAAATCCCTAAGTCCTTATTTAATTAAATAACCCTAAGTTATTTAACTAAATTCATATCACATCCTCCTTTTTCATTAAATAAATAAATTATTTAATGAATATCCTAATTCCCCTAATTTGCATAATTGAAACTTTATTTGATTATCAAATTACTAATTAAATCTAATCCCCCCACTTGTAAGGGAATATTCCTCATTTGCACATTCCTCCAAAAGGAATATTCTCATGAAATATTCCTTTCCCTTTTGCACATTAAAACTATGTTTTAATTTTCTAAATATCTACTTCCTTCGAACCCATGAGAATATTCCAAAGAATATTCTCTTTCTTCACTCATTTGAAAAGGGGAATATTCCTTTTTTACAAAAAAACTATCAACAAGACTTCTTGTGCAAGTTTTGAGAGTGTGTTTGTTTGAAAGAATATCAACCCTTGATTCTTTCCTTGGTCCATGTGATCATTGATTCCATGATCCATGTTTCATATTTCCTCCAATTTTGACCATTGATTAACCTTTTTAATCTTAACCCTTCATTTCTTATTTGTCCTATAAATAGGTCACTATTTAGAGACAAATGGATCCATCTTTTAAGAGAAAAATTATGTTGTTAAAATAACCTTCACTTGCACTCATATTTAGCACTTATTTAGCATCATTTTAGCTTAATTTACTTGCATATTAGCTTAGCTTCCATTAATGGCTTCCATGATAGCATAGATGCATCCATTTAGCTTATTTGGTAATTAGGGTTTTAATCTTTTTAGCTTAAAATCTATTTAGATTAGCTTTGCACTCACCCATTTCGACCATCTTAGCATAAATCATGTTAAAATAGTTTGTATGATGTTAATTTAGCTTTAAATCATGTTTTCATACACACCTATCAACGGTTTCATTGATTATCTTCAATAGAATCAATCAAAATAGACTCATTTATCCACGAGATTGGGAAAGGGTTGTCATTCCACATCAATGTGACACCACTTGTCATGCCCCCTTTTTCTAAAAATAGTAGTTTCCATTTTTAGTAAGGTTGATTATCCTAATATAGTAAGTCAAGCCTTGCAGACAAATCAGGAAAATAATGTCCTTTATGGTGAAATAATTGAATCAAAATTTAGTGACAAATTATTAAATGGAGATTTAAATATTTGGAGCCAAGTTGAGTGTGGCTTTTTGGAAAAAGGAAAAAATGATTTTTTATTGGCTTGTGAAGTGGTGCAAGAAATGGAAATATTTTATTATTTCCCTCGAGTGCACTTGACTTTTGCTTTTACACTTAGTAAAGAGGAGTTACACAATTATTTCCATCATTTTTGGCATGGAATACTGTTGCCCAACTTTGGATTTTGAATGTGGATTACTTAAGTCTAGATATTTAGAAATCTCTAAGGATAGAAATCATTAGGACAAAAATTAATATCAAGACTTTTTCAAAAGGTATCCATATTTAGACCAAAGTGTTTGAAATTTTGAGGAAGATTATGAATGTTTGTTTTTGTAATGTTTTAGAACCAAGCAAAGTATTAAACAGACTCACAAACATTTACCATCCTAGGTTCAAAAGATACTACTTGCTGAATCCCCACTTGGATTTCTCCAAAAACTAAACAATGTGAACAGTTAGAGATTTGGCAACACTAGCTCCCCTCCATGACACACACTTCTCGGGACCACCAAATCTCAAAATCCTTAAAATCTAGAGATCAAAAGGATTTTTTTGTTTCAACAATTAAATAGTAAAATGTGGACTAGTTTCGGAATGATCATTCCTGCACCAACAAGTATGAAGGTTTTTGGCTTTCTAAACAATGGTTTTTAGTAAGGGATTTTGTTCAAGGTGGCCATACACACGACAATATTATCTATCAAGGTTATTTCAACCAAGAGGCCTCCTGGAGTCTCTTCCTAAGAAGAGATTTTAATGTATCACAATGATGCTAAGGGTGACACTTGTCGGTATGACACATCCGCACAGGTGTTGTTGATGACTTTCGTCACAAACACATTTTTATATAGCAACTTGAAAGAGCTTTGATTTAGCTCATTACCACTTGGGTTGTTCCCTCCTTTTGAGGCATGGAGGTAGGCCCCCTAAAAATAAACAAAAGAAAGGAAGTACATTTGTAGTTCAATCTCCCAGTTCACATGAAACAAGGAGAGAACATGCACCATGCCTTTTCCCTACACTAGTAAGGGGTTCATTTTTAATCCAAATTGAAAGATGTGGGTGATTATACAAAATATCAAGGAATGTTTCTGATTCTCAAGATCGCCAAGTGGTATGAGAGAAGTGCATACACATTCAATAACAAAAGTGTAAGTCACAAAACACAGCAAGCACTTGTTAATTTTAACCCCTAAAGCTAAGATGACTTCATTTTATGCACCAAAAGAAATGTTAAGTTTCCTTGTTCAATTTTAAGCCCAAAATAAAATGATGAAATGAGGGTTCAATTTTAGTCTTGTTTGAGCATTCTTTTTAAACCCAAATGAAAATTAGTGCACGGTTCTAAAGCATAAAATGAAAATCATAATAGATGGGTTATAATTGCCCCAAAAGCATCAAATGCTTGTTACAATTATAAGATTTTAAGACAAGGATGCTTC
This sequence comes from Sequoia sempervirens, assembly GCA_007258455.2. NCBI lineage: Eukaryota > Viridiplantae > Streptophyta > Pinopsida > Cupressales > Cupressaceae > Sequoia > Sequoia sempervirens. Next base: position 344,802,191 of record VDFB02047230.1, on the reverse strand, counting down.
TTCACTTAAAATTTTATCGTCCAACCTACAAAACCTAGTTAGCCTAAAACCCAAAACAATGTTAGAGGCATGTTAGTGATCAAATAAAGTAAAAAATTAAGGCACATGCTGAAAATTAATCATTATTTTTGCTTACTAGAGAAGGGCGTCACTGCTCACGATAGTGCCACTATAAGTTATTTGGGCATCATTTTGGTGAATTTTGGCATCACTCTGTAGAAAACCAGTGATGACGATAGCATCATTATTTGGGGAATGTCGTTGTTTACAAATCTTTGATACCTCTAAAAAGTATTAGCGTTGCCATTTGGTTTAATTAGCATCAGGATATTAAATAGGCATCATTTTTTTTTATGATGATAGTGTCGCTATATGGCCGTGATGCCCAGCAAAGGCGTCACTGAAATTCTTTTGGGCATTGCTATATCCTGCAAAAATAAGAAAAAAAAGAATTTGAGATAGAAATTGATTAAATTTTATCAGTTTTCCCCTCCTTCTAGCACTAGAATGTGACCAATGTCATAGTATAGGTTAACTACACCCGATGCATACAAATTCAAGGCATATTTAACCCACTAAGCATCAATCCCAATAAGATCATTCATTGTAAACAAAGACAAAGAAGCCATTAAACTAACATTGTAAATCATGAAAGCTTGACAAACCTTTAATCTAAGACATTGAAACTTAACCTATTGGGGGAGTGGTGTCGCATTGATGTGGAATGGTGATCCTTTCCCAATCCCTTGGATAATGAGCTTATTTCAATCAATTTTATTGAAGAGAATCAATGAAACCAATTAGAGATATGTGATAAAACATGATTTAAATGTTAAATTAACATGATATATGCTAAGATGATCGATATGGGTGTATACAAAGCTATTATAAATAGATGCAAGCTTCAAAAGATTAAAATCCTAATTACAAAATATGCTAAATGTATGCACCTATGTTATCATGGAAGCTATTAATGGATGTTTTACGCTAATGATGCAAGTAAATTAAGCTAAAAGGATGCTAAATAAGTGCTAAATATGAGTGCAAGCAAAAGTGATTTTAACAACATAAGTTTGCTCTTAAAAGATGGATCCATTTGTCTCCAAATAGTGACCTATTTATAGGGAAACGAATGAGAAACGAAGGGTTAAGATCAAAAAGGCTAATTAATGGTCAAGGATGAAAGAAGTTGGAGGCATGGATCATGGATTCTCATCAAGGGATGAGAATCAATGATGAGATTTAATCAAGGGTTCTCATTCCTTCAAACAAACACACTTTTAACCTATACAAGAGGTCACAAGTTAACTTGCACAAGAAGTTGAGTTAACTTAAACACATGAAATTTTGAGTTAAATTGCACAAGAAGTTGAGTTAACTTAAACACATGAAGTTTTGAGTTAACTTGCACATGAAGTTTTGTAAGAATATTCCATTTTTCAAATGAGTGAGGAGAAGGAATATTCTCATGGCTGAGGAAATAGATATTTTGCAAATTAAAAAAAAAGTTTAATTGTGCAAAAGGGGAAGGAATATTCCATGGGAATATTCCCTTTTTGGAGGAATGTGCAAGGAGGAATATTCCCAAGTGCAAGTGGGATAATTGGTAATTTTATAATAAAAAAAAGTTTCAATTATGCAAATTAGGGGAATTATGTGATAACCATTAAATAATTGATTTAATGGAGATCAAATGAAAAAGCAATGGAGGAGATTGATTTGATCTATCAATGGTCACAAATGAAAGGAGGATGAAATATGGATAAAGGATTCTCTTCAATGGATGAGAATCAAAGACCACGTGGATTAAGAAAAGATGAAGGGCTCATAATCATGCAAACAAACACACTTTGCAACAACTTTAAAAAGTTGTTTCAAAGTTTATTTGGAGTAAGCAATACCTTTTTTTTTTGGAGGAAAATAGGAGAATATTCCTTTGGCATGTTCCCTATGCAAGTGGATGAGAGTGAAATTAACAATTTAGTTAATTAAAACTAAATTTGAATGTGCAAGATGAGGAATGTGAGGATATTCATTAAATTATTGATTTATTTAATGAAAAGGAGATGCAAATATGATATTTAATTAAATAGTTTTGGTTATTTAATTAAATAAGAGGACTTAGGGTTAAAATTAAATAATTTGCATTATTTAATTAAATTGGATGAAATGTCAATGTGAGAGGGGGGCAAATTAACCCAATTAGGTCAATTAGATTAATAGGTGAAAATGAGGCATTTAATTAAATAATTAAGATTATTTAATTAAACAAGTGAAAAGAGGATGGGTTTGAGGATGAAATGATGTTAGTTAGCCAATGTGACCCATTGAGACATTTTTAGGTGTCTACATTGGCGATAACCCATTTTGTATTTAGGTTGTGAGTCTTTCAAGGATAGTGAGTCCCAAGCAGGAGCCCTACTCATATCTTGTAACCGAATATAATATTGTGAGCTAATCCTTCATCGCGGTTTTTCCCTTTTTGGGGTTTCCACGTAAAAATCCTAGTGTCAATGGGTTATGATTCGTTTTATGTTTTGGTTTACTTTTGTAGCTAGATGTGGATTGATAATTAGATGTTTAGTAATTAATTGTGTTAGCAGAATACTGATTCACCCCCCTCTCAGTATTTGGTGTATTCAACAAAAATAAGATATAATAAAACTAGAATAAAAAGAAGACCATAACGAATTAGCTCTTATATTTTCTAAAATTTAGATGAGGACAACCATGATGATTAGAAAATAACATATTCTTATCTAGTGAGGGAGTTTCTACCTTTTAAAAGTCAGAGGGAAATTATTTCCATGATAAATAATTTACCTATCTATTGGTAAATGATTATTCTTGTATTTCAGCATAGAGAAGTAAGCTTTTAGAATTTTGATAGAGAATAATATGTTATCTAACACTTCTTACAAGCATGCGTTATATGGTCATATATTCTACTTTAGTTTTGGATAGTGCAACTATTTTGTACTATTCACTCATCTTAGAACTACAATATTCACTAGAAAAATAGAAGCAAACCAAATAGGGCCTGATCCCACAATAGTGTTTCCAACTTTTTGGCCAAATTAGGACATTTAAATCACACTTTTTCAACAATTTTTTAATTTCTAACACCTCTAGCAACCAAACCATTAAGAATTTGAAGATAATATGAACTAGTGAGTTTTAAGATTTTATTTGTAGATTATAAAGATATATTTATTTAAATTTTAAGAAAATTATTTGTGAGTTTTTTAGGTAACTTTTAATAAATAAAAAAATTATAATTAACATTATTTTTAAAAAGTGATGTTACTTCAATAAAGCATAAAATTATTTGTAGAAAAGATAAAATTATAAATTTTGAAATATAAATTTGTAACACTGATATATAATGTACACATATTTTTTCATAATTTTCTCTCGCAACTTAATTTGTTTTACAACCTTTTTAATTAAGATTAACTATAATTTAGACATAGGTTACTTTGGTATTACATAAAAAAAAATTGTATTTATTTGAATTAATTTTTTTTATTGAAATAAGAACATAAATACCTAGTGTGATATGGGAAAAGGGGTCTAGGGTCTAAATCACATGTTTCCTGACATTACATTTCAGAGTAACCAAAATTGATCACACAAGACCACTTGGCTACTATCCTTAATAACAGAGCTAGAATGATTGATCACGTTCTAGGTCCTCTTTAAATTGTGTTTGTGAGGTTGATTTCATTGATTAGGAATTGAATTGATTTAATTGTGAAAATGTACAACTAGGTTAACTATGAACCTACAAAAAACTAATGTGATTTCAAAAAAGTATAGAACTAATGCACAAAAATTGATGACAAGAATATAAAATATAGAGGCAAAGGAACCTGACATTTAAATTAGGGTTGAAACTAGATGGTCAAGGGTGGTGGAACCGTAGACTAGATGATGCTACTTTCTAGAATTTGTGAATAGGTCTTAGTAGGTTATAGTCTATAGGTTCTTTCCTCCTAGATTCATCTTCAGAACTTCATCTATTGGGGAATATTTCCTTTTTCCCTAATTTATTGAAAAATGACACTTGTATGCTTTATCTTTCTATTAGGTCTTCAATATTTTCCCATATCCACTTCAGACCTACCACCTAAAAGCAATAGAGGGGAGAAAGGGTTGATCCATATAGGAGATTTCCTAAGTAAAACCTCATTTTGGTGTTTCCGCCTCCATAATGGCTATGATGATATAAAGAGTGCTTACCCTCGATTGAGAAAAGGAAAATAAATTTTAAAAAGTGATAAATGACAAGTACTGTAATTTACCAATCAGATCTGATCCCTTTGATGGACTAAAGTCATAATAAACATCTCATGCGAGGAAGATTTACTTGTTGATAAGAAGTCTTGCAAGCTTTATTACTAAAACAAAAATGAACACAAAATATGAATAATCTTACTCATAAAACTTTGTATTGCTAACATGATTCTTGATTGGTGAAAAATACTACTAATTCTTCTCTTGAATTCTTTTTAGGATGCACAATTGGAATTAAAATTTTCTTCTTCCTTCCTTCTTATTTCAAATGGTGAAAAAGACTTATATTTATTTGCATTTTTTCGTTTCTTACAAAATTAATTGTAGAAAGCTAAGAAGTGAATTTGAATTTTCAAACATAAAAATATCGACAATAACATATTTAAAATTGGGCGAAAATGGTCAGGTTAAGGGCAATGGCACCCTAGATCAAACCTATTTTTGGGCTTTTATTATTGTGAAATAAATTATTAATATTAATTCTTAGTTATATCACATTTTTTGGAAAATGATAATAAAATAAGAAAATTATTAGCACAATTAGGTCTAGGCACAAAAGGGAGAGCTTAAACCTAGTGTGAAATTGTCAAGGTCAATAATTTATGATGCTACAGTTATTTGCCACTTTAGTGAGACTATGAACTTATGCTCATGCTCAAAGTAAGGTAAGGAAAATCCAAGAAGGGTTCTTTCATAAATACATTGGAGAAGTAAGATGACACTAAATCTAGAGGGGATGCACTAGCCCTTAATCTTAGGATCCAACTGTGAATGGTGATCTTATACTTGCACAAACACAACAAACAATCACACAATTAGTCCATTATGCAAGTTAAATCAACATTCCCCATAGAATTCATTTGAAATGGACAAAATAAGAAATAGAATGAAGAACACAAACAAAAGTTATCAAATCTTATTTAATGCAACAAACTCTCAATCCCATGGGGGAATTGGTACCATTTTGATGTGGAAAATGGCCCTTTCCCAATCCCTTGTAAGCTTGAATGATGATTTGATGAAGATTTGATGCTCCTTGGTTGAATTCTTGCATAACCTAGCTATGAAAATGTGAAGATGGATGAACAATGGATGAGCAAATTCAAAATCTAAAGATAATGTCTTTGCATGAAGTTGTGGAGCCAAAATTCAAATGAGAGCCTCTTATTTATAGATGAGAGTGATGGAGAATGAGGAAAAATGGATGAATGTGGGACAAAAGACCAACCAATAGCATGAAGCCACTTGTCAACCTGTGAGTGAACAAAGGTGGAGCACATTTTGGTCATTGTGCAATTAAATGCAATTAGGTGGAATTTCAAAATGGATGAAATGACATGTGTTGGAGGGAGCAAAAAATGAAGTTAATGCCACTTGGCTCAAGAAAAAAGGACATGTAAGAGGTTTAAATGCCTTGTTAGATGTACAAACCCTTTTGGAGGGATTTTTCAAACTTGGAGAATATTCCCTTTTGATGCCTTTTTGAAAGTAATTGAAGATTTAATAAATTAATTGGAATGATTTTCATGAGCAAGTTGCAAAATCTAGAGGATTTAGGCGATTAAGATTAAGATTAATCAAGATTTGATTAATTAAGATTAAGATTAGCCGATTTGACCATTTTGACTTAAATTTTAGGATTAATTTAAATTAAAGTGAGAAGAAAATGATTTAGACTTAATTAAATAAAGATTTTGATTTATTTAACTAAAGGGAATGATGTTAGATAAATCAAATAAATGATAATTTTATTTAATTTAAATGAGATGACTTTAGATATTAATTAAATAAAATGAATTATTTAATTAAAGAGAGACTATAGAAGCTAATTAAATAAAATGATTTATTTAATTAATATGAGATGATGAATTAATCAGATAAAAATGATTTATTTAATTAAGAGATGAAATGTGATGAATTAATTAAATAAAGATTATTTAATTAAATGACTAGCAAAGAAGATGATTCAAGACAAAACGGTGTTAGTAAAATCAGGATCAGGTGTATAGGACTAATCAGTACATTTTACATGTCTACACCTACTAAATAAAAATGTAAAGATAAAGGAATGCATACATGATGTGTAATGCAACATGAAAAACACATAGCATACACAATGAAGACACAAAGAAAGAATAAGATAATATAGGAAGTAAGCACACAAAAGACACAAGGTAGACACATAATAGACACAACACAATTAAAACGAAATTGAAATAGGACATAAACACAAGGTTAGTACGCTAGAAAGAATTCAATTTGGTCAAGTAAAGAGACCTTAGTTTGATTTTTTTGTCAAACATCAAATGTCATCCATCAAATATAATTTTAAAAATGATGGTTCTCTCATAGGACTTAGCAAGTTATGTTATTCTAGATCACTTATGAGCTACATAGATCTACTCACTAGCAAGCTACCTTATGTTAGGTGCCCATGCAATATGATGGGTTTCACAATTTTTCCAAGTTATGTTATGATAGTTTACTCGTGAAACACATGGATCCAATAGCAAGTTGGTTGTAATATGCTAGGTTTCCATGTAAAAAGGTGCTCAAGTTAACAAATTAGTTAGCTCTATTATGCTAAATCAATGGATTTTTTTGCCAATCATGCCTCAAGGAGTGCATAAAATTTTAACCTCACGAGGGGCCATTTAAAATCATAGGAGATGAATCATCTCAAGGTGTATACACAAGTTTAATTTTGTAGGGGATGAATTAACTTAGGGGGGTGTATAAAATTTTAATGTCACAAGGCAAAAATTAGTAACCATGCCTCAAGTGTTGTTGATAAACAACACCACCACAAAGGGGGTACATAAATGAAATGACAGCCATAATTTAGGGGTTGTTTATTCATAATACCACTACTAAAAGGGCACATGTATTGCATTAGAAAAATACACCTTACAAGATATCATGCATGATACCACCACTAAAGGGACACACATGAATGCATTGCAATGTCACACCTTAGGGGATATCATGCATAATACCACCACTAAAGGGGAAAATGAATGAATTGCAAGGATATAAATTAAGGTACATCGTGCATAATACCACCACTAAAGTGGCACATGAATGAATTGTAAGACTGTAAATTGGGGTTATCATGTGTAATACCTCCACTAAAGGGGTATGTGGTGGTGCAGGAGCACCTAATGGACTATATGCCTCCATGAGGCCAATATGTAAATAAGAGTTTAGGAATGATTAGGTGTCATTTAATAATGTCCTTAAAGACCATTACAAGGTTTTTGAGTCATTTGATGAATGTTTAGATAGGTTGTAAGGTCATTGTACCCAATTTGCAAAAATTGAAAAAATGTTGTCAAAAGAGGTCTACAATAGGATTTTGGTTTAGTATTGTTAATTTATTGTTTTAATAAGGCCCAAGAGGCCACATTAGGCATGTTATAGGTCTTATATATTTTATTTTTAATTCCATTTCTCAAAAATTGCAAAAAGTGTTAAAAGTGTAAAAAGTTGTCAAAAAGAATTGTAATGCAAACTTGCAAAAATGCAAATAGGGGCATACTAAGGGTCAAGTCATGTAAAAGGTCATTGTAGGTGGTTGAAACTTATTGAAATTAATTTTTAACATCTATTTATACCATCCATCCATCTTTTGAAGGGTGGTGGTTAAGAATTGAATATAAAATCATAAGTTTCACCATGATTTTTTGTTATTTTAGATACATTTTCTGTTGTTTCTTTGCCTTGTACAGAATTGTATGGGAAGATTATGATACAAAATTAATTGTAGGTAAAATCCCTATGGGTCTTATTTCAAGTGCCACTGACTTTTTTGAATTTCATGAAGATATGAAGAAGTTATGACAATTTTACTCCAGGCAGGTAGATTCAAATTTGCACAGGGCAACAAGCAATAAAAATTGCATATCTTTCATTTTAACCATTAGAAATTAGTAAAAACTTGTATGAAGGAATTTTTTAAGGTTATGAATGATTTCCAATTGGTTTCATTGATTTTGGAGAATATTTGGATAAGTTTTGAAGAAGCCCTAGGATGTCCTCAGTAAATTTTATTGGGCTTTTGGTTCAAAATTGTTGGCTACATGTAGGGTTTTGATAAAGCTAAAGTATTTGAGGTTGGAAATCAGTTTGGATGTCATTTGCAAGAATATTCCAAGGTGTGTGAAGCACTTTCAAGGTGACTTGAGGTTTGGAAGGACTGGTTTCAATAAACCCTTGCTTGCTTGATGAAAATTTGTGCTTGAATGAGGGTTTTAATATCTGATGCAATATTGTGACTTTTAATTTGTAAAAGTGATTGAATCTAAGGTTTTTTTAATTTAATTCTATGCTACCCAGGGTCATTTGGGTGATTGGAGGTTTTTTAAGGGTCAAGAAGTGGTTTTTGTTTCGTTTTCTATTTTGGTGTGTTGAAGCAAGGGTTTGTGAAGAGAAAAGTGAACTTGAAATGAGAGAACAAACAAAGAATGTTCTAAGTTTTGTTAGATGAGATTGAGATAAGTTGTTTTCTTCCTCTATCATTGCATCATGTGGATTGAATTACAAGGCCACAAATTAGGGGATATCATATGTAATACCACTACTAAAGAGGCACATGAAAAAATTACAAGACCACACCTTAGGGGATATCATGCATAATACCACCACTAAAGGGGCACAAACATGATTTTATTTTTTATTTTTTACTAAATCCCAAATTCATGAAAATGGATGAGGGATATACCCCCTCCCCTCGTTAAAATGTTAGCTTTGTTGTTATGCTATCATTTTGAGAAAATAAAGGGCAAATATAAGATCCTCATAAATAATACTCACAAGATTAATTATCCAATTTACTCATATTTAATAGATATTCCTTGATCCCAACATAAAATTATCTCAAGTTAGAAATTTTAATGCCATAAGATAGACACATATCACACTATTATATATAAAATGTTAGGCCCTAATTTCCATAGTTTATGAAGGGTTGTTTTTTTTAATTTTCAATACTCACCTCATTTAAATATATCCCTTTTAAAAGATATACTGATAAAAATATTAGACATTATATCAACATAAAAGTGGTATACTAATATTAAAATTTAGTCACTAAATTGCAAAAAATGGTACAACAAAAAATATTTCCATCTAGTCTAAAATATATTTTTTAAGATTAAATAATTTGCATAGAATATAATTCTTATGTTTAGTCTATTTTTCAAGTTTTTTTTATGTAATTTTTTTTTTGTTTCTTAAAGTATATTTTATTCTACAACACATCCTAGAGTGTTTCAATGCAAAGAACTAGATTGTGTGACTCACCCTAGTATAGGACTAGTTCACATGATGCAAGGAAGTTTGGATAAATAAAAATATATATCTTTCAGACAAATCTTTCACAAAATTAGTGTTAACCCAATTTTCCCATAAAACAAATAGTTCAAATTCATGACCATGGTCATGTATTTAATATTATTTCCTAGATTATTTAAAATATTCCACCAATCAATTTAGGGGTCACTCAATAACAAACCTAATTCAAGAGCATTAAAATCTAAAGTTTTATACTTATGCACTTCACCTATCCATCATTTTGCATGTCAGACAAGATTTATATTTTCATAGCATGTTGATGTATACAACAATATTTTCTCTACTTGGGGATTGGTTTCTATTATGATAAGGAAAGGCCCTATCCTTAATCTTAAATCAAACCCCAATGTGCTTCTAAGCACAACCAATTTATGCACAATAAAGTTTGAAGATAAAATGATACTAGATTCTCTAAACATATATAGTGTTTAGACTAGACTATATAACACAACCAAATCCACAACAACAAAAACTTAATGATATTATTCATATCAAAATTTCAATTACTAATCTTTCATCACACTAATCCAATTGATTAATAATAATGTTAAGCTTCTACCAAATAAAATTAGGCAACCACCTAATAATTCTATAATTATTTATATCATAATTAAAAATATATATGGATAATCCATTATAACTGTGGTAATTTCATTAAATATAAACTAGCAATTTCACCTTGGTGTGCAAGGTTAATTAGAAAATAATTTCATATATTTTGTGCAATTGTTTTTGAAATGCATAAGTTCAATTGGTAGGCCATTTAGAAAAAGATATATTTTTGTGCAACAAAGGTCTCAATAGAAAAGTGGTAGATTAAAATAAACTATGTATACCCTTATATGGATCCAAATGTGAGTGACACAAAGCCTCTGAATCGAGAAGATAATCAAACTCCATTACCAATAGGATCATATTATCTTTGCAATAGAGAGAGAGGGAGAGAGAGAGAGGGAGAGATGGAGGGAGATGTAGAGGGGCAAGAGAAAGAGAGATAGAGAGGAATAAGGAGATAGAGCTAGGGGATAGAGATAGAGATGGAGATGGAGATGGAGAGCGATATGGAGAGAAGTAGAGGGAGAGAGAAAGAGAGAAAGGAGAGATGGATAGATAGATATGGAAGAGATAAATATACAAAGAGGGAGAGAGAGGTAAGATAGAAAGAAAAATATATAGGAAGTGATACATAGAGAGTGGTAGAGAGAGATGGAGAGAATGAGATAGATATAGAGGGAGAGATGGAAGAAGAAATATGGAGAGATAGATCTATAAAGAGAAAGATATATAGATATACAGATATATTATACAGAGATGAAGATAAAAGGAGAGAAGAAGAGAAATAGATAGAGATATAGAGAAAGGTAGAAGAAGATATAAGAGATATATAGAGATATAGAGGAAGATAGAGAGAGAGAAAAAAATTAGAGAGGAAGATTGAAATATAGAGGATGGAAGAAGGAGAGATAGAGATATATGGGGGTGAGAGAGAGATGGAGATATAAAGGGAGATATATAAGGATTGAGAGGGATAGGGAGAGAGATGGAGAGAGATAGGGAGATAAAAGGTAAAGAGATATGGATAGAAATGAATAGAGAGAGAAGTGAGTGAGGGAGAGAGAGCAAGAGAGATGAAGTGAATAAGAGAGAGTGGTGGAGATAATGGGATATAGATAGAGAGTGGGAGGGAGAGATAGGGAGATAGAGATAGAGGGGGCAAGAGTGAGAGAAATAAGGTGACAAAGATAGGTAATAGAGAGTTATTGAGATGGAAGAAAGAAATAGAGAGGAGGAAGATAGAGAGATAGAGAGAGGGAGTGTGTGTATATGAGTGAAAGGGAGAGATATGGAGAGATGAATAGAGAGGGATATATATACATATAGAGAGAGGAGGTAGAGAAATAGAGTGGGGAGGGAGAAGTAGAGAGGAGAGAGGAGATATAAGAATAGAAAGGGGGATACATAGGGATAGAAAGGAGAGATAGAGAGATGGATATAAATTGGTAAAGATAGAGAAGTGATATATATATATATATATATAGAGAGAGAGAGATTGGAATTCATATATATAGAGTTAGAGGGAGAGGGTAGGAGAGATGGAGGGAAAGATGGAGTGAATAAGAGAGATATGTAGTCAATGAGATATGGATATAGAGGGAGATGGAGAGGGAGAGATAGAAAAATAGAGATAGAGGGGCAAGAGTGATAGATAAAGGAGGTGATAGAGACAAGTAATAGAAAGAGAGGGAGAGAGGGGAGAGAGGGGGGAGAGATAGTAATAGGGATGGGGAAACAAGGAGTATCTTTGTGTGAGTGAATGAGAGAAATAGAGATAGAGATAGGGAAGGAGAAATAGGGAATGTGTGTGTTAGTGAGAGATATAAAGATAGAGATAGAGAGGGAGAAATAGGGAATGTGTGTATTAGTGAGAGATATAAAGATATAGGTAGAGAGGGAGATAGATATATAGATAAATAGAGAGGGAGGGAAAGAGAGAAGATGAAAGAGATGGAGATAAAGAGATATAAAGAGATGTAGAGAGATTAAGAGATCAAGAGGTAGATATTATTCGATTATATGTTTTTACTTCTGGTGATGCATTATTAGGTCAAGTTGTCCCAAGGCCCACACAACCTCACACCCTTCTATTGACTTTTTGGTGTTGATAATCATATATTAAAATGAATTCACATTAGATTTGATTGTTTATCTCTTCATTGTTTACAAATTTAGCTATTAAATAAAATAAATATTATTTCAATAATTATAAAATAATTAATAAAAACATATTAAAATATTGTAAAAAAACTAAAACATAAATATGTAATATTGTTAAAAATTATAAAATATTCAAAATAAAAAATAATAATAATATTGTATAAATTAAGAATAAAGTTCAAAATATAATTATTCTATAATAATTCAATTTTTAACAACACTTGGAGTACGTTAAATGAGTATAGTGACAATTTGAATTAAAGAGCACGTCGAATAGTGCTATCAAAAATCATCGTGAGTTCCTACACGCTCCACCGCCCGCGTCGTTATTTGCCTTTACGGGAGGCAAAACATTGTTCGCCTGCGCCATTACTTGCCTTTGCGAGAAGGGAAAAAGAATGAACGGAGACAATTGTTTTTATCGTCATCGGGCTAATACAGCTTTGACCGTTGGTCTGCACACACAGTCGGTACGATCCATATAGGAACGCCTTCCGCGTAATTACTGTAGAAAAAAAAAAAAGGAAGAGACGGATCGCTTTCAATTAAACTTAATTTCAGAAGTAAAGGAAATGAAATGAAAGGCTATTAGCCGAACACTGGCCAAAAGATCAAACGGAAGTCATACGTAAGTGATACCAAGAACTGATCCCAAACGTGGGCAGCACTTCATGTAAAGAATGCCGTGGGATGTGAGGAGCAGAAGGGCGGGAGAAAATGACAATGGCCACACTTGAAATGGCCAGACTCTCGCATGTTTTTTCTGCCCCTCTGCTTGTATCTTAACAAAGCCTCTTCCCTTCTCACACAAAGCGAAATTGGATTCATAACTTTCATTTGAATTATCTTGTTGGAGAAACTCTGAATGTGGTAAATCAGGTTGGGTAAAGATCAGGGGCTGATAAGAATACAATGATAATCCTCTGTGGTAATCTGTCTCTAATTTTTCTGCAATATTTTCAACTACTTTATCGTCAGTATATGATACCTGTTATGTCTAGATTGTTGTTCTCGGTGTTTGACACGCCTGGACAAAATAATAATCGTGGCGACATCGAAGAAGGACGTGCTCCGCCTCCGAGCGAGGCGAACGCCGATATGAACAGAGTGGCTTTTAGTGTTGAGGGTGAAGTAGCGTCTCCATCTGATATGCAGATAAGAGAGGTTGCAAAGGCCAAGAGGAAATATGTCACTTACGCATTCACACTCTTTGGCATATCTCTCGCAGTTTTTGAGCTTTATTTCACTTGCCGGCAGAGCCTCTCCAGTTTGTTAGTTCTGATGATCTGCTTCTTCGTTTTCTCATCTATTTTAGTTGTTCTCTCTAGTATTATTTATCACAAAATAATCGAGGAAGAGCAATTAAAATCAGAAGAAAACCCAAATAACCATCAGATTGCCGGTTGGTCAGGTCAGATATATCTTTTCTTCTTATTTGTGATTGTGATAATCACCGTGTATGCTTTCGTTGCCATCAATGCCATAAACAAGTTTTATGGTGTTCGCAAAACAGAATAAATTGCAGTGACTGTGTGTGGAGACTCTGATCAGTTGATAGCCATCTTGCTTGGGGTATTTCCGTTTCAATCTTCTCAGTCGGTGAAGTGATAAAATCTTACGCCATATGTGAGACTATTTTCTAAATGGCTCTCATATGACTTCTTTCTTTCTTTTTTTTTTATTTTTTTTATTTTTTTTTATTGAAAAATGCTAAAAAATACAAAGAGGCAACAAAGATTGCCAAGAGAGAGAGGGAAGAGACAACACATCCATCAACCACCAGCTAACAGTGAACAACACAGTTACATACAGCCACTAAAAGCAGCAGCAACCAAACACTAAATCAGAACTGTAGCTAAAACTGATACACCCAGACAAGCAGCAAAAACTGCCACTATCCAATTCTAAACTTCAACAATTTCTGAAGCTGATTTGAACAGTAAACATCATTTTTATGAAGCTGCAAAATCTGCCATTTGATCGTATCCAAATGATTGTTGCACTTCATACTCGCCTTATCGCCTCCCTACAGTTGAGAACATAAGAAAACGATTTGCAAAATGATGTCAGAGTAAAACCATAGCATTCCTGATTCTAGATTAACATTATGCTCTGCAAAAATAGCCAAACATCTATTTTTCCACAAATTAAAAAGCACAATCTGCCGTACAGAATCAGCAACAATGTTATTATGCAGCCCAACACCCAAAATCGCTTCTTTCCAGCTCAAGATATGCCCAAAAATTGCAGGGAGGTAAGCAAAAACAGCCCTCCATTTCCTCTTAGCCACAAAATAGTCCCAGAAGATATGTTTCAAGTTTTCAATACGTTTACAAAAGGGGCATTTAACATCATGAATATGCATATAACGCAGACGATCACCAACTGGTAACTTGCAATGCAAAAGTTTCCAAATGATTGTTTTGTTTTTATATGTGCACGCAATTAAGTGATACTGGTTTTCAATCCTAATTAAGTGGATTGTACCTCTTTTAAAAATATCACTAGTTTAAGAAAAATATATTTAAAATGAATAGTAAAGTTTGGCAAAAAAAAATACACAGTGGAATCTTGATAGCAATATCATAATTTGATACATTGTAGATAAAACCTCCTATTTATCAAATTGATGATCTAAAGGGATTCTATAATGAATGGTTCATAAGGCACAACACTTGTTGAAAGTTTTGCAAATGGGGTTGTAAGGGAAGTTGACTTAACCTTTGGAAAAACTCCATGGTTAAGCATACTTGAGTTGGAGTAGTATTGGGATGGGTGACCTCCCAGGAAGGCCCAATGCTTCACCTCTATGAGCATCACCTAGATGCAATGAGTGCTAAGTGGACCATTCATTAGCATGAGAGATGGGTTCTTCTATACCACTATTCATGAAACATGGGTCAATGAATTTGACTCAAAAAAATCTGCATGGTTGAATCTTGATAGCAATATCATAGTTTGATGCACTATTGGAAAAACCCCCTACTTATCAATTGATGAGCTAAAGAAACTCTATAATGAATGGTTCATAAGGCATGACACTTTTTGAAGGTTTTGCAAATGGAGTTGCAAGCTAAGTGGGCTTAACCTTGAGGAAAAATCCATGGTTAAGCACATTTGAGTTGGAGTAGTATTGGGATGGGTGACCTCTTGAGAAGGCTCAATGCTTCATCTATGTGAATATCACCTAGATGAAATGAGTGTTAAGTGAACTTATCATGAGAAATGGGTTCTTATGAACTACTACTCATGAAACATGGGTCAATGAGTTTGGCCCGAAAAAAAACTACACGGTTGAATCCTAATAGCAATATCATAATTTGACATGTTGTTAGAAAAGCTTCCTACATATCAAATAATAAAGTAGTAGGATAAGGGGTTTCCTCTCATTATTTTAAACTTTAAAATATTAATTTTTCAATGTCAATTTTTTAGTTAGGGGAGTTTAAGACCAAACAAAAAGAGCTTTAAAAGCATATAACAAGGGAATTATAGATCATTTGGTTGAGTCTATTGAAAAGTTACTTATTGCATTTTATAATCATATGAATAACTAGGATATACAAACATGTAAATTCATTTTAGTCTATTTATATTACTTACATGTTCAATGTAGCAACAACAAATCTCCACCTCCACATTTAGCACCATCAACTAACCCAACATACCAAATGATATAGTTAACACCTCATTTAGCACTCCTAGTTTTCTCACATTCTAAAATGGTGTGGATTTTGTAGGGCCACTTCAAAGCAAAGACATCAACCTATTCAATAATAAGCATCCTTAGTTTTTCTCATGCTTCTATTCATACATTTAACCACATCAATTAGGACTAAAAATCTAAGTTTCAACCTTTTGAAAAAGAGGCAATTTAACAAGACCATGATCCTCATTGCCAACAAAATGAAGAGTCTATCCTAGATTAACTGTAGAAAATTATATATCCATCTCAAGACCACTAAAATCATTTTCTACATAAAAATCAATTAATATTTAACCAAACTTATCCTTAAAAACTTCTAAGAAAATCTAACATATTCAAAAAATTGAGGTGATGTTCAAATTTATACTGTGATTACCACTATTGCATTCTAAATTTATAGACAATCTACATGTTTGCCACTATTTTGATAGTATAGTCCATTATATCAAATCCCAAATAAATACCTCTCCAATCAAGTGAGTGCAAGGTAATAAGGATCTAAAATAGTAAAAAAATGTGGGAATTATTTGCTCAAAAATTAAAGTTAGGTATACTTATGATAAATATTCAAACCACTTTTGAATAGAATATTAATGTTGGTGTAAAAAAAATCTACTATAACAAGGAATACATGTTTTAGCTAAGGCCCTTGTCTCCCTTCACAAATATTTTGCTAAAAGGTAAGTTGAGGCATGATTGCCCTCACAAATACATTATAGATCATTCAAATGTAAGTTGTGGGATTTAGAATTTTAGGAGGGATCCAAGTTTAAGGAATATGAATGAAGATCTTTGAAGAGTATAGGCATTGTTTCTTTCCAAGAGGAACAAGATGATAACAAAGGTAGGGCAGATGACTAAAATTTAGTGACACACAAAAAGATAGATCTAAAAAGAATGTAAGACCTTATAGCCTTAGAAATTTATATTATTTTCAAACCTCATGTTGTTTTCTTTTGGTATTAGTACTATTTCTTTGGAATATAGACCCCTATTACACATGACTAATATATTTGGTAAAGAAATTTAGGACTATATGGATCAAAAATATTTAATAATATTTATAAAATCTATCTAATAATATTAATAGAAGTAAATGGAATAGTATGCATATATAATATTACACTAGACTTAAATGATTTTTTTGGGAAACCTTAAAAGAGAAAACCCATCACTAAAATATGTTAATATTCAGAAACAAGGATTCAATATAATAAGTCCTATTATATATTTTCAATTTACAACATACTCTTCTACATTTTCTAGGGTGCCTCACAAAAACAATATTCTTTCAAAAAATAATATTTTTTAATTTTTATAGCCTTTATACATTCTCACAAGATGATACATATAGATCTAAATGTAGAATCCCGACCATCAACTTGTTGAACCAACATCTGGATTACCAAGAGTCACACAACTATATTATAAACATATTTTCATATCAACATACCACACATATCACTAAACGTGATGTCTTCATGTGAATAATCAATGTGTATATAGCCATTATCACACACTATAAATTAGTATTTGTCGACTTAACACTATCAATAAGTTCATGATATGATTGTATAGCCACCACTATTGGCTTCAAGCTTGCAATAACAAACATAAATATTATATCCTTCTAACTACTTGTGATACCTTGTGTCATATTCAAAAAATAATGCTACTTTTAAATTGTGCCACATGAACTCTAGCTTTGCCACAAGTTCGTGTGTTACAATTTATGCTTATAGAAACATTAATTTCTATATGCAATTGTGATCCTCTAAGTATATTACATTTATTACCTTAAAATCACCACATGTAAACTAACATGTATATTATATGACAACATTGAAAATCACATCTTACCATATTACATTCTATAGATAAAATATAACTTTATGATTTCTTGTAGGTGAATATTACCCAAGTCCCAACATTCACACACTTGATATTTATCATACAAGAGTTTGGTACACAAACCAAGAAGTTAACCTCATTTTTTAGAATGGACCATGCCCATCTCATCCCTACACCAAAATAAATTTTGAGTGCTTACAAGTTCCATCAACAAATCAATAATATTTTTTTCAGTGTCAATCAATTTTATCTAAAATTTTCTAGTCTCAACCATATCCCTTACAAAATGATATTGTACATAATTTTTGGGTTTTATAATGGTAAAAAATATTTACTACATGAAAATTTGTACCATTTGAATTACACTTCACCATTGTATAACTCTTAAAACCAATAATGTCACTAATAACCTCTTTAACCACATTACTTCCTTACAAGCATGTGTTATGGTCATATATTCTACTTTAGTTCTAGATAGTAAAACTATTTTCTACTACTCACTCATCTAGCTAGAATATTCACTTAAAATATAAAAACATGACCACATAGGGTGATCTCACAATAACATGTCCCACTTTTTAGTCAAATTAGAACATTGAAATAAGATCTTTTCACCAAATTTTCAATTTCTAACTGTTATAGCAACCAAACCATTAAGAATTTGAAGATGATGTGAATTGGTGATTTGTTGAGATTTTTTCTATAGATTATAAATATATATTTTTAAATTTTAAGAAATTATTTATATTTTTCTTGCGTAAATTTTAATAACTTTCTTTTTATAGTTAACAATATTTTTAAAAAGTAATGTTACTTCGATGAAGCATAACATTATTTACATAAAATATAAAATTATGATTTTAAAATAAAGATTTGCAACACTTATATCTAGTGCATAGATATTTTTTTATAAATTTTTCTGTTAGATTAATTATAATTCAAATATAGGTTACTTCAGTAACATATAATTTTTTTTAGAGCTTACTACTCTCCGACAACAATATGAAAATAATATCCTGGAATGTTAGGGGCCTCAATGCCCCTAACAAGCAAGCCCAAATCAAGCAACAAATTGATGCTTGTGGGGCAAATATTGTACTTCTATAGGAGACAAAGTTATCTCAGGATATTTTTACCTCTGTCATAAGTAAATGGTCAAGATGGAAATCTAGTCAATCAAAAGCTCAAGGGGCTTCAGGAGGGTTAATAATATTATGGTTCATTCAAAATCTATTGTAGTGGAGCCTATAACAAGTGAACTTAACTAGAAGCTATTAAAGGTGATAGATTTTGACTTACAATTCTAGCTTTTAAACATTTATACACCCAATTCTAATTTTGGAAAAAAAAATATTGTGGGAAGCGTTGACACAAGTTCTTGAACATTCTGGTGAAGATAAGGTGATTTTGGATGGTGATTTTGACACAATATTATCCTTGAATGAGAAGCAAGGTGGGATTATACCTCCTCCTAAAATAATTGAAGATTTTAGTGCCTTTGTTCAAAATAATGCTATTATTGACATCCTCCCAGGAAATCGTAAATTTACATGGAAAAATAAAAGGAAGAATCTTTGTCAGATAACTGAGTGTCTAGATAGGTTTCTCACCACACTGAATTTGGTAACAGAGAATTATGATATGGAACCTGAAATTTTACAATGGGTAGGATCAAACCATTATCCAACATCATTGGGAATTCAAAATAAATAGTTAAAATCTAAATTTAAATCATCCTTCAAGTTTGAAGTGATGTGGTTTCGACAATGCCCAAATTTTCTCAATCTGTTAAAGGAATGGTGGTTGTTGTCTCATATGGTCGAAGGCACATTAATGTTTAGATTCTGTAGGAAATTAAGGTATGTCAAAGGAAAAATCAATCAATGGAACACACATGTATTTAAAAATATGTTTCATCAAAAAGTATAAGTTTTTAAACAACTTGAAGAAGTAAATGTAGAAATAATAGCTAATGGGTTAAATACTGATCTCTTTGAGCAGCAAAAGAAACTACAAGATAAATGGGAAGAACTAGTAGTACGAGAGGAAATCTATGGAGACAAAAGTCTCAAGAGCTTTAGCTAAAATAGGGAGATAAAAATATTTAAAAAATCATATATCGACTAAAATAAAAAAAAGTTAAAAGATCCATTTACTCAATTCAAGATAGTGTTTCAAGAAACACTTTAACAAAGGAAGAATACATTCAAGCAGAGGGAGTTAAATTTTTCTCAAATCTTCTTTTTGTGTCATGTCACCAATTCATTCAAGTAGGGAAGGAGAGAGAGGAAATGTTGGAAGCAATACCACATTAGTAACACAAGAGGAAAATGATCTTCTTCTAAGGAAATTCACGCTAGAAGAATTAAAGGTAGTAGTTTTTTCTATGCCTTTGAATAAAGTACTAGGACCGGATGGTTTCATAGCAAGCTTTTTTCAAAAAAATTGGGAGTTCATTGGGTAGGACATTTTAAAAGCATTGGAAGAATCCAAAAGCTTAGGCACGATGCTAAAATAGTTTAATGTTATGCATATTGCTCTCATTCCAAAGGTGAATGTACCAAAATATTTCTTAGAATTTAGACCAATTTCACTCTATAATAGGGTTTACAATTGTGATAGGGAAAAAATACTTGCTAGAAAATGAACAACAAACAAAAGAGTGCAAATAACAACTACAACCACCCTACACCTCAATATTGGCCTGATGATTAACTTAACTAAGCAAAATGAAAGATTTCACCTTGTTGAGTTATCCTTTGGTTGGCCCTTCGATCTTCAATGTTATATGCTCCTTTGATGGCAAGAAATGCAAGCTATTAGATGGGATGAAGATGGAAAATAAGTGAAAATAGAGGCAAGTATGAAAATTTGGCTAAGTATGGCTCAAGAGAAAATTTTGCAAGAGTTTGGCTAGCATGAATGATCTCTCCCAAAATGAGAGAAAAGGGGGGGTATTTATAGAGAATTTAAAATTCTCTATGGAAAGGGACAATTGAGATTAGGCCAACAAAGCCAAGATGTAGGGCTATGGTGAGTTCAAAACTCACAAGCTCTCACATCTTGACATGTGGCATGTGAAGTGGCTCAAGAAGGATGATGTGTGAATGAGGTGGAAGGAGAGTACATAACATGGAGGTACTACATAGTACCTTGGGATTGGACAATATCTCCTCATAAAGGATGTCCTTGTCCCCATGTGGGTGAGAGGACATGTGAGGAATTAAACATTCTTCAAATATCCACATGGGGATGAGAAAAGGAATTTTAAATTCCAAGGAATGCTTTGGGGTATTAAATGTGAATTAAAAATTCACATAGGGAATGAAGTGTCTTCTTCAAAAGGAGAAAGTCTTTAATAAGGTTGACTTAGGACACATTCCATAAATGATATGGGATTAGGTTAACCTAATTAAATGATTAAGGTTGTGCAAGTACTTAACTAGACAAATTAATGACAGATTAGAGGCAAGTGAGAAATTATGGAGGATGGGACCCTAATGATGATTAGGGGTGTGCACATCTTAATCATAAATTAATTATGATTAAGAAAGAGGGTTAGATTGTTAAGAGAGATTAGAGACCAACTTGCAAAAGTTGGAGGATGTGACAATGAGAGAGAAAGTGAGGAATTAAAAATAAATTTAAAATTCCAAGAGGTAATATGACTAAATTAAATAAAGTGATATATTTATTTAATTTAGAGAGGAAAGAGGAGAAAAGTATTTATTAAATTAAATACTTTGGAAACCTTATGTAGGACATGAAATATTAATTAAATGAATGATTTAATTAATACTGGAAAAAAGGATGAAGTAGATGAGCAAAAGGATGGTTAAAGGAGATGTCTTTGACCATATGGAAGTGGTCAAATTTAGATGTCTACACTTTTCCCTCTTCGAAACACTATTAGACAATAGGGTTTCGAAGAAAATAAAATACAAATGACTCTATGGAAGAAGCGACTAGAAAAGAGATGCCCCAGCATGGCAGAGTTTGTGTGAGCTACC
>VDFB02047230.1:344699477-344780161 GCA_007258455.2 Sequoia sempervirens | reverse complement strand
ATATCAGTATCATTCAGCGAACACTTGATTATGCAAATACCTAAAAATGGGATCAAAAAACACAATTACAGGGTCATGAACAGAGCTTTATACAAGAAAATAGATGTTCCAAAAGCTTTTAACTTGTGTACAAAGAGAAATTTTCTCGGGCATTATTGACCAAGCAAACCCTAGGCCTGCCAAAGAATTTAGCATTGTTACGTTACAACCATCCGTTCTTTTCAATCGTAGTCCGTTGGACAAAATCTCAAAAATGTTATCTGGAGAAGTAAAAAAAAAGAGGCTCAATACCCCTTTATATACAGGAACGAAAGAACTAATGAAATGCTCACAAGCAGTGAGATTTGTCTACATAAATGCTTGAATAAAACTGAAACAAAATTTGTAGGCCAACTCTACTTCTCTGCATGGTTGAAACCCCATGAAGAAAGAAATTATAGTTTGTTTCGGAATACGGCTTCACAGAGCTCATCCTCAACAAACAAGACTCTGCTGGTAATATTACAGCTTGATCTGAAGAAATAATTATGGGTTGAACATATTGCATCCTCATCCTTGGCTGGAGTTCCTGAAAGGAACAGTTTGGGAATTTCCATCGTGTCTTCGGAAAATAATCGTGGCTTTTGAAATTTGCCAATTTGCTTTGGAGCATTAGGAGTTGCAGGCCTCCTTGTTGAAGTATATAAATATTCTAACCCTTCAACACTGCTGTAATCAATATGAACAAAAAAGTCTTAGAAAAGATACTCTGAAAATCAGATCGCCTCGAAAAGGCAATAACAGACGGACATAAAGCACACACCTTGCATGACAGTACCAATTATTTCTAACCCTTAAAAAGAACTCTAATCAACTCCAGCAATAGAAGTCTTACAAAGAGCACTCTTTAAAATTACCGACCTTGCATGATTTTCTGAGCTGGCATGCGGCATCAACAAATTTGGTCCACGTTTAGGGTCTCGTGAACGAACTGGTGTAGAAAAATCAAAGTGCATCTGTCTAGCAGTCACCACCTGTTTGAAGAAGCACAAGTCAATCAGTTGTAATGGCAGTTTTGTTAATTGATATATGATTTAAATATGAGAGCTATGTAAATGTTAAATTTAGGAACATGATCCCTTACCGCATCTCTGAATTTGCTTGATACACAGGAGAGAGGTTTCAGTTCATCATGACGGAAATTACAAATTATTTTAACCTGTTATCAAAATTACAATCGAAAGGTCACTTCCAATTGCACACAAGTTTGATTTAAATTTTTCTGGGCCAGATTTAAGAATATAATTAATATGCTTGCAACCATAAAGTAAATCAGGGAGAGTACTAGGTTTGATATTCGCATTCTAAAAAACATTAGCAATAATAAATTTTAAAGCCCCTCCCTGACAGGACATATGTGTATCGTCTCCCCTGCTACCTGGCAAATTGTCCTTACATTTGTTAAATTGTACTTCCAGAAGTTTTAAGATGCTGAATTCAATTCAACATTCTTGTCACTCGTTGCCTCAAGGCTCATTTTTCTCGTGACTATTTAGGTATATATGTGCATTAAAAAGTAAGCGCCATGGACCCCAAGCATCAAACGCCAAGCAATACCAGAAGAAAATGTAAAATTCAACACTAAAACCCTAAATTGTAAGGAGACATAAAAGGATAAGCAGAAATCCAAGGTTCAATTATTCCGAAGAGAAAATAGAACTCCTATCAATCAGAATCAGATTCATCTAAAGGATTGCGAAAACACTAAATCCTTGATGCAGTTCTGGCAGAAGCAATTGTGCATCGCTCTTTTTTCCAGCCATTATTCCAAACAGTTACAAATTTAGAACTAATTTCTACCCCATAAGTGCTTGTTTATCCTGCCATTTGAAAAAGTAAAGAAAGAAAGATTTTGAAGGTTGGCTTCTCAAATGTTAAATTTTGGGGATTTGGTGCAATTTATTGTACTGTGCTAACCAAACAGGAGGAGATACCCATGAGAACATACCACAAAATTTAGTATTTTTTGCGTTCCCCACTGGAGAATTCTGTAAAGCAGATATGTAATATCAATGGCAGAAGTACAAAAGGAAGTCCTCTTTGTCTTCTTATGCTGTTCAGATTTTTTGTTCCTCTAATAACTAGAGGAGAGGGAGCAATAGTTGGGCACTGGGAGGTCCACTAAATCCACTTGGAACTTTTTCTGGCAATCAATTTTTAGTAGCATAAATAATAAAATGAGTGAAATTTGCATTTGTCTTGTTCAAATTATTTGGAAGGTTAATCTTTAAGTCATTAAGGAGGATTTTTCAACTCAAAGAAAATAGGGTTGGTCCCGAGATTTTAAATATAAAGAAAATATAACATAATAAATAAAAAATTTACATTCCATAACTTGTACACTGCTACTATGTGATTTGTTATATCCAGTTACCACTACTTTTTATATTTTTTGGAAATGATTTGTTTACTTATACACTGTAACTCTCTGTTTTCACATAACTTCTTGCATCCAAACACTAGTTCTGAGAAGCTAAAATTAATAGTAGGAAACTGTCCTCTATTTCAAATACAATGGCAACTATGTAACACACTTTAAAATATCAGCCCCTTTGCTTAGTCTAAACTGTCCTCTGTTTCTTATTTCTTTTGGTTTCTTTTTTCTCTCAAATATTCTAGAACGAACAGAGAATGGGTTATTTGGTTAATGAATAAATTTCTGTGCAGAACTTTTTCACCCCTTGAATTTAGGGAATGTGGTTGTATATTGGTAGGGTTGTGCATCCAGCCTTTCTAAACTAAAACTTATACCCAGAAAAGCAATATACGTAAGAAGTTAACAGTGCAGAGCACACCAGTGACATAAAATGCACAACTGTTTCTTGGCTTCTAGGATTTGATATGAATCAAAGAATTTGAAACTTATATCAGTAAAATATTTGATAGAGAAGACTGCATGTGCAGTTCATGGCATGGTGCAATGATATTGGAATGGTGTTGTTTCAGCGACCACCCGGATTCAAACCCCCTAGGGTGAGGGTAGTTTTCGTACCCCTGCTGGGCCGCTTCACTCACGGGTTAGAACCCAACGTTTAATAGGGCTTAGAGCCCCGCTGGGTTTTAATGAGGCCGACAGACTTCGACTCCCTTAAATTAGCCGATTAAAAAAAAGACCGTAACATTAATTCACCATTAAAATCCAAAAAAGCAGTGTGTTCTCTGATATACAAGCCATTCCCTGCTAGATAGAGAAATGTATCATTTTCGGAGAACAACTAAGAGGGAAAAAGAGAATTACACAATGCATCGACTTACCAAGATATCCGAAGGCAGTGATTCAATTTTAGTCTCCCCTTCCAAATGAACCTTGGATACAGATTCAGGGGGGCAATCTTCCACCGGAGTCATGGCATACACTGGACTTAAACCCCCTTCTTCTGCTGTGCATAATTCAACCGAATTTCCATAACAGTGAGAGTCCGCAGCAATTCGTTTTCTTCCCATTAGGCGGGCGCCATTAATTGCCCTTGCATTTCTTGAAACCCTTTTCCCACCAATCCTTCTACAATATCTCGTCTTGGCTTTAGAAGCCTTACCGTAGCACTTCTTTTTCAATTCTTTCCTGTATTTTAGCGTTTCGTGTCCCTCCTTGTAACACATTCTTCTTCAACAAGAACAAGGGGGAAAAAAGATTGCAAACAAGATTTAGGGTTTACGACTCCTGAACAACAAAGACCTCGAGTTAAATACACAGGCACTTCTGAGTTCAGATTCACCGGCAGAGTTATTTCTATGCAAACTCAATTCTATGTAATCTTTAAGGACAGCACTTCACAGTGTGAAATTTCTATTGCAGGCCTCGATCTGTCGTGAGCCCCTTTAAAACATTTTCGAATGGAGACAGGCGGGAAAGAAAGAATCTACGCGGGCTGTAGTGCCGTGGAATTTTCTTTCTTTGTCTCGCTGTAACCGCGGCCGCCGTAGCCAGTTACACGATCCAATGGTAGTGCCACGGATCGAAGGCATGTGGCACGTGCCGTTCCCCTCAGGCCATGCCCGTTATGCAGACCAACCCGCGTGCTGGAACAGGGCCCGCCCCCGGCAACTCGGTTCGTTGTAATACTTGGGCAACTGGATAAGGATTAACAACCTGAGATGACGTGTCAGTAGCCGTAAAGGAAGGACAGCCGGTAACATTGTTTTCCCGACAAGTAGGAAGATTACAGACAGGTGGATGTTTTCAGAGCCATACGTGCAAGTCATGTGGGCCAGGAAAACCGACAAGCAAAGGTTGCAACTGTAAATCAAAACAAAATCATGTATAAAGGTGCTGGCGCCGCCATTGGTGACTGGTCATATGGTTCTGCTAACTTTAGTGGAGCTGTCGGCTGAGATGCCGGCCTGGCCAATTGAGGTCTATCTTTAGGAGTAGCGTACATGCAAGAAAATTTGAGCCAGTTTAGACAAATCTGAAAGTGGATAGACCATTCCCGGACATGATGACTTTCATTTAAGTTAATTAATTGAAGCAAAGAATCTTAGACTATTTTATTTATTGCAAAGTCAAGCATATAGACTTCTTCATCGTAGCGCATACATAGATATCCATTTTCCCTTTCCCATTAAAAGTATTGCGCCGTCGATTCTCTGTACTTTTCAGATATCACTACGCTAAACAATTATTCCTTGTAATCTGTTTCTTCTTCTTCCTCTTTTTTATGTATTACTAGCACTTGCATCTCAATCAGGTGGAATAGGATAGGCTTAGAAAATTGTGCGTGACTGCTGTTTTTTGGCATCAGATTGGAGGAGATTTTCTGGCATCCCGGTGGGGTTCCCCACGTAATAGCCTATCGGCTAACTATTTCAATGGATTGTTTTTTTAAGACATGATCAATTTAATTATTACATAAGTTTGTAGATTAAATATTTCTTAATTACAAATTTGTATAAAATACTATATTATATTGGGGAGAGGGTTAGTAGTTGTGTAGGGTCTAATTGTTATAGCACTTGTGCTTATAATATTCAGTCTTACCACATATTTATACATTGTGAATAAATAGTCCCTATTTAAATAGAAAAATAACCAAATGTTGATTAAAATGGATCCATACTAGAACACATGAGAACATATGAATGTTATATAAAAAAAATATAAATACATTCATGAAAAAGTGAAATAATTTTATTTTGTCTCAAATAAAATATCACAATTGTTAGCTATAAGTATGCCATTTATAAAATAAAATGCTCATTTAATAAAATATGATGCTCATTTAAACAAGTATTGTTATCATAGTGAAAAATATTATTTTAATGTGTACAACTATTGTATATCAATGTACAAGCATTGGATTATTTCATATTAATAGTTTGTCCTATCACAAATATAAAAGATGAGTACAATAAATATCACTTATTTTCCCATTAAATGTGAAGGATTTTCAAAAAGTTTTAGTGTTCAACTATTGGTCCATTTTTGTTTCATATAAGTTGTACTTTAAATAATTGTGTGTTGTTTCTATAAGAAGAAACAGGTTTTTTTGTTCAACTATTGGTCCATTTGTGTTGAATATACAAGGTAGAGATAACAAAGATTTATGGTTACCAATAGGTATTTGGTCCATTTAGGATGCATATAAGTTTATTTTAATTAAAAATATGATATTCTACAAACAACAAATGATATTTTTTTGTTCAACTACTAGGGGATATCATGATTAAGTTTTGGTCGAATCTTTTAAAAGTCAAAATTTGGACTGTTCTCAGTAGATGTGCTAATGTGGTAAGTTGCATGGTAAGTCACACCTCCAAACCTTAGTTATAGATAGATAAGAGGTCAATCCACATTTCAAAAAAAGAAGAAGGTTATATGATATTTCAGACAATCACTACATGTTCGCAAAGTTAGCCTACACGACTACTAGCCCCTCTCCCATAATGTGATCATTAAATTACAGATTTCTCACAAAAATTTTAAAATTGTGTAGGTTTATTTTAGATAAGTAGTGATATAATATAAAAGTTTAACTTTTGAGAAGTGTAATTGGATTATTATTGATTCCCTAGTTGATTAGTTTAATAAAAGAAACTTCTAATTCAATATTTTGTAATATGTGTTCAAATAGTCAATATTAATTTTCAAAGTGGTAAACATGATTTAAATTTGACAATAATTATATCTTCCTATTACTTCATTCATATACAAAATTGGTAAATAGTCTCCTTATTTTAAATGATTTAATAGTTTACAATTAACTGTTGACCTAAATGATTGTTTTTAGATGGAAACAACTAGATTAGATAGATATTGATATCTATACCATCTTTTTAAGTGTGTTACAATATGATGAGTAAGCATACATTTAAATTAGAAGTTATCCTTCAATTGAGTTGAGATGAGTAGGAGGAACTAGTTCATGAAAGCTGGTCAAGCATAAAACTAACCTAATCACACTACTAAGAGATTTGAACTTTATTCGATGATCTAATTAAAGAACATACCATAATCCTCATTAATTAATCTACAACCCTTTAACCACCCAATTGATATTTGAGATATGTAAATTATAAAATTTTTTCCACCGATATTGCCTTTAGCTTGTAAAGCATAGTATAATGCTATCATGCTATACAATCATATTCTTTAGGTGGATGTGCTTCATTGTCTAATAGGATATTTACTGCATCAAAGAATGTTCCTAACTTGTTATCATATGAAGCACCTTTTTCTTGAGAGAGTCCGAACTCTTGATAAATGTTCTTAAATATAGTACATTTATAAGAAAGGCATTAATAATTTATGTTTTGTCGAGTAAAGCAACAACATTCCATGGTATCTAGCTCCTACCGTTTACGAATTGTACAATAGTATTGGAAGCTATTTTTCTTTGGCAGACCTAATATCCCTCTTTATTTATATAGATGATTGAAATTTTATTTTACTTAAATTTGTTTTAGTATTATCTCAAGTATAGACCATGCTTTAATATCATATTCGTAGAAGTATATCAAGGAGATATTTCACCAATTCACTTTGGGGAAACAACTTTAATTTTTAATTTCTACTTCGACAAAAGTTTTGTAATGGATTTTTATTTATAATGGCAATGTTTATAGAACCTTTTTTTTCTCTAATATATATTAATTTTTTACTATCATGTTATTTATATAGGTCCTTTTTTATTCATGAGAAATTATAAATATAATGAGATGATGGTTTGTAATATCTAAAAATTAGTATAAATTATTTTGTTTCAATTTTAAAGGGTTTTCTAAATTTATATATATAGAAAATTGACTCTACTTATAATCACTAATTATTTTGTTTTAAAATTTACAACTTGCATTCATTTATGTAATGAGATGTTTGATGATAATATTTAGACATCAATTCTAAATTATGTATCTGTAATGTGAAATTGCACCTAGGGGAAATTTCACATTTTAGCACTTTTCCTAGTATTTATGACGCCTAAATGTATTTATGGCAAGAGCCTCATGGGTCAGAATTTTGTGATTCCAACCCCATGTGGTCCAATGGCAAAACGATAATAATTCACTGACCTATTTCCCGAAAACTAGCATTTTGGACGCCTGCGCGACACACTAGTGTCCTGGCAATTTTCCAAATTTGAAATGGGGAATCTTGAATCTTGGCTCTTGACACTTGTCTTCGCAGTCAGGTTTGTGGGTGTAACGACTCTTTCCACCTTTGCTTGCAATAAAACTTCTTTTGGCTCTCATTTTTGGGGGGTTCCTCTCATTCAATCGGTTCTCTTATGGACTTCACTTCTCAGCTTCTTCCACTTTAGGGGAAATATCTCTTCTACAAGTGAAGCTCTATCAAATTGAGGTCCCTCCAATAGCCAACGCTCTCTAGCAAGAATTTAACAATACATTTGTGTGTTCAAGAGGGGGTTGAGGCCTGTTGGTAACACTCTCTTTCTCTTATCTATTTGCAAATAGATTATATCTTTTGGTTCATTTGCTACTTAGTGGTGCAAGTTCTCCTCCCGAAGCGGGGATTGTTTTCACCATTTCCTTTTGTCCATTTTGGTTACTCTCTATCTATCTAGCTTTTCGTGGAGGTGGGAACACCAAAACAAGAGTTTGATTGTGGCAAGCCTCGAAAAAACCCCAACATTTTTCCTCATTCATCTTGTGTGCAGGTTGCTAAAATGGAGCTCAGGGGAGGATTCAAATAAGTGATTGTTTGTAAGTCTCCTCTTAGCTCTCCTTATGCTTTCTCTTGCTTTCTTTGAAACAAACCTCAAACCCATGTTAGATAGTGAAGTTTTGAGTCTCTCTTTCCAAGTTTTGAGTTCTCTATTGCTTAGGACTTCAGTGCGTCCTTTGGAATCCAGCATGCCATGCTGGTGTCCTGATTCCACATTTTAGTCCTTTAGGGTATGTGAGATCATGGTATGCCAAAAGTCCAGAAGCTTTGCTCTCTTAAGTTTTGAAGCAATCTTTTTGTGATATTTAGTCTGTGTATAGTTTATTTGCAATTTCTTCATTCAATTAGCATTGAGGTGGTTAAGGGCAATTCATTCCCTAGGATTCTCTTGAGAACAGATACTCATGAGCAACGAATCCCCCTTATCTCACATTTTGGTGAATCCGACATGAATATGTCAGATCTTTTTCTATAATGTTTTAATGTCTACGATAATGCTTTCTCTAGGGAAGATTTCAATTTGTTGGATGATGCTCTAGATGATTTCTTGGAAGCATCTTCCTCTACTTGTAGATCTTCTAAACAAAATTTTTCTTCACAAGCTGAGGAGTTGGTAAGCATTATTGTAGTCTATACGGCTTCTTCAAGTCCTAAGAGACCTATTGTTTACCTAACCTCGACTAGCCCCTCCCCTAAAGGATTCATTCTATTTGTGGAATTCCATATCATAATGATTCACCAGACTTATATTCGAGATTTGTAAAAGCTACAAACTCCACTTCTTATAATGATGTTGGGCACACATATAATTCAAGAAGGAATAAGCAGAATTTGGATCAACAACCTTTTGTTCCTACACCTCAACATACTCAAGTTCCTACTTCTTTACCACCTTCCCAGCCAAGTCTTCCTTCAACACCTAAGCCCATGACTAAAGCACTTGGAGATTATGATCTTGTCAAGCAACTTCTTGTTACTTTGGTTAAGATCTCTCTTTGGGATTTGCTTCATACTATCCCGGTTTACCAAGGTATACTTCAAGAAGCCTTATAGAAGATCCTCTTGCTTTCCTCCACTAGGTTGACATATGTTAATGCGTTGATGGCTCATATTCATACAAATTCACCAAAATTATGTTCTATCTGCAGGAACTTCCATCCCCAAATGTGCAAAAACAAGCATATCCTTTAATGATTATAGTTAATGTTAAAACTATTGGTATTAGACGTACCCTCATTGACACTGATTTATCTCTCAATGAACTTGTGGTATAGATTTACTACCTAATATTAAGGTTGATTCCTTTTCTTTAGTTGCTTCTTTAGTGTCTATTCATGGATTTGATAACATTGGTCGACATGCTTTAGGAATGATAATCTTTCCTTTATGGTTAAGCCCTATTACCTTACCCACCTTGGTTTATGTGATTCTTGGACCTATACCTTAGAACCTTCTTCTATGGAGATCCTGGATTCATGATATGGGTGTTGTGACTTCCACTTTACATTGTTCTTTGAAGTTTGTTGCAAACAATCAAGTGGTCATGGTTAAAGCTTACCCGAAAGTTGTTCACCTTCATGAACTGGTGGTTGTTGGTCGAGCTTTGGTTGTTTCCACTCTTAAGAATTGCATTCCATCTCTAACCTTTGATGTGATGGCATGTTCCTCAATGATACCCTCCATAGAGGTTGTTCCCGAAGTGAACATCACTAAAGAAGAACAATCTAGAAAGCAAAATGTCCTAAGTCTTCCTTGTCTACTTCCTCTTCTGAATCAAATGCATTCCTTGGTGATGACTAGGGATCCTTAGAATTCTTTGAATTATTCATTGGAGAATATAAAGTGAATCTCTCTCATCTAAAACTTTTGATAACCTCAAATACCTCTGATAAGGAAGCGGATAAAACTCTCATTGAGAAGGAAAGTTGTGATCCTATTTAGGAACCCAACCATTCTCAAGGAGGATAATCCTACTCCTGCTAAGGAGTTTAATGTTTTTGAATCGAGTAAGGGAGACAATTGTGGTCTTGTAGATGTATTTGATGTCCATTGGTGGAATGATGCTCTCTACCTGGAACCACCACCTTCGAATGCTTTGCAAACATGCTATGGTCCTGGATATAGGCTCGTTTCTGAGTATGGCTATGGGCATAAAGGCATTGGACATATTGAGAAAGGAATTCAGGTCACTATCAAGTTTAAGCCTCATAATCACCATCTAGGTTTGGGATGTTTGTTGAATAATCTAAACAAAAACCTTGGTGGAGTGTTAACACGATTTCGGTTGAGCCATTCAATTTGGTCCATCCTGAATTGATAGCTTAGATGGGGTGGAGGCCAGAGAAGTCCACTTAGATATTTTCTCTTTGGATGAAGCACATGAGGAATTCTTAGGTGTGTAGTCCTCTTTGCCTCTATTTCACCATAAGAGACGATTCCCACATCACTTGAGCAAATAAGCGTATTTTGGGGAATCTGTCCTAAGCGTTGATGATGATGACCATCTAGCTAATGTTGATAATGGTGTTTTGATACCACATCCTGAAGACTGTACTCCACTCCTCAAGGGGGATACTACTGAAGTCTTCATGGATCCTAAGTCTTCCAAAAAGTTAATCAAAATTAGGAAGTTCCTTTCTTCTGAGGAAGCTAAGCAACACTTCGACCTTCTGCATTCTCATCCTAATATCTTTGCTTGCTCATATAAGGACATGCCTAGTATTGATGAGTCTATAATGGCTCACAATATTGTATTATGTCCTGATGCTAAGCTTGTTAAGTAAAAAATATGAAAGCTCAATCCCAAGGTCACATTGTTGGTTAAGACTAAGATAGAGAAGCTATTAATAGTTGGCTTTATCCATCCAATCGACTACTCACCTTAGATCTTGAATATTTTTTTCGTTAGTAAACCTAATGGTCGTATTCATATATGTATTGACTTTCGTGATCTTAATAAGGCCTCTCTTAAGGCTTATCTGTCATGATTGCACTAAAGATAAAACATCTCCGTATATATGGCGACTCTGAGCTTATTGTGAATCAGATTATGGCAAACTACCAAGCCAAAAAAAAAAGTTGTCTCAATATCGAGACCTTGCTTTGTCTTTGCTTAATCGATTATCCTCTTTCACAATAGATAGTGTCCCCAGGAGAGAAAACTGGCATGCATATGCCATGACAAGTTCCACCTCCCTGGTACCTTTAGATAAGGATACAAAAGAATACCACTTTGTGGTTCAGATCCTTCGATCTCCTACTATTTTTTATCAACCTGAATCCAATGCTTTTGTGTGTTCTCATGTGGACTCGGGAGAATGGTATTCTAACATCTACAACTATCTGACGACTAGAAAATTTCTCGATGATGCAATGAAAAATGATCACACTCATATATGAATTTTTTTAGTTCATTACATTGTCTTATTAGATGTTCTTTATTGAAAATATTACAACAGTTTGCTTCTTTGATGTCTCACTAAAGAAAAAATACTCCTTTCTCTTAAGGAAGCCCATTCGAGTTCCAAGGGTGGACATTTTGGTAGTAAATCCCTGGTGTGAAAATTGATCCACATGGGGTACTTTTGGAAAATGATGAAACAAGATTCCTTCAATTTTTTTAATAAGTGCCCAGAATGTCAACAACATAGTCATCTTATTCATGCTCCTGCACAAGAGTTACAAAATCAAACCTCTCCTTGGCCATTTACAAAATGGGGGTTGGATATTATAGGAAAGATATCACCTCTTTCTTCTAAAGGGCACATCTTTATCATCACTACTATAAATTATTTCGCGAAGTGGGTTGAATCCATCTCACTTTGATCTACGAATGTTGAAGCTATCTATAGCTTTCTTCTGAATAACATCATTGCTCGCTTTGGATTACCTTCTAAACTTGTCTCTGACAATGGCATGCCATTCAAGAACTAGGAAGTAAAGCAATTCCTACAGAAGTTCCACATTCAACATAGATTTTCTACGCTATATTATCCTCAATCTAATGGCCAAACAAAAACATCTAATAAGAATCTTGAGTTCATTCTTCATAAGACAATAAACAAACATGGTAAGGATTGGAATATTCAATTAGCATACGCTTTGTAGGCCTATCGCATGAGTGTTTGTATGGCGACGAGAATGACGCCCTACAACCTCATGTATGGTGCAAAATCTATCATGTCTTTAGAGTTGGAAATCTCATCTTTGTAATTTTCCCTTAAGGGGTTAATTGATGATGATACTTATTGATCTAATCATTTGCATTAGCTAGAGATGCTCGATGAGTGCCACTTGCAATCTCTTGACCATCTTAAAGCTTATTAGCGATCCTTATCTAGACAATATAATCAAAATGTACTCCCTAGAACTTTCAAGGTAGGTGACCTAGTTCTCTATGAGAATTAGAGAAATGTGAACATGCCGCCTGATCAAAGGGGAAAATTTAGTCCTAATTGGTTAGGCCCTTACATTATCATCTCCATGTATAGTTCTGGTGCTTATGGTCATCCATGGATGGGATGCCTCTAAAAGAACCTGTTAATACAATGCATCTTTGTTGATACTATGCGTAGTGTCTATGTGTCAAATGTGTGATGCTCACTCTTCAAGGGTTGTAGCATGCGTATGTTGAAATTTATTCATTAACACATTGTGAAATTTTTTGTGTTATGATGTAACCATGTGTGTGTGAGAGAGACATACATGCATGCATTTTACTATGCTATTTATCCATGCATTACATTACATCTTTTAGTTAGGCAATTAGATCATCATTGTATTTAATTAACATACATCCATGTACATATAAAATCTAGAACATCAACATACATGAAAGTAAGGAACACACATAAAATAAAGAATATCATAACATGTCAAAATTAGTATCTCATGTATATATAGGAAAATATCAATTTCATGTACATGTATCATGCCAATATCATCAAAAAAATGAGTGGCTGATGTATATATGTATTAGTTTCTATACATGAAAAATTATCTAAAAAATGTGTCATGGATACAAAAATGGTGTACAAAAAAAGCTATCTAAGCCCCAAGCATATGAATCTCAGACCCCTCTGGCTCTAGCTACAATTGTGGATGGGGTTAAGGCTGCACACTAGAGACTACTTAAGAGTGGTGTGAGTGTGAGAAGGACATGGTTGTGCACATCCCCCTAATATCTCCTTGGAGGGAGGCTATCTACATGTGGACCTGGATGAGCTTCTGTTGCAGGTGTTGATTGCCTATCAGGATCACTATTGTTGGCTACCCTGTGAGGTCATCAAGTTGGATTTGAAGGGTGTCATGTGCTTTCTTGACACCATCAACCCTTGTCACAATCGCATCTCACTTTGCTAGGGTCATCTGCAGCTCCCCTAAAACCTGATCCCATTGTCCTTAGAGTGTGGTAGCCTCCATGATCCTTTGCATAATCTCCATCTACCCCTCCTCATAGGAAGTCCTTAGGTGAGCTACTAGCTTGAAAAGATGGGTGTGTTGATTCACTGAAACTAGCCGATAAGTGTTTAGGACCATCCCTTGGATAGGCACAACAAGGGCCACCTCTAATATGCACTGGGAAAAAAACCTAGTCCATCCTTGTGTATCCACTGCAACCACAGAGAGAAAATGTGTATATCCCTTGTGAAATATTTATATTAGATTTTTTAAAAATCCTTTAATAATTCTTGTGATTAAATTTGCAAATGAGAAAAAATGGTGAAATTGGGTATGCTGAAAATTGCACCAATGAAGCCACAAACACTCAAGATTTTTATTGTAGCACCATATAAAGTTTCTACAAAAAATTTGGTAGCATAATAGCCTATAAAAAGGAACTTTGGACATTCTACAGATTTTTCCTTACAATTTTTACAATTTCCACCCATTTGGCACTCAAAATACACTCGAAACCCCAATAGATTTGCAAAAAAACTCTCTAAAATTTGAATATAAGAATATAAATGAAATATATATGATATGAGTCTAACAAAATAGAAAAATAAACCATGAATATGCTGCTAAAAACAACAAAATTTATGATTAAAAACTATGAGCCAAAACACACAAAAAACAATAATAAACTCTTGCAAAAACACACCAAATGAAGCCCTTGTAACACAATTACAATCTTTGAATGAAATTTCCATTGGAGATGTAATGTCCCCTTTTTAGTGTGATCTTGTTTTGTGATGGTTAGCCTATTATTTTGATCCTCATAGGCTGAAAAGATCTAGTTAGGGGGTCAGTGGCTATTTTGGTGGGTTTTGACATTTCCACCCCTTCAGTTTAGTGTTGGGCTTAGTTTAGGCCTTTGCAGTTCAGTGTTTGCCAGCTTCTAATGACACGTTAAAACACTAAGAATTGAGGGAGATATTAATATTTCAATGGTTGGGTATTTTATCATCTATTGAGATATTATAAAGTTATTATTTGACTTTATAACATATTAAATCTCACTTGAAATATTTGTACTTTATGATTTAAATGTTAAAGTGAATATTTAAACTCACTTAAATCATTTATTTGGGCACCCAACCATGGAAAAGGTATTAAATATATTTTAAATGTATTTTAATGGAAAAGTGGCGTCACTTCTTGGAAGTCATGCCCTTTTGAGGTTATAAGGAAAATGAAGCAAATCGACCTCATTATGTTATGATTATTTGACTTTTCTTCAAAACCTTTTTGTGATTTTTGTCTGAGGGCAAGGGTTTCAAGATTTTTTCATTGGAGAGCGACAATTCTTCATTGATATGTAATTGTGAGACTATGAAATACCAGTTGAATGGTTGCTATTGAGGGAGCTTCATACAAGAGTTCATATGTGCTTACATCTGATATTTTTGTTTAGTATTTACCAATTTCCAATAAGGAAGAGGGTTTCTTCATCAGGGATGCCATCTTCATCCAGTTTCTAGCTTTCAAATAAGAGATTCCATCATCTTGCAAAGGTCATACCATTGTATTGGAAGGTGTGTCACCTAGGGATAGGCATGTGAAGTAAGAGGCTAAAATGCCTCTCTTTTGGCTCCTATCTAGATTCCATCCTAGGCATCCAACCTTCTCAACATCTTTTCTCCAATTTTTGTGTGGGAAAAAGTAAACCCAGGATCCAAGCGTGGGTTTTTGTCAGTTCCAACATATCTTGCCTGACATGTTCAAATTCATCTTATTTAATTATTTTGGAGGTTTTCGGGTATGTTGTTTACATGCAATCTCTTTGTATGAATTTCCAGATCTTCAATAATACTGTAGTTGTTCCAGAATTCCTTTTTTTAGTTTACTTCCATTTTTATGCTTGGCATACCTACTTCTATCTAAAATTCTTCTTAAAACATTCAAAAATACAAAAACAAGTCAGTAGAAGTCAGAGGTTGAGTTGGAGCCAGTTGGGCTCATCACTAGAGACCTATAAACACACTGCCTACAAGTCTCTATCTCCCTAGTTTATCAGCCTGGAAGATAACTCCTTCAATGATTTCTCAACCTCTAAAGAAGAAAGCATAAGCCTATAAAATGCATTAAAAAATCCTTGTACATACAAAATGACCAATATTTATAGACTCTTGATCATCTAAAAACTTCTACCAAACATTGGATTCAAGTCCAAATATTCCTCCCCAATTTTAGACACTTACAAAAGTCATAAAATGCATTATAACACCTTTAAATTTGACCTTTCATATTATACCACTTACAAGGCATATTTTGACAACTCAAAATGCATATTTTGAGGCACTTACATGAGGTTAAAGTGTTGTCACCACTAAATATTTAATATTTATTTGAACTTTAAATAAAAATTCCACCAGGAGAAAATAAGTATTAAATAATATTGTATTCTAATGTTGTCCTGATACCTTTTTCTTAATATTTTTGGATAATAGAAACTTACTATTTTTAGTATGTACTCCTTTAGAAAAAAAGGGACATGACGAGTCCTCCCTTCCCAAATATTGCTTTTCCTCAAGCAATTTCTACTATGATGCTTCAAAATTATGTTATACTGCACATAAAGTCTTGATCCAATACTTGTGAGATGTTGCATTACCTGCCATAGAACACTATGCAAACCTAATAGCTCAAAATTCTTTGTGACAATACCATGAAACCAATAAGAATATTCATGTAAATATTTGATATATTCTCTCCAATTCCCAATCTGGATGACATCTTCTCCAAGAAATTTTGTAAACTCACCAAATGCTTCCCATTGAATATATGTGCTATTATGTAATAAACAAAAATTGCAACTTCTCTCAATAATGTAAATTTGGTTTGTGCTGCTATTAGGAATATTATAAAATTTATTGCATCCTCTATAACATTAAGTACATATTTGGGAATTAACAATTGCCTCCAACTCCAAAATACTGAAATATACATAGCTGAAATGTGTTGGCTCTTTTAAAATTCCAACTAGATCATCAATGCAGCCTATGGATTTTCTAGTTCCAATAGTTAGCAACCTTAAAGAGGGTTGGCCAACGAACGAGAGAAAGCAATTTAGCTTTCCTCCTACACTTTGGGTTCTACAATACCTGGGAGGGTGATCCTACAATGTACTTACACTATTTTCTCATAAGACATGAATGTACATTGCATATTAAATAGATACACTCCCATACATTGACTCAACAAGTGACAATCTGCAAAGAACTGGAAAATCCCTTACACCATTATAACTTGGAGTAGAGAATGGATGATTGGGAGGACAATTGTGATATCTATAACCATACTAAAGGTAAATTTATTTAAATTAATGGTTCTTTGATATGATCTAGTTGACTTGATATATTTGAATTTACTCAATGTACAAAATCAATGCATTATCCTAGGGTGATAGGGTCAAATTCACAATACACTATAATGCGATACTAAAGAATTCAATTTTTATAAGCCATTATGGATTTTCATTACAAATTCATAACTCAAAATTTTCCCATACAAAACATACTTAAAGATCCTATTGACTAACTCATAAATCCATGATTGCATTAAAGCATTTTAATCAACTACTTGAATTGAAGCAACAATGCAAACACACATCCAATTACGCAAACAAGAGACCAATAAGACAATCCTTGATTATTTCATTGTTGATTTATGAACATATACATAGGAGACAATTTGCATGAAATTTTCCATTATCGATTCTCAAATGTTGTAATTGTTGCAAAACATTTAATCTAACTGTGAATACAAACTCATACCCTAAGACTCAACAAAAATCCTATATCCATTATGTGCTTATGCTCAAAAGAAACTTCTCTATGACTATCTGAGATCAACCAAACCTTCAAAAACCCCATACAATATCCTTGAAATCCCTTTTATATGATCAAGGCAGCATACAAGCATTAGGCTATTGGCTAATTACATTTCATTTCATCCTATATTTGAAATATATTTCACTTCATTTCAATCCCAAGCAGTTATATTGCACTTTGAAGAAAAATAGGGGGAATACACAAGAAGACAAAACTTGTAAAAGCTTGTGGAGCTTGTATCCTCATTGCTCAAGAATTCTACGCCACCATCCATTCAACAAGAAGCATGAACCATGAGAGAAAAGGAAAATAGAGCAAAAGGAAAGGATTGGTTGGGTTGTCGCATGCATTTTTCATATTGAGAGGATATAGATTTCCTCTTTGCATAAATATTACAAAGGTATGATCTGTACTATACTCAACCATGCTCTATATCCTCTTCACCACCTTTTATGGCTTACTCAACATATTTTTCCAGCCAATATTTATATTCATCCTTAGTGGTCCAATCAATATCAAGCAATTTATGCACCTTTGTATTGTATGCATTGTACCTTGCATCAATTGCAACTCTGGCTTCTTTCACAAAGGTTTCCATGTATGTTTGGATTCTGATGAGAGTGTCAATAATTCCATTCAAGACAGTTAGGTCCAATTTGTCATCAACATATCTTATTCATGGAATTGTAGCAATTTGACACTTGAAAAATTCCCTCCATGGTGCATACTCCATGAGTGTGTCATCTTCATTAAGAATCTTGGGCATACCACACTCCTCCATACCCCTAAAGGCCTTGATTTTACCTTGTAACTACCCTCCAATTCATTCATGAGAACCTATGACTTCACCAATCATCTCAATTCCCTTTATGATATCAGGGAGGTTTGCTGGACCTTCAGGGTCATCCTTTGTATTAGCTTGTATCTCCCTTAAACTATTTGATCTACTGCTCCACTTATTCCAAGTATTCTGGAAAGCCTCTTGAACATGTTGGAATCTTTCAAAAGCCTCATGTATACCCTTATATGTTGACCATGTATCTTCTGCTTTAAGGGCTGCCTTTTTCAATCTATAGCATAAAATCTCATCAACCATTCCCTTTGTGATCTTATTCATATCCCCTTGGAGATTGATATTTTCAAACTTGGTTGTTTGGAATTCATTCTTCTAAGCAATGATTCTTGACTTGAAAATTTTCTTTTCCTGCAATGAGGTGCTAGCCGAAGAAGTAGGTAGGGTTTTATGATCTACACTAACTGCAGTAGCCTTTAACTTATTGTATTCCTCAACCAATTTCTTATGCTTTTCCAACAATTTGATGTACCTGGCCTAAGAGATTTATGCAGTTTCCACACTCAGCATGACTATGTGCATTTTCAATCTTGTAGCTTGTGGGGTTGTCATTTCTAAAGTCCTTACTATTATCAAATCTCCTTAGAGGCCAGTCATTGTCCTATTGAGTCTACATCTTCCTAAATCTAGTGTCAATTTCCAAATAGCCAACACATGTAGCCTAGGACTAAACCCTGAAGCAAAAGTTATTTCATCAAAAGTTTCATCTGATACCACAACACTTGGATCATTTCTAATTGCATCCAAAACAATTATCGATGACAAGCTCCAGTTAGGCATCACTATCATCCCCCATTGTCCTTGACCAATCTCATGGCTTCCACAAGATTCATTTTTGTAATCTCATGAATGATTTCTTCTTCATCCTTCTTTTTGACTTCCTCTAGTTGGGAAGGGTCTACTCCCTCTTGAGCCTTATGTATCCTGTCATTTATTTCCCGAGCCTTGAGCTCAGCCATGTACTCCCTGAATTCTCTTGTTGTCACAAAAGAGTCATCTTCTAGAAACTTAGTACATGCTAGTACCCTTGCATCATTATCTCAGCTTTCATCATATTCCCAAGGTACTATCCTATCATCTGGGACAAAAGGTTCCATTACATTTCCAACATCAGGGTGTGAAAATTTAGATTCTACTCCCTGTTCAACAGGCCCTGATTCAGTGGATGGTTGTTACACATTTTCCTCAACATCCTGTGCTTCATCAATATTCATGGCAGGCAACTCCATAACAGGAGTGTCCTCTACATCCATTGGTAGTTGTTCTTCTAGTGTTGTGGGCTCTTTTGGTTGACCACTAACTTTTGTTAAATGCTATTGTAGAGCCCCTTGAGCCAATTGTTGTGCTTGTTCCACCTTCTCCTTGAGAAAGTGCCATCCATGAAATCATTGAGGATCAATTCCATCATTTTATATTTATCAGTGATGTGTTTATAAGGGCTTTCATAGTGAGAACTATGAGTAAAATCCCTATGCTCAACTTCAACAATTTTCAACCAAATCCTTTCTCTATCCTTGACAACAGAAGATGTTGGAAAGTTCTTTATCACATCTTCCTTGAAGTAAAATTCATGAGGTCCATATCCAGAAATTGGCCTCTTTATCTTTTCTTTGTTGATATATCCTTCTGGATCAAATTTTGTAATAGAGACTACTTTCATTCTCAGGTTACTAACTATTATACCAAACATCTTATATTCCTCCTTTTCCAATACAAAAAAATATTCAAAGGAGACATTTGATGCAATGATGGAGGCCTTTTGAATAGCCTAAATTTCTCTGCATTAGAGCGGTCCATTTGCCACATTATCTCAATGAAGGCCAACCTATCAGAAACAAACCTAGGTAATATATGTGGTGCCACTACAGTTCCATAACATCTGATGACCATACAATCCTCATATAGATACCAATCTCCCCAATTGCACTTATAATTTGGGTCATCACCAAATTATTTTGGTCTCAACAATGCCTGAATCGTTATAGAAATCCTCTCAACAGGTGCAACACCCATTTGTACCAAAATGGTGTGTTTTATGGTATTATAGAATCCAACATAATTTGAGTTAGGACAATGTAGATCCCAAATATGTGTCGATATTTGAATAGGAAATTTATTATTCCTCTCAATTGCTTGTCTCAATCTCATGGCCTTGCCAAAAACTTCTTATCCCTAATATAATATCATATGCATTAATAATGAATAGTGCTTGAATGTCAATGGCATTCTCCTCTTCTTTAACCTTTCCAAATCATAGTGCAGTTGTTCTGCAACTCTGTGAGCATAGGCGAACCATGTATGCTTATTTCTATGTTGAATATCTACAATTATAAACAGCAGGGGTGATGTTATCCTTTCGTCACACCTTACTCCAAGCACATGACATAACATATAATATGTGTATTTGAAATAGTTTGCAAACTCTTCACAGTCCAATGGTTCAACCTCTTTGAGTGCAAACAAGGTACCCTTCTCTCATCTATGTCTTGGTATTTCATCCTTTCGGAGGGCCACCTTATGCTTGACATATTTCTTCTACAATTTTTTCAAAATTATTCCTTTCACCGGCATCAAGTTTAATTCTAAAAACCTCTACAACTTTACTTTCCTTTATTTCTAGAATGCTCTGGACCTCGGTGTCCGTAATTACCCTATTTATGTCATCATATCTATCTGCAAGGCGCAAAATTAAGTCCACCTCAACAAAAACATTGGGGACAACCAATTTTCCTAAATTAGAGCCCCAAAATTTTTTGCCAGGATGTGCATCTCTCCTTGTAAAAGCATATATGAACAATTCCCATCTAGTGTCTAGCACAACAATGTCATCAATTCCCTCTGCAAGGTCCTTGAAATTGGTAGTTAGGATTCTTTCCCCTGTAGCTTTCCTACCACTTTCCTGAACGTTTGGCAGTTGGAATTTATCCATGGATCGGGTGTAGTCATTAGGATAACCCTTTTTCTTCTTTTTTGCTTCAAATATTTGGGGTGGGTCATGGGAGACCTTCTACTTTTTCTTCTTGGGTACAGGTTTCGAAGACAGCGAATCACCAAGTTGGCTCATTTTAGATTCCTTAGGGTTTTACTTAGTTTAAAAGTAAACTGGTTTGGGGTTGCTACCCTAGTGTTTACAGCTCAAACTCAAATTCAAAAATGATTCTGCCTAATTAGGAAATTGCATTTAATCAACATAAGCCAAAAAACCTACTTAACCCTTGAAAATAATTCAGACATTCTAGTACAACACCAATTTTTGCAGAATAACAAAGGAAACTAATGGGATTTATGATAGTAACTTACCCGATAACAACTCCTTCAGCTTAGGCTCTAGTTTCTCCAAGCTCCCTCAGGTCCTCAGGCGTTCAACTTAGATGAAGACACAAAATGTAAACCCATTTCTATGAGTTTAGTTGAGTACACATACCATTAATGGTGCAAGAAATCTTGTGCAAGTGAACAATTATTCCTCAGGTCAGCCATTCCTATTTGAATTCAAACCATTGATGCACTTAGATAAAAAAACTCATCCAACGGTTCACACTGTTTCCTACTCTCCATGGGGCCCTACTGACAATTTGGTATGTAATCAATGGGCTAAGCACCTACCACCCGTAATTCCCCACACTTTGATGAGTATCACCCTTCACATGTTTCCGCTCCACATTGGGATCTCATCAAGCGATGGCTAGGAGGCCAACAATGAGACATCAGCCTTTGATCTTGAGCATGAAGGGGACTTAACTGAACATTAGAACTCTATCTCCCATCACGTGTCCAAGGTTCATTAATTAATCCCAACTCATGATAGACCAAAGCCACACAATGGGAAGTGTGCCATAGAAAAATGGCCCCTTGTAATTTTCATGACCTTTTAGTTCTTGTTTCACGGTGTTGGAACTATGTTACTTTGATTTTATGTTGTAACATAGCTTGAATATGCTTATTTAGGTACTAAAATTCAAAGAACGACGTCTTGTGAAGGTGTTGTGAAGTGTTGTAAGATATTTCTACATTCTTCTAGACTCTATTTAATGAAATTCACCTAAAAATCACCTTTTAA
The DNA here is from genome assembly GCA_007258455.2 of Sequoia sempervirens. Classification (NCBI taxonomy): domain Eukaryota; kingdom Viridiplantae; phylum Streptophyta; class Pinopsida; order Cupressales; family Cupressaceae; genus Sequoia; species Sequoia sempervirens. The sequence continues at coordinate 344,757,812 of VDFB02047230.1, read as the reverse complement.
TTCATCATTAATTCCTATTTTAAAGTGTTGTAAAGTCTTGTAACAAGATTTCACACTTTTCTAGGCACATCTTCATTATTTATACCTTTCTCATGCTTTATTTTGTCTCTTTATGCCCTGAAATGACTTAATTAAATGTATTTTTGAATGTTATCTTGACAAACAACATTGAATACAACATTTTTCCTAACACATGGTTTTAGGTCCTAGGTGGGACCCATTCACCATGGGTGGCGAATGAGTCCCCCTTGGCCCCAAATTCAAAATATTTCAAATTTGCTTTTGGGATTTTATTCAAAATCACTTCATGCTCGCCTATGATGAGGTACAAACGGATTCTAAGGCATAAGATTTGTATAAATAAGTGATTTTCACCTCATTTTACATCTCCTACAATCTCACAACACATTCAAGCAATATTTCCCACAATCTCACTCATTCAAGCACTTTACATCAACAATTCAAGCACTATTCAAGCACTTTGAAGCAGCCATTGACATTACTTTAGATTTTCATTATGAAGGGCTAGGTAAGTTGATAGAATTTGCATGATATTAGTTTATCTTTCTCCTTCATTTCATTATCTTTTCAAGGGTTTAATTACCAAAAGTGGGGTTTGACCAAGGAAAACCCTATTCACTAACCCCTAATCATTTTTCCCCTATTGCTTGTTTGTTTGTAGCCTTTTGTTTGTAGATTTGACAGGGTGTTAGGTGTTGAAGATTGATTTTCATGTCAACTAGGTGCTTCAAGTCAACTTGAGTCAAATTGAAGCTTGGAGAGAGTTATTTGTCTATTTTTTGTAGATTTGACTTTGGTAACTCGACAAGCAGACATTGCAAGATCTGGTGTTGCACAGTTGTCTACTAGTTTTTTAGAAATTTTGGAGAGGAATGATTCACCACTTGTGGCGAATGAGTCCCACCTTAGGACTAGAAACTTGAGTTAAATTGCCAGATTTTAGATCTTGACAGACAAAAACCAGCTCCCAACAATTTTTCATTAGTTGGTGGACTGATTCACAACCCTAGGCAACTGAGTCCCACTGTGAAAAATTAGTGAGTTTCATCAGCATCCAAAATACTCTAGATTCTTCACATTTAATCCAGGTGCACTCATATTTAACTCTTTTCTTTTTGTTTTGCATAATTTCTCCATTTACATAGTTGTTTGCATATCACAATGTGTTTTCAAACATAGCTTTAATTACACTTTTGTATTAATTTTCATTCATCTGATTAGTCCACTGCATTTAGTTAAGTTAATTTACATTAAACAACATCAAGCATACATCCTAATTTGAGTGATACATTAGCATTTTTGGCCCTATCTCTCTCCTTTTAGGTGAAAAACCCTAGAAGTGCAAGAGTAGTCCATAGGGTCCCAAAAATCTATGTTTCATTTTGGTGAACCCGACTTTTGAACGCTTTAGATTTCTAATTTCATTTACATATTACATCCTAGTTCTCATTTTCATTAGCATTCAATTAGGACATTGATTTGTTATTGCATTCTAGGACTTTTTCATTTTGCATTAGTGAAACCATCATTTAGATTTCATTTTTGCATTCAACTTAATTGAAAAAAGAAAAAATCTGAATTTTTCATTTGTCATTTCATTCTGTAGAGCATTTAAATCATCATTAAATTTTTGAAAATCACTAAAAAACCTCATACTGGGACTCATTTGCCACCCAGGGCAAATAAGTCCCTCTACAGTTTTTAGACAACATTTATGTACTTTTTATGGCATTTTCCAACATTTTTGTTCTCTGTAGTTTGATCTCTCTTATAGTTAGCATATTTTATGTTATTTTCATTTTAGAAATCTTAGATTGGTTTGCATTTCCATCCACCCATCCTTTTTGGTACTTGCATGAGTGTTTGGTGCCCCGTTGATAATACTTTAGTGAGAAGAAGTTCTAGACTCATGGCTTCCCATGATAACACTTTCATTGTGGACCTTGGGATCTCATGAGTTCCTACTCCTAGTATGGACAATGGTGCATTAGGCACTGAAAATACCACTTCCATGCCTTCACCTTTCCATCCCATGCATGTTGACAACCAAAAAAATTCCCTTCCTCAAGAAAAGGTCATTAATATTCATGAGGACTTTGCACATTTACAACAATATTTGTCACTTGAAAACATTTCCACCACTCCCATACTCGCTATTGAGAACCTTCATCGCTTAATTGAGAGTGATGATGGCTTGCAAGTGATGAAGAAAATTGTTGAGATTTATAATAAACATGCCTCTTCTAATGCCCACTCCGCAAACATTCCTATCAGCCAAGGAGCACCTCAGGTTCCCCCCTTCAACCATAGCATCCATACCAACTTATACCCATCCACAAGTCCACACAACTCTACATCAGGCTACTTTTTTCCCGATTTCCACTAGCATTCCTACTTCTTTTGTGGCATTGCAATCCCTTCTACCACTTTCACACCTCTTAACATTCCTTTCACTTCCCCCAACATCACTTACACTCCATCACCATTTTCCCTTCCACCTCAACCCACATACCCCGATCCTCTTCTTACACAACTTCTCACTACCATTTCATTTATGCAATATCAAATTTCCAACATCAATCAAGGTCAAACCATTCCAACCACATATCATGTCCGTAGTAGTCCCTTATCCTTAGAAATATTATGTACCCTGATGCCACAAGGGATCGAAATTCCTCAGTTTGAGAAATATGAAGGAAAAGGAGATCCTATCAACCATATTAATGCTTATACAACTTTGTCTAGTGATTTTTTCCTTGACAATAAAATTTTAGCAAAACTTTTTCCCAGGACCTTGAAAGATGCTGCCTTAGAATGGTTTTCCAACTTTCCCAATCATTACATCCGTTCATTCAATGAATTGGTGGATTCTTTCATTATTAACTTTCAAGTTCACATGGCACCTAAAAAGACAATGTCCAACCTTATGAGATGTAGAAAAAACACGGATGAAAAAGTGATAGATTTCATTTCACACTACCAATCCTTATATGATCAAATTGATGTCAAGATTCTCAATGCACATCTGCAAAAAATGTTTATCAAAAAATTGTAGGCCAACCTTCAAGATAAAATCACCATGATGAAATTCCCTTCATTCATGCATTTATGTACAACCTTATGTGACTACCAAAATTTGGTTTCAAGTCATGATTTGCAATCCATTTCTAGCCAAGTTGACAAACCAGAACACACCAATCACAACCAAAACAACACACAACACTTCCACAAACCTTATAGAGGATTTTTACAGTTTAATCTGCCTCCTCAACCACAACTACAAAAAAACTCAACAAGTTCAAAATTTAATGGCCGCTACTAAGGAAGTCGTGCCTTTTCATTACGAAGATTCGAACAGACAATTCACTCCTTAACCTGATACTCCCCATCACACAATGAACCAGTTAATTAAAAAATGCATGATCACCTTGCCACCTATTTTCCCACTTGATCCAAATTAGCTATTACCCCATACCTTCAAACCTAATGCTTATTTCCATTTTCATCGTTAAAATGGCCACAACACCGAACATTGTAAGCGTCTTAAACATTTAGTTGAAGACCTCATTGATTCAGGTGAATTGACCATTGTGGGTGTTAATGATAAAGGCAATAAGTATGTTGCACCCCCTAACCATAATTTACAAATTTTCACCAATCCCATGCTGAAACACACTACCTCGTTTGTCAAGGCTAGTGAACCTTCCAAGCCTGATGTAATGAATATTGATACAAATAATGAACAACATGATACAACTCCTATTGTTACCCAAGCTAGTCCTATGTATAACCTTGTGGCTATGATAGACATTATCCCTCATAAGGGCCAAACCACCAAATCACTTGATATTACTTTTTCTACTAAAGACATACTACAAAAGCTTCCTGATAGTCCTCTCTACATAGCTGGTAGAAACTATGATAAGCCCACTAATGGGATATTAGTAGATCCCACTTGTGGTGTGAACGTGATCACAAAAGAGTTTTTTGTATTACATGAACTATATCAAGATGATTACAATAAACCCACTGCATGGATTAAAACAAATAATGGTTTTGCATGCCCTACAATTGGATCGATTGTGCTACCCTTACAAATAGGACCTAAAACTTTGGAGGTAACATTTTCAATTATTCCATAATTTGACTAGTTTCGTTTGCAGCTAGGCCTCCCTTGGCTTCGCTCAATGAAAGCGGTCCAATCATTTGTTCATAAGTGCTTGAAGTTTCCACATGACAATGAGATGGTCACCATATACCATAGTGGCTTTAATCCTTTATCTTCCAAAGGCAACTTCTCCTTAGAAGCCTTTTGGCCTAAACCCATGGAACCTATCAGTCCTCACAAGGACTTCTTTTTTAGAGCCTATGAGAAGTTTAAAGCCAAAAAGATAGCTGAATTATCTCTTCATAACTCATCCCAATCCACTTCCATACCTCCTATCATAGACGAAACCATGCTTCAACTTGAATTTTACATTGAGCATCCCATCCAACCTCTTGAACAACCAACTTTTGACACTTCCCTGCCATCATTTAAACAACGAAGGGAAAATGAAACCACTCATGTCGTGCCTCCTCGCCTTAAACAAGTATACAAAGCAAAGGAGAAAGTGATTGATCTGTCCTCTTCAGTTTCTTTTGTTCTTCCTTCTTTAGAAACAGAAGAACCTATGATGACTCAATCCACTCTTACACCTCAACAACTCCAACAAAGAATTAAATGGAACCACAATGCTAGGGAACAAAGGCACCGTCGACTCCTTGCTCATCAATCTTGCATAGAAGACAATAAAGAAAATCAACCTTTACCTTTGATAGAAGTAATAGATGACCACCCTCCTTCTCCTGACCTACCACAAGATAGTCCAGTGCAACAATCATAACACATTGAACTAATCCAACAACCTCCACTTTTGATACATCCATATTTAGAAATCACCCTTTGTCCCCCTATTTTCATTAATCTTGATGATGATAATGATGTTAATGACGATGTGGAAATTTCCAAAATCAATGAAGAAGTGCATAATGATTTAAATTATTTATTTTCATCCACAATGAGCTTAAATGATACATCCTCTCCACCAAGTGAAGAACCTTGTACAACTCTAGTTCAGCGCTTGCAATTCTTCCTTTGGATAGTCAACCGCCCTCACATTACTCTGAACATGATTGGGAGGTGGATGACCTGTTAGATGGTTGACTTGCATTCGCCTAACTTTCCTTTTGACTTTTTCTTTCTATTTTTTCTTTTCATGTGCATATTGTGTGTTTGATGTTCCCTCTCTTTGTACACTTCTATTTGTACCTCTACCCTTCTATTTGTTGTGCATTGTCTTTTTCTCTTTTTTTGTGTTTTCCATTTGAGGATGATGCAAAGCATAGAGACGCCCTATGTATCTTCCATGTTAACCCAAAAGGTCCTTGTCTTTTTCTCCTTTTTTTTTGTGTTCTCCTTTTGGGGATGACACAAAGCATAGAGATGCCCTATGTCTCTTCCATGTTGATCCAAAATGTCCTTGTCTTTTTCTCTTTTTGTTTTGTGTTCTCCTTTTGGGGATGATGCAAAGCATAGAGACTCCCTATGTATCTTCCATGTTGACCCACAAGGTCTTTGTCTTTTTTTCTTTTTTGTTTTATGTTTTCCTTTTGGGGATGACATAAGGAATTGAGACTGAAATGTCTCCTTCATGTTCGAACCTAAAAGATTTTTCATTTTCTTTCACCTTTTCATTTTCTTTTTAGCTTGTGCTTTCCTTTTCAGGATGATGCAAAGCATTGAGACCACAATGTCTCTTCCATTTTGACTCAAAACCGACTTAATTTTCCTTTGTTTTCGCTCTCTTTGTGTCATTCTTCCAGTTCTATGTGCTTTGGGGAATGATGACAGTTCTGAGCTCTTTCATACAAAAACATTGTAGCAACGAACATACTGATCCCAAATCCATAGACCCCTTATGTTTTTGGTGCATTTTATTTTCTGGGGACAACTCCCTTTTCTCTTCTTTTCCTTTTCCTTTTCCTTGACATTACGCAAGCTAACTTTGAAACATATGACTTGGTATAGGGATTTCCAAGTTGGCTCACATGTCTTGTTTTCTTTTTTCTTTTTCTTTTCTTCTCTACTTTAAAGAAATTTCTCATAGAACAATGTGTAGCAATTCCTTTAAAGTGGGGGGTATACATTACCATTATTTAATTTTGCACTCTTGGTTCCTAACGTAGCCTTGTTGTTTATATGACATGTTTATCACTTTGTGGATGTCATTGGGTGTGATGTCCTTCATAAGTGTGATCTATCTTAGCATATTACATTCCTCTTTGTGGCTTGATGTGGCACATTACATCCCCTAAGTTTTGAATATACTATTCTTTGATTGGTGCTCTCTTGGATACATTAGGCACAATGTTCCCTAAGTGACTAACCTTACATAAACTTAACAAGACTCCTTGAACATCTTTAACATTTTTGCATTTTACCTTTTTTCCACCTTGCATAACGCAACTTGCATGATTTTGGTACCTTTTCTTTTTGTTTATAACATCTGTTTCCTTGTGGCACCTTGTTAAAGTTATCAGGTGGTATAACTTTGGCATGGTTGAGTAGGAAGCCCAACTAGCAGCATGAATTTTCCCCATAGCCACTTTTCTATTTGTTTGTGAGTGCATACCAACTAGGGTATGTATCTTACCTTTTTGGGCCTTCTCACCCCACAGACAACCTAAATTTTTGTGTCCCTAGGGTGAGTGCACATTCTCTTTTTCAAACAATCAACCTAGATATAATCCACAACTAGTTGGATTGATGACTGAAGCTTCATCCAATTCATCTCAACACTTGTGTGTTCCTTTGTTCTTATGTTTATTTTTCCATGGGATCTTCATATTGGGGGCTTGATCATCCCTCTTGATCGTTGTATTCCATCTTGCTAACGTAACTGCACTTGAACCCCCTCCTTGATGTTCATGGCTACTTTAGTGTGAGTTTGATTCAAAGTAGGTTCATCCTCTCACTAAAGTGGGGGCTAAATGTGCCATAGAAAAATGGCCCCTTGTCATTTTCATGGCCTTTTAGGTCTTGTTTCACAGTGTTGGAACTATGTTGCTTTGATTTTATGTTGTAACATGGCTTGAACATGCTTATTTAGGTATGAAAATTCAAAGAATGACGTCTTGTGAAGTGTTGTAAGACATTTCTACATTCTTCTAGACTTTATTTAATGAAATTCACCTAAAATCACCATTTTATTCATCATCAAGTCCTATTTTGAAGTGTTGTAAAGTCATGTAACAAGATTTCACACTTTTCTAGGGACATATTCACTATTTACACCTTTCTCATGCTTTATTTTGTCTTTTTATGCCCTCAAATGACTTAATTAAGTGTATTTTTGAATGTTATCCTGACAAACAATATTAAATACAACATTTTCCTAACACATGTTTTTAGGTCCTAGGTGGGACCCATTCACCATGGGTGGCGAATGAGTCCCCCTTGGCCCCAAATTCAAAATATTTCAAATTTCCTTTCCAGATTTTATTCAAAATCACTTCATGTTGGCCTGTGATGAGGTATGAATGGATACTAAGGCACAAGATTTGTATAAATAAGTGATTTTCACATCATTTTACATCTCCTACAATCTCCTAACACATTCAAGCAATCTTTCCCACAATCTCACTCATTCAAGCACTTTACGTCAACAATTCAAGCACTATTTAAGGACTTTGAAGCAACCATTGACATTACTTCAGATTTGCATTATCAAGGGTTAGGTAAATTGATAGCACTTGCATGTTATTAGTTTATCTTTTTCCTTCATTTCATTATCTTTTCAAGGGTTTAATTACCAAAAGTGGGGTTTGACCAAGGCAAACCCCTATTCACTAACCCCTAATCATTTTTCCCTTATTGCTTTTTTTTTTGGTAGCCTTTTGTTTGTAGATTTGAAAGGTTGTTAGGTGTTGAATATTTATTTTCATGTCAAATAGGTGGTTCAAGTCAACTTGAGTCAAATTGAAGCTTGGAGAGAGTTATTTGTCTATTTTCTATAGATTTGACTTTGGCAACCCAACAAGCAGACATTCCAAGATCTGGTGTTGCAAAGTTGTCTCCTGGGTTTTTAGAAATTTGGGAGAGGAATGATTCACCACCTGTGGCCAATAAGTCCCACCTTAGGATTGGAAACTTGAGTTTTGTCAAATTTCAGATCTCGATAGACAAAAACTAGCTCTTGGTAGTTTTTCATCAGTTGGTGGACTGATTCGCCACCCTAGGAAAATAAGTCCCACTGTGAAAAATTAGTGAATTTCATTAGAATCCAAAATACTCCATAATCTTCACATTTCATCCTTGTGCACTCAGATTTAACTTTGTTCTTTCTATTTTGCATAATTTCTCCATTTACATAGTTGTTTGCATATCATAATGTGTTTTCAAACATAGCTTATTAATTTTCATTCATCTAGATTAGTCCATTGCATTTAGTTAAGTTAATTTACATTAAAAAACATTGCATACATCCTAATTTGAGTGATACATTAGCATTTTGGCCCTATCCCTCTCCTTTTAGGTGAAAAACCCTAGAAGTGCAAGAGTAGTCTATAGGGTCCCAAAAAGCTATGTTTTAGGAATATATTTTTCCCATCGGCGGTCGCGGGTTTTTTCTAGAAAAGAAAAATGTAACTGACGATAGTACAAGGGCCAATGATGGGTCAAGACCTTAACCGCATCGCTCATCGTGTGTTACCTTCTCAAAATAACAACAAAAAATGTGATAGGCAATGAACAAAGAGCCAAAGGATAGACATTACAATGCTTATTATGGGTTTGAAGAAATATTTAGCTTAACAACACGTGATGGCTTAGATGCCAATGATAAGTAACAAAGGGAAAAATTAAGTAATACTGAAGGCATGTGTGTAAAAGTTATTCATAAAGAGGAACCTGCTAGACTTACCTGGTGACTAAGATGTTGGGGCCTATTAGAGAATGATGAAAAAATCCATGTGATGACACTTAGAAGACTGGTAAATTGGTTGAACCGGTCAATGTGAGAGCATAAAAAATAAAGGATGACCAAGGGTAACAAGATAAATAAAACTCCTAAACCCTAAACCCAAATGTTAAAAGATATGAGCAACCAACAACATGACTATGAAGTCAATGGAACCATGAAAATTTTATGGGTTCCACCAGTGGCTCTGACTGGGGATGTATGCCCCCTGTAGGCATAGAAAGATCTCAGATCTTAGGTTGGGTAGACTAAGCATACAAGGGCCAAAAGAAACCAAGAGCTTGTCCGGACAAGACAAGTAGACGCAATAGAAAAGAAACACAACAAACCTATTCACAAAATTTACAAGAATATACATTGTACATGGAAAATAACCCATTTCAGGAGAAATAGGGTTTCAAGAACTATCCGTGTACTAGCAGTTCAAGAACTTCACCTGTTAGTGATTGCAAAAAATATGAATCTTTACCATGCAAATCAACAATCAAGTAAGGACCCAGCCATAAAGGATCAAACTTCCCATGTCTACGTTTATCCTCCATCCTGACATTCCAGATTAGAACCATACTTACCAACTCAAACTTTCTCTCAACAACCTTCTTTTCATAAAAATGCTTCACTTGTAATTGCAACTTCTCATTTCTTTTATGAGCTTCTCTTCTAGTTTCCTCAAGATCAATCAATTCATCCATCCTTTGTTTCATTTCATCACAAATGTCACTCTTGTATTCCTGAACAAATTTATACATTTTTATCAAATTATTGTGTGGTATTCTCGCTTCCACTCCATATACTAGGTTGAAAGGGGACTATCCAATGGCCTTTTACATAATAGTTCTATTAGTCTAGAGTGCTAACTGCAATCTTGAGTTCCAAGCTTTCTTATTTTTCTTGATTACTTTCTTAATGCTCTTCATAAGGCTCTTATTGTTTGACTCAACTTGCCCATTCCATTGGGGATAGTATGGGGATGAATAAGATACATTTATACCATGTTGGTTGTATAAGTCCACAAATTATTTAGATCTAAAACACTTGACATTATCAGAGACAATTCTCTCTGGGACATCGAATCTACTCAAGATATTATTCATCAGAAAGTCGATAACCACTTTGTTGGTTGCTTTCCTAGTAGGAATAGGTTCAACCGACTTTATGAAATAGTCAATTGCAACCAGGATCTAGGCATGTCCTCCACTGGACTTCACATAGATCTCTCCTACAAAATCAACGCCCCATTGTTAGAAAGGAGTTTTTGTAGATACTGATCTGAGCAGAAGATTCCCAAAAAAATTTAGCTTGCTAGTGAATCTCTGGAAAGCATCACACTTCTTAACATACCTATGGGCATCCTTGAATACTATAGACCACCAAAATCCTACTCTTGATATTTTATGAGCAGTTGTCTTGGCCATGTAATGGCCTCCACAAGCCCCTTTATGCATCTCAGTTAAATGGTCTTCTACTTGGTCACCATCCACACAGCTAAGCAACACTCCTTTGGGGCTTCTCCACCAGAGTTCACCATCAATGATAACATATTTGATTGCTTACAACTTTAGAGTTCTCCTTTCATTATTTGGCATGCCTTCTGGGCATTGCATGGTTTGCAAGTATTCTACAATTCTCATGTACCACCCACAAGTTTGCATATTACACATGGGTGCAACTTTTTCATGTTGAACTTTGTTTATTTGATTTGCCTCTAGGTTGGTTTCAGCCATCAATTTGGGTAGACCCTGGCCTCTCACCAGCTTGGTGATTTGAATGTCAATGTTGAACTCTTGGATTCTATTAATCCACCTGCATCGATGCCCTATAGTCTCTTGTTGGGTTAAGATATTTTTGACCACTGCTATAGGGACATATGCTACAATCATAGATCCAATCAAGTATGGTCTAAAATCTTTAACAACCTTCACTAGGGAATATGCTTTCTTCTTTGTGACATCATATATAAGTTCAACAGCCTGCAATGAATTTCCAAAGAAAGCAATTGGTTGCTTAAAACCTTCATTGTTCTTTTGTAACAATACTCCTACTATTGTGTGGAATGAAGAAAAAGTAAAAAGCTGAATTTTTTTGGAGTAATCAAGGGACTTAAGGACATGAGCCTTCTTAATTGCATATTTTATGGCTTGGAAAGCCTTTGTAAGTTCTTTTTTCCAAGATACCTTTTCTCCCCTTTTTAACATCTTAGAAATCAAACAAACAATCTCAACAAAATTAGTTATAAATCTTTGTAGGAAGTTGATCTATCCGAAAAAGGATTGTATTCCTTTAACATTTCTGGGTAGTGGGATCATATCTATAATTGATACTCATTCAGGATCAATCTTGACTCCATCCTTTGAAAATATATGCCCTAATAACTTACCTTCTTTAAATCTAAAGGAACACTTCTTGGGATGCAAAGATATCCCATACTCTAGAGCTCTAATAAAAATATTTTCTAGATGAGAGCAATGCTCTTCCTCCTTCTTAGTGTGAGTAGTAAGATCATCTTGGTATATGGTAAGAAACAAATCTATAAAATCGACAAAAGCCACATCCATGGCTCTTTGAAAATTAGCACCTACATTAGTCAAGCCAAATGTCATCCTCACATATACATATGACCCCATGGTGTTGTGAATTTTGTTTTAAACCATTCTGACTCCCTCACTAGAATTTGGTTTTAACCCAAGAATCCATCCATCATGGAGAGAAGTTCACACCCTATGAACTTTTGCAACATTTCCTCCATATTAGGAAAAGGATAATTATCCTTCAAAGAAGCAACATTAAGATTTCTAAAGTCTACACATAGCCTGACATCACCATTCATTTTTCTAATAGGAACTAAGTATGAAACCCATGAAGAATGTAAGATTAGTTTGATTATCCAACATCACTCAGTTTCACAAGCGCTTCTTGCATCTTTTGCTGAAAAGTAGGGTTTATAGGACTCTATTTCTATCTAAAGGGATTTGCATCAAGTTTCAATGGGATTTCATGCTGAAAAAATCCTCCCTATCGGCCTTTAAGTTGTCGTATGACCATGCAAGCCTATATTTCCTTAGTAAAGCAATCAACATAGTCCTGACATGAGGCCTCATATTTTTGCCTATATAGAATCTTTCGGGTGCATTATCTGTCCCAAGATTTATTTCTTCTAGATCTTCTTTATGGGAAGATGCTTGGTTAACATTCGACTTATCAAAGTCATCAAAGACCCTTTCTAACGTGACCATTCCTTTAGGAATTTTGCTTGTCTTCAACTGGATTATCTCATTCCCGAACAATGTCTCCTTTCCATCTACTTCAACCACATATAAGCCAAAATCAATCTCTTGGCTTTCCTATTAGTCAATACAATGCAAGAATCTCAAAATGTCATTGTCATCATCAAACACTTTCTAGTTACAGATGTTGTCAAGTACAACTGACCATGTTTGTACCTCTATTTGTGAAACACCATTAAAAGTAATATCATCTGACCTAATTGTAATGTTGGCTAGCAAATTGACTCTAACATTTTGTCCTCTTTCTATGCACTCTATGTAGAAAGCATCAAAAGTCTCAATTGTGTCCTAGACTTCATTTCGGTATTACCTAAGTCTTTTGTCTTTTGTAACAAATCTAGACTTGACTTTGGAGATTACTAGTTCAGAGTCCCTCATCATTTTTAATGACTTAATACCATGTTTAGAAGCCACTTTCAAACCAAGTAATAAAGCCTTGTATTCAATGACATAATTTGTGCATGCAAATTGTTACAAGGAGTACTTAAAATTCTTACCTTGTGGAGAAATAAGAATAACTCCTACTCTTGAACCTTCCTTTGAGCATGCTCCATCAAAATACATAGTCCACAAAAGATCTTCCTATGGTGTTTGCTTGACTTCTTCGGAAATTGGTGCCAATTTGATCTCGTTTTCCTCCTGCTTCAACTCTTCCACTTGAAAGGTGTCTAAACAAGTGTCCATGAAGTTAATTATTGCTAGTTCTATGGGTTCCTCAATGTGTTCAATCATGTGAGGGGCTCTACATTCTCTAGTAATCTTGACATCTTTCTAGTCGATAGAAAAGGTTGCAAATGACAAATCAAATTGAATACTCTCTCTAATGGAAGCACTCCAAGGTCTAGACAACAACATTCCATAAGTTGGTAGGATATCCACTACTGTAATGCTCATATATAATTCCTTTTCTAGGAAAGCTGCCAATCTATATGAAACTTTATTGATCACCCCAATAACAGAGACTTCCCTTGAATCCATGATGTAACATTTCCCGTATGTACTGTCAACCTTTAAACCCATTGCTTCCATGATCTTCATTGGAATTACATTATTTGAAGCCCTTGAATCTATCATGCAATTCCTAAGCAATTTACCATCGATGATTAAGCTCAAGAAAAATGGATTCACATGACTTAGATTGGTAGTAATAGTACTTTTGAGGTATAGATCAAAATTTTCATTGATTACCACTTTGGCCTAAACATTCCTCTCTTGGCTGGTGCTTGTTTCAGGTTGATGAACTATCATTTTATCTTTCCAATAGCTACAACAATATTTATAAGAGTAACAGTCTTATTCTTATGCTCATCTATCCTTAGCATCTCTAAGAATGGGACTGTGACCTTGACTTGTGACAAGACCTAAAACATATCTACAGGAGAATAATTCAGCAACACAAGAAGCACAAATTTTATGGAGGTTATCTTCTTGCCTTCTCCTTCAACCTTTTTGGCATTTTGTTTTATATCTTTGACTTTCTCAGCTTGAGGAATAACTTCACCATCAACTTTTGATTTAGTCCCCTTCTTGGCCCAAATTCACATTTATTTTCCTTCTTTGGGCTTTGCTCCTTCTTTCTTATCTTCAACCTTTGCTTCTTTGTTTCCCACATTCTTTTCTTTAATGAACAATCTACCTAGACTACCTTGATTTCCAATCACAATATTGTTTCTTAGATGATAGTTATTCCTTTCCTTGGCATCCAATGTAATTGTATATATCTCAATTTCCTCATTTGAGGGTCTCCTCAAAGAGATATCATTGGATTCAAAGGTATATATCTCACAGTCATCCTTTCCTTCCTCATCTGAGAAGACTTGTTGCTGGAAAGAATTCACCTGCTGCCTTCAGATATCTACATCACTTCTATTGGGTTCATCATCCAAAAAATATTCTTCACAACCAAAGTCTGACTTGGTCATGAATACATTTGTCATTTCATCATGTTCTTGAAAAGAATCAGACCTTGCTTGATTATCTTGAGATTCTTCTATAAAAAATGCCACAACACACTGCTCTGAGGAATAGGGCATCTGATAGAATCCACACCAAGGAAAATCTTTGACAACATTGGTAGAATGCTTCTATAGAGGATCTAGTGTACCTTAAACATTCTTTTGATTATTATTTACTGGCTTCTCATTATGCCATTTTGTATGGTATGGGTAATCCTGCAATCTGGGGGGCCTTTCATTTCTCTGGAACTATGGCTTATTATTCTTGGCTACCTTTTGTACCAAGCTAAGAATCTGATCTATTTTTTCATTAGGGACTGCAGCTTTACCAACTTTATCATTTTGGGTTCTTGAATTCTTTGAGGCCTTGGCGTCTTCTCTCCTTTCCATTTTACCATAGGCTCTCCTATTATTTTCAATGTTAACCACCATCTTGTAAGCCTCTCTCAAATTTTGTGCATTCTTATCCTTGAGTAGGTAGAACATCTTACAGTCATAAGCATTGCAATAAGTCACTAAACAGGCATCAAGATTAGGCCGTAGATAGGAAGGTACTCTATTCATTGACTTCTGAAATTGTATTGAATTCTATGACTGACTCATTGTGTCCTTTGGCGGTATTGTTGAAATCATTTAACCTAAATATCAAGTCAATTTGATCCCCATATTGTTCTCTGAACACTTTGTATAAGGACTCCTTTGAGTCAATACTCACATCAGGTAACCCCTTGTACCAATCCCTTGCATCTTCTATCAGAGATTGCATAAAGTATTTCATTACCACATCATTGTCCCATAATTCAAAGTCTTCCACAAAGCTTTGGAAGGATTTCAAGTGGTCTTCCCCACTAAAGGAATTATTACCAGTGAATTTAGGGAGATGTTTTCTCACATTATCTGGGATAGGACTTGGATAGCTAGGAATGTTTTCAAAACACAATTGTCTATACCAATCATTTTGGGGTGGCCCCTGGGATGCCTATCCCTATGAGTATCTCTTTGTTCATCATCCTTCTTGTTGTCCAATTGATCTACATCCTTTCCTTTTCCACTTACACTATTACTATCATTCTTCTTTTCTTCTTCATCATCTTCAGAGTAAAAATTAATGTCCTTACTACCACCACCCCCTCCACTAGGAGTGTGTCCCCCAAAATTATTCTTATGAGACTTGCTATCATTTTTCCTAGAGCTTGAAGCCTCTGGAGTAGCTATTGAAATTTTGAGGAAGGAAATCTTTCTAGCCATTTTTGCATTGGCCGCTTCAATTTTAGCCTTCTTTAAATCTTCCTACAATTTCTCATTTACCATCTACAGTTTCATGAGTTTAGGATTTGGGGTTGCAATAGATGGATTAGGATTACTTTTAGGGTTATTAATAGGAGTTTTGGGAGCTAGGGTATGGGTATTTGTGTTGGCACTAGTACCAAATGTATTGAAAGCATTGTTCTAGGAATGATCCATGGGATTTTTCCCATGATCTATGAATGATGTTTTCTTATGAGAATCAGAGGTTTTAGTGGTAGTCACAGTTGTTGTATATGTGATAGTAGTAGAATTTCCCATCTGGATCATTTCCTTTGGAACTTTAGGGGAGATTTGGGATGCTATTTTAGCAGCCTTTCTTTAGAAGCTTTATGCTTAGCAACATTTTCTCTCATCTTCTCAACCCTTTCTCTCCTAGCATCTCTTTCAAGTTACTTAGCTCTAATCCTATCCTGCTTTTCTTTCAAGGCTTGTAATCTCTTCTTTTCCTCTTGTTTAGCAAGCCAATTTTCATCATCTTCCAAGGCTTGCATATCTCTATCTATATCTTTCTCATTTTTGAGGAAATATCCATACTCACTCAGGGCTAGGGTGTGAAAAGTTTGTTCAACTGGATCTTCCTTAGGGAGAGCAAGTGTTTCTAGATTAGGGAGCTCTCCCCTTGGATTAAAATTTACCCCATGAAAAAAAGACCCCACCCTAGGTATTGGTAGTTTTGGGAACCCCTTACTCTTACTCCAAAATTCCCATTTATCTTCTTCTTGAGAAATGCCAAGCTCATTATCAAATACTTGCTCAATAGGGAAACTTCCTTGACCCCCTTCAAGTACCCCACCATTATTTGAATTCTCGTTTGTATTTGCACTATTTACTTCATTGTTAAAGGTAGGAGAAGATCCAACAAGAGATTCGAGGGACTTATCAGATTCAGCATGCTTCTTCTTCCATAGAGCTTGTTTATCCTTTGTAGGCTCAAGTTCCACCTTCTGCTCAAGATTCTTCTTTGTATGACTTCTGGTTTTCCTCATGGTGTTAGCCATAAAATCAGTATCCTTCTCCTCAGGTCACTTTCAAGATATTATCATTGTACTGGTATGAGAAACTTCACAGTCCCCACCCAGAATGTTGGGAAATAAAATTTGATTGAACCATGACTTATTATTTATGACCTCAGAGAAAATTATGAACATAGTTACTTGACACACTATGAAAAAATTGACCAAGATTTGATGCATGAACTAAAAATGACATATGTGACTTTGATATTTGAACCAATAACTCTTCCAATGAAGAGTAATAAAGCACCCGACTTTGACTATACAAGACTTGCACTAGAGACACTAAAAATTAGAAAAGTTTCCCAACAGAGTTTCCAATCTGTTGGCTCTTTTAAAATTCCAACCAGATCATCAAAGCAACCTATGGATTTTCTAGTTCCACTAGTCAACAACCTTAAAGAGGGTTGACCAATGAATGCGAGAAATAAATTTAGCTTTCCTCCCACACTTCAGGCTTTGCAATACCTGGGAGGGTGATCCCACAATTTACTTACACTATTTTCTCTTAAGACACAAACATACATTGCATATTAAATAGATACATTCCCATACATTGACTGAACAAGTGACAATCTGCAAATAATTGGCAAATCCATTACACCATTGTAACTTGGAGTAGAGAATGGATGATTGGAATGACAATTGTGATATCTATAACCATACTGAAGGTAAATTTACTTAAATGAATGGTTCTTTGATATGACCTAGCTGACCCGATATATTTGAATTTACTCAATGTATAGAATCAGTGAGTTATCCTAGGGTGACAGAGTTGAATTCACAATACATTGTAATACAATACTAAAGCATTCAATATTTATAAGCCATTATGGATTTGCATTACAAATTCATAACTTAGACTTTCCCATACAAAACATACTTGAAGATCCTATTGACTAACTCATAAATTCATGATTGCATTAAAGAATTTTAATCAACAACTTGAATTGAAGCAACAATGAAAACACACATCCAATTACACAAACAAGAGACCACTAAGATAATCCTTGATTATTTCATTGCTGATTTATGAACAGATATATAGGAGATAGTTTGCATGAAATTTTCTATTATCAATTCTCAAATGATGTAATTGTTGCAAAACATTTATGCTAACCATGAATACAGACTCATACCCTAAGACTCAGCAAAAATCCTATATCCATTATATGCTTATGCTTAAAAGAAACTTCTCTATGACTATCTAAGATCAACCAAAACTTCAAAGACCTTGGAAAATAGCCTTGAAATCCCTTTTATATGATCAAGGGAGAATACAAGCATCAGGCTGCTGGCTAATTACATTTTATTTCATACTGCATTTTGAATATATTTCACTTCATTTCAATCCTAGGTAGTTATATTGCACTTTGAAGAAAAATGGAAGGAATACACAAGAAAAAACTTGTAAAAGATTGTGGAGCTTGTATCCTCATTTCTCAATAATTCCATGTTGCCATCCATTCAACAAGAAGCATGAACCATGAAAGAAAAGGAAAATAAAGAAAAAGGAAAGGATTGGTTGGGTCATCATGTGTATTTTTCATATTGAGAGGATATAGATTTCCTCTTTACATAATTATTTCAAAGGTCGAATCTGTACATAATTGAACCTCTTGAACATGTTGGAATCTTTCAAAAGCCTTGTGTATACCCTTATATCTTGACCATGTATCTTTTGCTTTAAGGGTTTCCTTTGTCAATCTATAGCCTAAAATATCATCAACCATTCCCTTTGTGATCTTATTCATATCCTGTTGGAGCCTTATATTTTTAGACTTGGCTATTTAGAGTTCATTCTTCAGAGCAATGATTCTTGACTTGAAAGTTTCCTTTTCCTGCGATGAGGTGCTAGCTAGAGAAGTAGGTAGGTTTTTCTCACCTACACTAGTTGTAGTAGCCTTTAACTTATTGTATTCCTCAACCAATTTGTTATGCTTTTCCAACAATTTCATGTACCTGGCCTAAGAGATTTTTGCTATGTCCACACTCAGCATGACTATGTTCATTATCAATCTTGGAGCTTATGGGGCTATCATTTTTGAATCCCTACCTATTATCAAATTTCCTGAAAGGCTAGTCATTGTCCTATTGAGTCTACATCTTCCTGAATCTAGTGTCAATTTCCAAATAGCCAACACATGTAGGCTAGGACTAAACATTGAACTAAAATTTCTTTCATAAAAAGTTTCCTCTAACACCATAACACGTGGATTGTTTTTGCTTACATCCAAATAAATTATCAATGACAAGCTCTAGCTAGGCATCACTATCATCCCACTATCCTTGACCAATCTATTGGATTCCACATGGTTCATTTGTGCAATTTCCTGAATGATTTCTTCTTTAGTCTTCTTTCTGACTTCCTTTAGTTGGGAAGCTTCTACTCCCTCTTGAGCCTTATATATCCTTTCATTTATTTCCTGAGCCTTGAGCTCAACCATGTACTCCCTGAATTCTCTTGTTGTCACAAAAGAGTCATCTTATAGAAACTTAGTACATGCTAGCACCCTTGCATCATTATCTTGGATTTCATCATATTCCTAAGGTACTAGCCTATCATCTAGGAGAAAAGGTTCCATTATATTTCCAACATTAGGGTGTGAAAATTCAGATTCTACTCCCTATTCAACAAGCCCTGATTTAGTGGATGGTTGTTGCACATTTTCCTCAACATCCTTTGCTTCATCAGTATTCATAGAAGACAACTCCATAATAGAAGTTTCCTCTACATCCATTGGTGGCTGCTCTTCTGGTGTTGTGGGATCTTTTGGTTGACCACTAGCTTTTGTTAAATGCTCTTGTAGCATCCCTTGAGCTAGTTGTTGTGCTTGTTCCACATTGTCCAAGAAAGTGTCATCCATGAAATCAGTGAGGACCAATTCCATCTTTTTATATTTATCAGTGATGTGTTTATAAGGGCTTTCATAGTGAGAACTTTGAGTAAAAGCCCTATGCTCAACTTTAGAAATTTTCAACCAAATCCTTTCTCTATCCTTGACAGTAGAAGATGTTGGCAAGTTCCTTATCACATCTTCCCTGATGTAAAATTCATGTGGTCCATATCACTAAATTGACCTCTTTATCTTTTCTCTGTTGATATGTCCTTCTAGATCAAATTTTCTAATAGAGACTACTTTCATTCTTAGGTTACTAGCTATTATACCAAACACCTCATATGCCTCCTTTTCCAATACAAAAAAATATTCAAAGGAGAAATTTGATGAAATGATGGAGGCCTTTCTGAATAGCCTAAAGTTCTCTACATCAAAGTGGTCCATTTACCACATTATCTCAATGAAGGCCAACCTATCAAAAACAAACCTAGGTAATATATGTGGCACCACTAGAGTTCCATAACATCTGATGACCGCACAATCCCCATACAGATACCAATCTCCCCAATTGCACTCATAATATGGGTCATCACCAAGTTCTTTTAGTCTCAATAATTCCTGAATGTTCTAGAAATCCTCACAACAAGTGCAACACCCATTTGTACCAAAATGGTGTGTTTGATGGTATTACAAAATCCAACATAATTTGAGTTAGGGCAATGTAGATCCCAAATATGTGTCCACATTTGAGCAAGCTATTTATTATTCCTCTCATCCACTTGTCTCAATCTCATGGCCTTGCCAAAAAATTCTTGTCCCAGATACAATATCATATGCATCAACAATAAATAGTGTTTGAATGTCAATGGTGTTCTCCTCTCCTTTAACCTTTACAAATCATAGTGCAATTTTTCTGCAACTCTGTGAGCATAGGTGAACCATGTGTGCTTATTTCTATGTTGAATATCTAGAATTATAAACAATAGGGATGATGTTATCCTTCTGTCACACCTTACTCCAAGTACCTGACATAATATATAATATGTTTATTTGAAATAGTATGCAAACTCTTCACAGTCCAATGGTTCAACCTCTTTGTTTGCAAACGAGGTACCCTTCTCTCATCTATGTTTTGGTATTTCTCCCTTTCAGAGTGCCACCTTGTGCTCAACATATTCCTTCTACAATTTTTCAAAATTAATCTTTTCATTGGCATCAGGTTTCATTTCAAAAACCTCTATAAATTTACTTTATTTCTAGAATGCTCTAGCCCTCGGTGTCTGTAATTACCCTGTTTATGTCATCATATTTTTCTATAAGGTGTAGTATTAAGTCCACCTCAACAAAAACATTTAGGACAACCAATTTTACTAAATCATAGTCCCATATATTTTTTCCAGGATGTTGAGCATCTCTCCTCGTAAAAGCATATAAAAACAATTCCCATCTAGTCTCTGGCACAACAATGTCACCAATTCCCTCTGCAAGGTCCTTGAAATTGGTAGTCAGGATTCCTTCCTCTGTAGCTTTCCTACCACTTGCTTGAATGTCTAGCGGTTGGAATTTATCCATGAATCAGGTGTAGTCCTTAAGATGACTTTTTCTTCTCAATTGCTTCAATTGTTTAGGGTGGGTCATGGGAGACCTTTTGCTTTTTCTTCTTGGGTACAAGTTTCAAAGATGATGACTCACTGGGTTGGGTCATTTTAGTTTCCTTAGAGATTTACTTAGTTTAGAAGTAAACTAGGTTTGGGGTTGCTATCCTATTTTTTACTACTCAAACTCAAATTCAAAAATGATTATACCCAATTAGGAAATTGCATTTAATGAATAGAAGCCAAAAACCCTAGTTAGCCCTTGAAAATAATTCAAACATTCTAGTACAACATTTTTTGCAGAATAACAAAGCAAACCAATGGGATTTATGATAGTAGCTTACTCGGGAACAACTCTACAATTTTCTTCAGCTTAGGCTCTAGTTTCTCCAAGCTCCCTCAGCTCCTCAGGCATTCGACTTAGATGAAGACACAAACTGTAAACCCCTTTCTCTGAATTTAGTTGAGTACACATACCATTAATGGCACAAGAAAGCTTGCACGAGTGAACAATTATTTCTCAGGTTGGTCATTCCTATTTGAATTCAAACTATCTATGCACTCAGATGAAAAAATCTTCCAATGATTCACATTGTTTCCTACTCTCCATGGGGCCCTACTGATGATTTGGTATGTACTCAATGGGCTAAGAAACTGCCATATGTAATTCCCCACACTTTGATGAGTATCGCCCTTCATGTGTTTCCCATCCACATTGGGATCTCATCAAGTGATGGCTAGGAGGCCAATGATGAGACAAAAAGCTTTGATCTTGAGAATGAAGGGGATCTTGACCAAAGATTAGAACTCTATCACCCATCATGTGTTCAAGATTCATTAATTAATCCCAGCTCGTGATAGACCAAAGCCACGTGATGGAAAGATATTCTGCCCATTGACGGTCATAGGTTCTTTCAACAAAAGTAGAATGTAACTTGCAATAGTACAAGGGCCAATGACAGGTCAAGACCTTAACCACATCACTCATCGTGGGTTACCTTCTCAAAATAACAAAAAAAAATGGGATGAGTGATGAACAAAGGGCTAATGGATATATATTACAATGCTCATCACGAGTTTGAAGAAATATTTAGCGCAACAACACACGATGGCTTAAATGCCAACGATAAGCAACAAAGGGTGAAATTAAGTAATACTGAAGGCACGTGCACATAAGTTATTCATAAAGAGGAACCTGCTAGGTTTATCGGGTGACTAAGATGTTGGGGCCGGTTAGAGAATGATGAAAAAAGCCACATGATGGCACTTAAAATACTGGTAAACTGGTTCATCTGGTCAACGCGAGAACATAAAAAATGAAGGATGAATAAGGGTAGCAAGATACATAAAACTCCTAAGCCTTAAACCCAAATTTTTTAAGAGATGAGCAACCAAAAACATGACTATGAAGTTAGTGGAACCATGAAAATTTTATGGATTCCACCAAAATGCACACTAGTAAGGTTGAACATTACCTCAACTTGAGAGATGGTATCTTCAGCTTCATAAACTGATCTATAAAAGAAAAATATTTTTAGAGTGGTGGTAATTAATATTATATAGCAACAATATTTACACCACCATTTCCCAAAGACTAAATCTATAGGCATTAGTTCATTTTGATATCATTGTATGTATGCACTAGCATTAGGTATTTTGTACCAAAACTATTTGAAACTTCTTATTATGAAACAAATCTGATTTTGATGGCCTATAGGATAATTATAATATTCAATGCATACTTCACAATAGTGAATACATAATTTGGAAACAACTACCTCTTTTATCTTCAAAATGTGGAGATACACCTTGCTAAAAACAACACTAGTTGTTCAAAACTTTGCCTCAAATAGAAGGTTACTTGATGCAACTTTATAATCTAATTTGGAACAGTAGTAGAACATATGAATAACATAAAATTTCATCATATAACAGCACCAAATACTCCGCCAAAATATGAATATTGATATTGCAAACCACAAACCCTTCTTATGGTAATCTTTGAACTCCTTGAGTCCTCTAGCTAGCATACACAAATCACTCAATAAAATCTTCAAAATATTAGTAGAAAAGAATTGTATTGCATCTTCTACTAAATAAAATTATTTACAGATGTTATTGAATGTATCCACCATGAAACACTTCCAAAAAAGTCTCTCTCTACATGATAAATAATGTCTAGGTTCTCTAGCAAGAAATGCATTGTCAATAAGCAACTTGTACTTGAGACTTTTGATACAATTGATAATTCTATGAATCTGATTTTTGCTGTTAATAGGAATTTTATAACAGCCATTGTATCTTCTAGCACAAAAAACACATCCCTTTAGAAAATTTCTTCCATTCACCTCCACACTGTTGAGATTCATATCATGAAATGGCATAACCAAAGACCTAAACATTACCTCAATCTAAGAGAAGTATTTTTCAGCCTCTTGGGTTGGTCTATAGGATCCAAAATGCAATAGTAGAGTGACCATATAGCAACAAAAATAATTCTATGGCACTCTAAAAATTCAAATGATAAACAACAACTTATCTTGTAGGAGGATGATTAAATCTCTAGAATCATTCATTGGCATATACTTGACTTCCTTCACAAATACTTGTAGAATGTTAGAGAAAAATGTGTCCTCAAAAAAGTATAACATGAGGTAAATATTGTGACCTCTATGAAAAATAAGAAAATTCCACAAAAAAATCTTTCTGAAAAGGTCATCTATCACCATCCTTTGAAATGCTCATTTTTGTAGCTCATCAAACCCTTAATACCAAAACAAAGAAATCCTCCATCCAAAGTACTCCTTCACATGACTATCAAGATTTGATCGATGTTTGAATATGTTCAAAGAAATAATTATTTTAAACCTTTTATCATACCTTACCTAGCTATCCTTTGAAACTTTGAACTTCATGTAATCAAGTTCCTCAAATTCCCATTTTGCATTGAGATCCAATTAATTCTCTTTCCTATAGCACCACAAACTATAGTAGATCCATATGAGAAAGCTTAAATATTAGCTTCATTTAGATAATTAGTTACCTTTTCATCTTCTTCCCACTCCTCTTGATAAATCCCTTTGATAATTCTTTGAGTAACAAAAACGTGAGTGAATATTGTGATGCCAATCTCCCAAAAATGTGTCTTATTAAAGGATTCTTGTTTTCGATATACAGATCAATATATCTATCCACATTTTTCAAAGCATATTCCCAACCCTTATAGGAAGTAAAAATATTGCCATCACCAATGAAATCAAAATTTCTCACCCAATTCTCCATTAATTGCAAAATCAAATTACAAGGAAAGATCTTGTACTTCACATGTTTCTTTCAAATGGGTGACTGAGAGTAGCATATTACCAAAATAAAATATATGACAAGGTTAGAGTGTTTGTAGCCAATGGAAAGTTGGATTGTCCACTCTAAGTGATGATATTATTATTTGTCCTATCTATTTCACCTTTCCTTATAATCCATGTTCATGACATTATCATATCATTCCTAAGATATTTATGAACTTTACCTTGATTCCTTGAAGCATTAACTATGATTAGTGATGATTTATAAACGTTTGTATGTTTTAGTTAGTTGATTCTAAATTATGATGATAAATTATGTTGAATGATCATTATTAAATTTCAAGTATTTTTAGAAGGATTAAAATATCATTTGTGGAAGGAACGAGTCATTCATGTAGCTAAAAAGAAGAGAAACAAATTGACAGTTGTCAACATGTTGTTGGAAAAGTGTAGAAAAAGTCAAAAAATAAATTTCAGTAAAATAGGCATATCTCCTTCATTTCTTAATGAAATTGAGATTTTCAAAAAGATATGGAAAGCTGAAAAGGAGGAGCACGAAACCCAAAAAGAGTTTGAAGAGATACACAATAATAAAGGAGATGTTAATGATAGAAGTTGATTAAGTAAAAAGTGGTGACTAAGAAGGCAGAGCTTTAGTCCAACCTCCACCATTTATTATACTTTGAGTTTTAACTTGAAAATAAGTTGGATATGGATTGCTAGATAGTTATAAACATAAAAAAACTCCAAAAAATTAGTTTGATCATAAAAGAGTTAAAACAAACTTTTTTCCAATCAGCCAGATGAAAAGTTGTAATAGGACTTTATTGTCCAGTCATTGTATTTGTGTCATTTGAAGAAAATCATTTTCCTTATTTGAAGGAATGATGGGAAACCTATTAGATGTTTATTAGCCTATATATTTCAGTATGTAATCAAGAAAAAAAGATAGAAGATAATATAGAAGGAGATAATTTAGTTTATTTATTTTTTTAGTCACCTACAACCACTATTGAAGGCACCCACAACAACTATTGTGCAGAAAGGTTTATTTTCAACATTATCTATGTTTTGTTTAAGTTATTGAATTTTAGTTATTCTTTCACACAATGATGATAGATTAGGAGTTTCTCATGGTGCACATACAGTGCATGCCCATCATGATTTTATAGATCTTGGTTGATAATTTAATGTAGGCTTGCAATGTCAAGTGGATTGTTCAGCTAGGTACACCCCTAAATTGTGTAATTTCACTAAGTCCACAACACATTAGTTAGACTCCTTAAGCAAGAGATGTACATTGGTTAGAAATGAAAGCTACTAGCATGAAGTCTAATCAATTTATCTTGTCTTCTTTTACATCAAGATAAAAACGTTGTTGTATGGATGTCTCTCTAGCTATTCTCTTAACATCTTCTCTCTTTAATTAATTCTTGAGATAACATGACTAACATCTATTACTTCCCCTAAATACTTTTATCTTTTGTCACTTTGAGGCAATAATGGAAAAGGGAAATCAATAGAGCAATATGTCAATTGAAGCAAACATAGGCATGAATGTAGGAGGTAGGTATGAAAATATACAAGCAAGGTCATCCTCTTGTGGTCTGGAACAACAATACAATTAAACGTGCTTGCCTTGTATTGTTGTCCTCGACCATAGGAGGATGACCTTGCTTTTATATTTTCATACCTACCTCCTACATTCATGCCTATGTTTGCTTCAATTGACATATTTCTCTATTGATTTCCCTTTGCCATTATTGCCACAAAGTGAAAAAAGATAAAAGTATTCAGGGGTAGTTGTAATAGATGTTATTCATGTTATCTCAAGAATTAATTAAAGAGAGAAGATGTTAAGAGAATAGCTAGAGACAACCATTCAACAATGTTTCGGTCTTGATGAAAAAGAAGGCAAGATAAAATCATCAGAATTCATGCTGGTAGCTTACATGTCTAACCAATGTCCATCTCCTACTTGAGGACAAGTATAACTTCAGTTGGGGGGGATGATGAGATTATTATTTGTCCTATTTATTTCACCATTCCTTATGATTTAATCCATGTTCATGATGTTATAATATCATTCCTAAGATATTTATGAACTTTACCTTGATTCCTTGAAGCATTAATTATGATTAATAATGATTTATAAATATTTGTATGGTTTAGTTAGTTGATGATATATTATGATGAAAGATAATTATTAAATTTCAAGTATTTGTATAAGGATTAAAATATCATTTGTGGAAGGAATGAGTCGTTCATGTAGCTAAAAAGAAGAGAAACAAGTTGACAATTGTCAACATGTAGTGTTGCTGGAAAAGTGTAGAAAAAGTCAAAAAGGAAGTTTTAGTAAAACAAGCATATCTCCTTTGTTTTCCAATGAAATTCAGATTTTTAAAAAGATCTAGAAAGTGAAAGATAGGAGCACTAAACCTAGAAAGAGTTTGAAGAGATAAACAATAATAAAGGAGTTGTTAATGACAAAAGTTGTTTGAGTAAAAAGTGGCAACTGAGAAGGAAAATATTTAGTCCAACCTCCACCATTTATTATACTCCGAGTTTTAGCTTGAAAAGAAGTTGGATATGGATTGCTAGATATTTACATACATAAAAAAACTCCAACAAATTAGTTTGATCATAAAAGAGTTCAAACAAATGCTTTTCCAATCAACCAAATGAAAAGTTGTAATAAGACTTTATTGTCTAGTCATTGTATTTGTGTCATTTGAAGAATAATCATTTTCCTTGTTTGAAGGAATGATGGGACACCTATTATATGTTTTCTACCCTATATATTTGAGTATGTAATCAAGAAAAAAATATAGAAGATAATATAGAATGAGATAATTTCATTTATTAATTTTTTTTAGTCACCTACAACCACTGCTAAAGGCACTCGCAACAACTACTGTGCAGAAAGGTTTCTTTTCAGCATTATCTATGTTTTGTTTAAGTTATTGATTTTTTTTTATTATTTCACACAATGGTGATAGATTAGGAATTTCTCACGGTGTACATATAGTGCAGACCCATGATAAGTTTACAGACATTGGTTGATAATTTAATGTAGGCTTACAATGTCAAGTGGACTGTTCAGCTAAGTACACCCCTGAATTGTGTAATTTCACCAAGTCCACAACACATTAGTTAGACTCTACACTAAGGATGAACCTAGAAGAATATATTTGGAATCTCCCTTTTTCTAATTTAGAAGTAGTTAATTGGTGAATAGAGATCTATGGTGTCCATCAAAGGAAATCAAAACTTTCATACTCTTAATCAATAAACAATTTGCTGCCCATTTAAATTATCCTATTTCACCATATTATCCTACACATGTATGTGAGAAATTTTAAATATTAATTGTAAAACATGGGTTGATTACCTCTGTAGACCTCCCAAATGTCTTATGTGTTGCAAAACCTTGTATGGCTAGATTTTTGTTGACATAAGTCAAGTATAAAATATTTTTAATCCATGTTTCTTTCAACCAAATAACCATTGCAGATTTGGGACATATGATATGGAAATCTTTACATTTATTTTTTTCACCAAATAGTAAGACTAATTTTCTTGCCTTTATGATGATAATGGTTTGTAGAAGTTTATCCTTTATGAATCCTTTAACTTTCATGAGACTTCATTTCCATAACATTAAAACATAGTTAGTCGTCAAATAATGAAACTTAAAATGATTCATTTTTCCCTTACCATGGTAAACCATCAAATAATCCCAGTTTCCTATCACCATTTTTCCATCACTCAAAATACTGTCTTCAAGTGTGGTACTTGGCTTGCATAAGTGTTCCAAAAAATGTGAATATTGATCCTTCATTAAGTGGTTAGAAAGAACAAATAAAACTATAGGAATCCTCATAAACTTCATTTCATTCCAAATGGAAAATATGGAGAACTCAATAGTGTCTAACCATTTTAATCCTCAAGATATTTCCCAGATCTCATATTCTTATGTATAAACAAATTTGAACATTAAAATATTGATCCCCCCTTTTGCATGCTCTCCAACATGAAAATAATTTTGGGGTAATATAGAATGTGACAAATCTAAAATAATTTCATACCTTTGGCTACAAGTAGAATGCTCAACCTCATTTTCTAAAATAAGATTTAATGGGAAATCTTCAAAACTTTTCTTTTCTTGATCTAAAACCCATGAGTTTAGGTTAGCCAAAATGTTTTTTTTTAAAGAAAATCCATCCATAATACTGCTTTGTAACTCCATCACTGGATCACCAAGAGCCATTACCCTTTTCCTTTTTTCAAAATCTTCACTTTGAAAAGTGACCCTCTTGTATTATCTTGCATGTGAGATACATTCTCTTTTTGCATGGAAAGAGTTTCCTCTTCACTATTTTCAAAGGGTACCTCTTTGAAAATATTCAATTCTTTTGAATTATCTTCATAATCAACATGCAATGCTGATATTGAATTAACTTCATCAAAAGGAACACATTCTTGTTGTGTGATTTCATTTACTAAAATATCTTTTTCAATTAAAAATTCATTATCTTCAACCTTTGAATCTTATTCTTCATCTTTTTGTAAAGACCTTTCCTTTACTTCATGATCCTGGATGTCCTTGTTTTTATTTTTATCACTTTAACTTGGGTGTAATTTATAACCTTTCAGTGCCATCATACCTTGCATATGAATTAAGAAATCAGTGTAGGGGACTGAATTCTTGAAACCCTCATCCATATTGTTATATGAAACCATCATAGCAATAGGATCCATAACCAATTCTTGAAATCCTTTGTTCAAGTTTGTAGGAATTTCTAAGACCCCTTCCCAACAAGTAATATGCACAAAAAAGACTTTAGACTTAGATTTGTTCAACTTCCAATTGCTACCCAACACTATCAAACACAATCATTTAGGACAGTCATCACACTTTGTCAAATAATGGCCAAGAAAGCTTCAAAAATCCTTGGGAAGGTCTGAAAGACCTTCATACATATTCTTCACACCTTTCCCAATCAGAAAAATGCACCAATCTTTCTTTTTGATGGCATGCAAACTAACTTTCACTACCTTCATAGTTCGAAACATGCACATTTTAGACTTATTGTCTGTTGGAAACACATGCTAACTTCACCTTGAGGCCCTGCAAGCTTGAAAAGAAGTAAAATACATAAAATATAGACCTCTCCACCCATTTTTTTAATTTCCCAATGGTGGAGGGTCGAGTTATTACATTTTTTTGCTCATTGGTTACCCTAGCTAGGGTTTTAGACTAGTTTGAGTAAAAACACAATAAATTTCACTAAACTAAACCAAAATGGATGAAAACAAAACAAAAATAAATTAGATTCATGTCTTCACAAACTCCAATAGCTCCCAAACCATTACATGGGTCATACATTCTGTACAAGATAGTATAACAAATTGAAACATTTTGGAAAACACAAAAAATTAGTCATTCACCAAACTACAAAAACCAATTTCTCATTCTTTTCTTCAAATATTCAAGGTGTATTCATCCATTTTACAACTTATCCAATCATTAGGAATGATTTTTTTTTTTTTGGTAACTATTTCTTTCTTTTTGCAACTTGGACAACTTTCTTGCTTTTTGCATGACAACTTTTTTGTACATTTGGCAACTTTTTACACTTTTGAACAAAACCCAATTAACATATAAAAAATGAACCCCTAAGATTATAAATGGTCATAAATGACCTTATAAGATACCTTAAAAACACACAAAGCAACCTAAAAGAAAAAATTACACAAAATATGCAAATGAGGTCCTAGCAGTGACCTTGCACTATAAACCCAAGGGGAAGAAAAACTCAAGTCCCACTTGAGTAAATTTATGCAATAGTATATCCATGATTTAAAATATCAACTTTATAAATCCAAGTAGCATCTTCCATAGGAATACCCCTCTACTTGACCAAGTATTGAAAATAAGTTTTGTTTCTTATCTTCTTGAGTTCCTTTGTATCAAGGATGCACTCCAACTCCAAGTGTTTGTTGGGAGGAAGGTCTTGGATTTTTAATTCATCTTCAAATGCTTGAGAATATGCTTCATTTCATACAACAACATCCCCTTTGAAATGGTATAGTTCAAATACATTAAATATAGGTGAAATGCGAATCCCACTTGGCAACTCAATTTCATATGCATTAGGACCAAACTTGTGAACAACTCTACAAGGTCCAATTTTCTTCATCTGGAGCTTGGAATACTATCCCTTAGGAAATATTTTATTCATTAAATGATCTAGAACCAAATCTCCAACCTTGAAATGGACTTCTCTCTGCTTCATATCAGCTTGTTGTTTGTATTTGTCCACACTTCTTTGTAGATGATCCTTGACCTGTTTTTGAATCTCCTTCATAGCCATAGAAAATTTTTCACCCTCAACACTCATCCTCTTCATTCCACTGATATCGCTCAATTCAAATATTCCTCTAGGATGCAAACCATAAAAAACTTCAAAAGGACTCTTACCCGCACTCCTATTCACTAAATCATTATATGTGAATTCTGCCTAAGGCAAGATCAAATCTAATTGAGTAGAATGATATTTTTTTGAGGCATCTTAAGAGGTTACCAAGGGTCCTATTGAACACTTTCATTTTCCCATCAGTTTGAGGGTGATAGGAAGAGCTGAAACAAAGATTAGTGCTAAGTTTCTTCCACAAATTTCTCAAAAAATGCCCAACAAACTTACTATCTCTATCTGAAACAATACTCAAAGGTAAACCATGAATTCTTACCACTTCCTTAAAGAAAAAACCTATAATGTAGGATGCATCATTAGTTCTCTTGCATGGGATGAAATGTGCCATCTTGGAGAACCGATCTACTACAACATAGATAGAATCAAAACCTCTAGGTGTTTTTGGTAAACCTATTACAAAATCCATACTTATTGACTCCCAAGGCCTATTTGGAATAGGAAGAGGCTGATATAAGCCTACATTTGTAATGTTTCCCTTGGGATTTTGAAAAATAACACATTTCTCAACAAACTTCCTCACATCACTTTTCATTTTAGGCCAAAAATAGTGCCTTCTCAATTGCTCCAAGGTCTTATCAAGACCAAAATGACTTGCAAGGCTACCACTATTCTTTTCCTTTATCAAATTATCCCTCATTAAACAATTAGGCACACAGAGTTGAGCCCCTTTAAATAACAAACCCTCTTGACTCAGAAAATTAGAACTTATCTCATGAGGAACACCATTAGATTGGTTGCAAAATGCATAAATTTCCTTGAAATCAGCTTCATCTACATACATACCTTTTAGTGCTTCAAAACCTACACTTCGTAATTGGATTTCTTGCCCCATGAGTGTCCTTCTACTCAATGCATCGACTACTTTGTTTGACTTCCCCTTCTTATGCTTGATGGTGAAGGTGTAACCTTGCAAGTATTCCACCCATTTAACACGACTATGGATGATTTTCTCTTGAATAATCAAAAATTGGAGGGCATGGTTATCAATAAAGACTATGAACTCCTTTAGAAGTAGATAATTCCTCCATTTCTTCAAGGACTGAACCAAAGCATACATCTCTAAGTCATAGGAAGAGTATTTCTTCTTAGCTTCATTAAGTTTTTCACTAAAGAAGGCTATGGGTCTTCCCTCTTGACTCAACACCACCCCTATGGCATAACCACTTGCATCACACTCAATAGTAAACACCTTATTAAAATATGGTAAGGCTAATATGGGCTGCTATGCTACCCTCCTTTTCAAATATTCAAAACTCTTTTCAACTTCACTAGTCCAAACAAACTTTTTCCTTTTATACCCCTTTATAGTATTAATCATTGGAGCACAAAAATGATTGAAACCCTTATTAAAATTTCTATAAAAACTATCCAAAACATGGAAATTCCTTACCTTAGAAATTAATTTGGGTGTAGGCCAACTTAGAATAGCTTCAACCTTGCTAGGATCCATTTTTAAGGTACCATTTGTAGCCACAAAACCAAGATACACCAACTCTATTTTCATAAACTCATATTTCTTCATATTGATCATTAGCTTTTGTTCATGTAATCTTCTCAAAACCAAATCCAAATGGTTTAAATTCTCTTCCTTAGTTTTTCTAAAAACAAGGTCATCTAGGTAAACCACAACAAACTTACCAATAAAAGGCTTGAGAACTTCATTCATCAACCTCATGGAGGTGTTGGGTGCATTTGAGATACCAAAAGGAATTACAAGCCAATCATAAATCCCTTCATTTTT
The DNA here is from genome assembly GCA_007258455.2 of Sequoia sempervirens. Taxonomy (NCBI): domain Eukaryota; kingdom Viridiplantae; phylum Streptophyta; class Pinopsida; order Cupressales; family Cupressaceae; genus Sequoia; species Sequoia sempervirens. The sequence goes on along the minus strand of VDFB02047230.1, from coordinate 344,725,236 downwards.
CTTAAATGATGTCTTCCATTCATCCCGTGGTTTGATCTTGATTTGGTGATACCCACTCTTGAGGTCTATTTTAGAAAAGTAGCATGCTCCACCTAGACAGTCCATCAAGTCTTCCATGCGTGGAATGGGGAATCTATATCTTATTGTAATCTTATTGATGGCCCTAGAATTAGTACACATCCTCCATTAACCTCCCTTCTTTGGTGCTAGGATAGTGGGAACCGAACAAGGACTAAGGCTCTCTTTGATTAGTTGTGTAAGGTTCTAAGAAAGTATGCATTGTATTGATATGAATAAATGGGGGATTGCTTGTGCATCATCAAATGCATTGTAAAGGGGTTTGGATAGTCCAAGAATCCATGCTTGTGTTTGGTGAATGTTCATCAAATTAATTGAGCAAGTTCATTAAGAAGAACTAGGAATGATCCTAGATTGAAACTATGTTTGTATTGAGTCAAAATTTGTTGTAAAAGATCCTTTCTCTACATCAACTGATGTTTTGGAGATTCCCTAGTATTTGCGATGTGGTCAAGGTATTACCTTGGTTGATGGGGTTTGTGACCAAGGGATTTTTTTGAAGTGGATTGATGATGGATGGGATAGATGTCTTTTGAACCCCTATTGTGTTCGATGTGTCCACAAGAGGATGGGATGAAGATGTCCCCTATGGTGTTAAAGACTAATTTTGTATGATGGTATTTGCTTGCTGTTTTTGCTCTACTTGTGAGACTTTTTCCATACTACTTTGCATAATGTTGGGAACACTTGTGGTACTTGTAGGGATGGATGAAGAGGGGTGTTCTTGAAATTTCAAAGTTGTTGTGGAATAATGAAGTGTAAGTGGTTTATATGGCTATTTTGGATCTTTTGGAATGGGAGGAGCACCAAATGTTGTTGTTCAAGTGGTCATTTGGGATGGAGGATTGGTTTCAAGGGTACCCACAAGTGTGCTACTTTCAAATGGAAGAGTATGTCCAAAGTATTTAGCAATATTAATTTAAATGCTAGGTGTTGATGTTTGATTTAGCCCTATGGATGGAGTTTTTGGAATAGTGGATGATGTCAAGCCTTGTGTCAATGATTGTGCAACAAAATATGGGGAGTTAGGAACTATGTACTCTAAGGCTTGGTGCTCCATGATTTCTTCCCTAGTAAGCCCAAATGGATTGTTCATGATGTCTTCTATCTCATATGTCCTTGATGGTGATGAAGGTTGTTTTGATAGAGTAACGTGAATTCTTAGATCAAATTCTAGAGGATTTGGATCACTTGAGGTAAATGTGACTTTGTTTTCTCCATGATTCTCTTGTGTTGTGATATTTTTTTTACCATAAATTTTGGGTCACCTCTGGAAGAGTTATGTTTTGATTTGTAATGTTTTAACTCTTTAGTTGATTCAAATCTAGGTAAAAGGGATGCTCTAATTCTTTTTGGAGTAATGGTGATAATGGGATATGAAAAGATGAATGATATGGGGAGAAATTTTTGCAAACATTTTGGGACAATACTTTTGACTTAAGTTTGAAGTTTTGATGTTTGGATACAAGATGTTGTTGAACTTGGAAATCTTTAGGGTAGACTCATGACCTTCAAGATGAACTAGTTCAAAGATGATAACTGACTTAGCCAAATGCATGGAAAAGGATTCATTTCACATACAAAGTAGCTAATTTAGGGGTTAGTTTGATAGACATTTTAAGTCAAAGGGTGTTGGTGCATTCAAAATTTCACAAAGTTTGGTGAAGTGAAGGATGAAATTTTGATGGAGGTATGGAGGAAATGTTTGACCCAATGTTAACATAGAGTGAAACTTTGTTTGATAAGACCAAGGTAGTGAGAAACATGCTATACCTCTAAAGTTAAATACCCAATGTTTTAGATAGGTTTGTTATAGTGAAAAAGACCAAGATTTTGACCAAAAAAGAACATATACAATTTTTGGATTATTCCTTGAAACATGTTTGTAGAAGTAGTATAACAACTTGGTTCTATTTTGGTGAAGTGTTGCAAGGTGTTTTTTGAGAGATTTTGAAGTAAGATGCCTAAGTTTAAAATGATGACCTCTAGAAATTCTCTTGGGGATTTTGATTTTGTGTGAGATCATTTAGAAAAACTTAGGATCGTGAATAAGAGGATAATTATTGCCATGCGAGTGGTGGTAGTATGGGCCTTCCAGCCACAATATAAGCTTGTGCCTCTTCTTCATTGATTATGTATGTTGCATTTCTCCATTGGTCTAGTGTTTCCTTGGTTTCAAAAGTGAAGCTTCTCAAACTACTAATTATATCAATTTGTTCTCCGTTAATGAGTTTAAAGATTGGTTGAATAATAGCACCTTCAAGATTAGGTTGTTAAATGGGAGTGACTAGTCTCCAAATAGTCATGTGGGTTTCAATTGTGTCAATTTATCTTTCTTAAGTGAGTATCTTTTACCACAAACACTTGTCTTGATTAAGTTCAAACTAAATGTCTATGTCAAGAAAACGCTAGATTTCACAATGTCCATTTTGTGAAAAGGATGAAATTCAAGCCATAGTTTCATATGTTAACTTTGGAAAATATGGATTAAGATGTAAGTCAAGATATTTAGAAATCTCTAAGGATAGAAATCCTTAGGACAAGCATTAATATCAAGGATTTTCAAAAGTTATCCATATTTATACCAAAGGGTTTGAAAGTTTGAGGAAGATTGTGAATGTTTGTTTGTAATGTTTTGGAACCAAGCAAATTATTAAACTAACTCAAAAGCATTTACCATCCTAGGCTCAAAAGATATTGCTTATTGAATCCTCACTTAGATTTCTCTAAACACTAAGATAATGTGAACAGTTATAGATTTATTGACATTGGCTCCCCTCCACAACACACAATTCTTGAGACCACCAAATCTCAAAATACTGAAGATCCGAAGACCCTAAGGATTTTTTTGTTTCAATAATGAATAGTACAAATGTGGGGTGGCTTTGGAATGACCGTTCCTACACTAGAAAACATAAAGGTTTTGGCTTCTAAATAGTTGGTTCGTAATAAGGGATTCCGTTGAAAGTGGCCATACATGCGGTAAGATTAGCTCAAGATTATGGAGAATCGAGAGGCCTCCCTATCTCTTCATAAGAAGAGATTTTAATGTATCACACAGATACTAAGGGTGCAACTTGTTGGTATGATGCATCACAAACACATTATTTATATAGTGGCTTGAAAGAGCTTAGCTTTATCTTGTTTCTGCTTGGGTCGTTCCCTCCTTTCAAAGTGGGGAGGCAGGCTCTCTAAGGATAAACAATAGTAAGGAAGTACATTTGTAGTTTGATCATCCTCATTTGCATGAAACAAGGAGAGAATACATATCACACCTTTTCTCTACACTAACAAGGGGTTCATTTTTAATCTAATTTGAAAAGATGTAGGTGATTATATGAAGTGTTAAGGAATGTTTCTATTTCTCAAGATCACTGAGTGGCGTGAAAGAATTGCATACACATTCAATAACAAAGATGTAAATCAAAACACAACAAACACTCATTAATTTTAACCCCTAAAGCTAAGATGACTTCATTTTATGCACCAAACAAAATGTTTAAGTTGCCTTGTTCAATTTTAAGCCCAAAATAAAATGATGAAATGAGGGTTCAATTTTAGTCCCATTTGAGCATTCTTTTTAAACCCAAATGAAAATTAGTGTGGTCCTAAAGCATAATGAAAAGCATGATATATGGGTTATAATTTCCCCAAAAAATGTCAAACACTTGTTAAAATTATATGTTTTAAAGATGAGAACGCTTCTTCACTTCAACTTTTATCACCCAACCTGCAAAACCCAATTAGCCTAAAAAATTGTCGTTGCATCTGCAAACACAAGGAAAACAAAAATATAAAGAGAAAATTTTCATATTAATTAGTTCATTCCCTCCTAGAGTCAAAATGTGACCAATGTCATAGTATAGGTTAACTATACCCGATCCATAAGAATTTGAGGCATATTTAAGCCACTAAGCATCAATCCCAATAAGATCATTCACTGTAAATAAAGACAAAGAAGCCATTAAAACTAACATTCTAAATCACGGAAGCTTGAAAAACCTCTAATCTAATACATTGAAACTTATCCTATTAGGGAAGTGGTGTCACAGTGATGTGGAATGGTGAACCTGTTGATGGTGTTTTCTGCACAGCAACAACTCAGACAGAATGCAATATTCTATCTCTCTTAAAAGGTTATTCTCAACAATAAATTGTTGAAAACCACCCCAAGGTCTCTCGGGTGTCAGGTCATGACAATGCATAAACAACTCAGATAATATGTGAAAATGCTAGTAATCACAAGGGGCCTTACAAATGAACAATGCTGGAAGTGAATTTCATCAGATGCAACAATATTGTGATGCTTTCAATCCTAAAACTAACCCAGATTCAAAATAAACAGCAAAAGAGATAAGGGTTTAGAGAGATTTTATTCTATTCTAACTCTTAAGATTAACAATGCAAATGATAAACACTTGAAATGGACCAATCCCAACAAAACCAATCTCTAATTGACCAAGATTAATCTACAATCTTATAGAAATAGTGCAATCTTCTAAGGTTTTAAAGATTTTCAGATTATGAACATTCACCCAAGACAATCCGACTGCAGTTGAAATGAATAAGTCTCCATAATTGAACCAAGCACAATGAATATAAAGGTCCAGGCTAACTTTACAAAGCAACTAACAATCAGCTAGCTGCAAAAAGTATGGACCAGGGATTGCTGCAAACACTTCAAACATTAAATCATGAACATCATTGAATCAGATTTAAATCTAAATCTAATAACCATGAGCAATTTTAAAAATTGAATCATAAGAACCATGCAAGATAAGTCAACACAAAAGAGATCACCAGAAAATCACAATGCTTTCAATTGTATTGAATCACCAAACTCCAGCAACAATTCCAATGTTCTGTTACATCACTTGCTCAGAAATTGGCTAGCTTCTACCTCTACTCTACTGCTAAATTCACTCTTTATCAAATCTTCTCCTAATCTCTCACCCCCTTACAAATGAGGCACATATGCCATTTATAGAGAACCCCCAAACATGTCGGCCTAATTAGATTTTACAATAATAATTGGCCTCAAAACAGGTCGGCCTAAGGAGAAATTCAAAAGAGGACAAGATTTGCATTAAATGCATGAATATTATCCATTTCGGCCTACGATCTCCAGCAAGATCAGATTCACGTGCTCTCCAGAAAGTCCTCCAGCTGTAGATAGTTTTGGCACAGATTCTTAAGCAGCTCCCACTTTTGAAAATTTAAATTGAACATTTCCAGATTTCCCACTTTTGGCATGAATCCATACGCAAGTCCCCCTTTTAATACTTGTTTAGTCCTGAAAAACAAATATCATCATTAATAGCCCACATGTTCAAATTAAATTTGAATAAAATTTTCACCTTTTCTAAAAAACTTACATTTTTATAAGGAAACTTTCTATTTTCAGATTTTTTTTCCATTTTTGGAAATTTTTATTTTCAATTTTTTTTATCTCAAGAAATTTTCATTTTCAGGATCATTTTTAAAAAAAATTCCATTTTTGGAAAAATAATCATTTTCAGAAAAATTTCCATTTCGGGAAACCAGACCAAGGGGAAAATCTGGGAAAATCCAGGTCAGGCGGACTCCAGACCAGAATCCAGAAAAAACCAGCCGGACAGGATTCTACCGAATAAGGCAAAAATTTCAACAATAGATCAAAACGAACCAAGAATGCGCGAAACATCGTGTAATATATCAAATTAAGCATGGGATGTTGAGCATTTATCATCAAATTTATCAATTTAAACTAGTATTTCAATTTACACAAAGCCTGGTAGAAAATCTGGAAAAATCCGGGTGGACCGAATTTCCACAGACGGCATAAAATTTTGAACTTTTGGCACATTCCGGAAAACTAAAGAAATCCAGAAAAATATGGGTCGGGTGGAAAATCCTGGACGCAGGCAAAAGTCCGGAAAACTAAAGAAATCCGGGAAAATCCGGGTTGGGCTAAAAATCCCGGACGCAGGCAAAAATCCAGAAAACTGAAGAAATCCGGGAAAATCCGGGTCGGGCAGAAAATCCCGGACTGGACCAAAAACCCGGATTTTTGCACAGAGCCGAACTTTGAGCAGACTCTGGGAAAATCCGGACGGATCAGAAAATCCTGGATTGGGGTAAAAACCCGGATTTTTGCACAGAGCCAAACTTTGAGCAGACTCTGGGAAAATTCAGACGGATCAGAAAATCCCGGATTGGGGTAAAAACCCAGATTTTTGCACAGAACTTAGTTTTTTCAAAGTGCAACCTGGGGAAATCACTTGGGCAAGCAGGATGAACATCAAAGGACCTCCAAAGGCAATGAAATTAGTAAAATTAAGGGGCCAAAAGACACCAAAAGCTAGAGCGAAAAGAGGGTCCCTACTTTCAGTGGGGCGTGTGTGCAAAACTGCACAATAGAACCTTTCCCAATCCCTTGGATAATGAGCTTGTTTCAATCTATTCTATTGAAGAGAATCAATGAAACCGATGAGAGATATGTGATAAAACATGATTTAAATGCTAAATTAACTCAGGGTAAACCCATAAAAGTGGTTTACAATTGGAGTGAGGAAGGAACATTTGAAAAAAATGATTCTATGCCAAAAAATTTCATTTTTGGGGTTTGAGAAAAATAATGGGTTTGAACAAACCAAAAGAGGGTAACCCATTCGATGCAAGTTCCCACCATCCTACTAAAAAACACAATGAAAACCCCTTTTTGAAAGGGGGTTCCTTTTTCCCACCTTTTTGCTCTTGGGCACCCAAAAAATTTGAATTTTTTCCCTTCGAAGCTTGGGTTAAGGATGAAAATGGAGACTTCAGAAACCCAATTGGAATTAGGTAGTCCTTAGAATGAACTATTCAACAGCTATAATTTTAATATGTTTTGGTTTTATTATGTATTTGTTTTTTTAGTTTTATTAAACATAGTTTTTTCACAAAAATTAAGCTCTATGTTCTACACATGTGGAAAAATATTTAATTATCAAAAAAAATAAAAAATGAGTGCACCAGATATTGACGTCCTTGATCCAACAAAAAAATAAAATTGAATTTTGATACATATAAAAAAAGGTACGCGTTATACAGTCTACCTATGTCTGAATTGTAATTGGTTTGACTTCAAAACTTGATTAAAGAAAAAATATTCAATAAAAAACTACCTAACCAATTGGAAGCACTAGATATCAGAGTTACAAATCTAAATTCAAAATAATTAGAATTTTATCCTTCATGGAAAAAAGTTATGCATTATACGGTGAGCATCACTCTTAAAAATGTTGTTTTCTGAAAAAAACTAGTTTTTGAAGGAGATGTAAAAAGAAGTGTAATTTGATTCCAAAAATTTTGAAAAAAATATATTTAGAATCTATAGAAAAAATATCACAAATCACTAGTTTGCATCATCTTCAAATTCTTCATGGTTTAGCTGCTATAAGTACCCGGAAGTGAAGATTTAGTTAGAAATAATTATTTCAGTGTCCAATTTGGCCAAAAATTATAAACCAGTATTGTGGGATCACCCCATGATATATGCTAAGATGATCGATATGGGTGTATGCAAAGCTATTCTAATTGTATGCAAGCTTCAAAATATTAAAATCCTAATTACAAAATATGCTAAATGTATGTACCTATGTTATCATGGAGGCCATTAATGGATGCTTTAAGCTAATGATGCAAGTAAATTAAGCTAAAAGGATGATAAATAAGTGCTAAATATGACTGCAAGTGCAAGTGATTTTAACAGCATAAGTTTTCTCTTGAGAGATGGATCCATTTGTCTCCAAATAGTGACCTATTTATAGGAAAGCAAATGAGAAATGAAGGGTTAAGATAAAAAAGGTTAATTAATGGTCAAGGATGGAAGAAGTTGGAGGCATGGATCATGGATTATCATCAAGGGATGAGAATCAATAATGAGACTTAATCAAGAATTCTCATTCCTTCAAACAAACACACTTCTAACTTGTACAAGAGGTCACAAGTTAACTTGCACAAGAAGTTTTAAGTTAACTTTCACACAAAGTTTTGTAAGAATATTCCCTTTTCAAATGAGTGAGGAGAAAGGATATTCTTTGGAATATTCTCATGGGTGATGAAATAGATATTTTTCAAATTAAAACAAATTTTAATTGTGCAAAAGGGGAAGGAATATTCCATGGGAATATTCTTCTTTTAGAGGAATGTGCAAAGGAGGAATATTCCATTGCAAGTGGAAGAATTAGTAATTTGATAATTAAAACAAAGTTTGAATTATGCAAATTAGGGGAATTATATGATATTTATTAAATAATTGATTTAATGGAGATTAAATGAAAAATAAATGGATGAGATTGATTTGATCTATCAATGGTCACAAATGAAAGGAGGATGAAACATGGATTAAGGATTCTCATCAATGTATGAGAATCAAAGATCACACGGATCAAGAAAAGATGAAGGGCTCACAATCATGTAAACAAACACACTTTGCAACAACTTTAAAAAGTTGTTTCAAAGTTTGTTTGGAGTAATCATTACCTCATTTTTTGGAGGAAAATAGGAGAATATTCCTTATGCAAGTGGATGAGAGGGAAATTAACAATTTAGTTAATTAAAGCTAAATTTTTGAAATATTCCCTATGCAAGTGGATGTGAAGAAAATTAGAAATTTAGTTAATTAAAGCTAAATTTTAATGTGAAAGATGAAGAAATGTGAGGATATTAATTAAATTATTGATTTATTTAATGAAAAGGAGATACAAATATGATATTTAATTAAATAGCTTAGGTTATTTAATTAAATAAGAGGACTTAGGGTTAAAATTAAATAATTCACATTATTTAATTAAATCGGATGAAATGTCAGTGTGATAGGGGGTGAATTAACCCAATTAGGTCAATTAGATTAACAGGTGAAAATAAGGCATTTAATTAAATAATTAGGCTTATTTAATTAAACAAGTAAAAAGAAGATGGGTTTGAGGACAAAATGATGTTAGTTGGACAATGTGATCCATTGAGACATTTTTAAGGTGTCTACAACTACTAGTACCACACATAGAATCAAAATTTCTCTACTCAATCCCTTATTCAATAAGAATTCAACTAGCTTATTCAACTCCTCACTTTTATTTGGTGTCAATCCATGAACTACCTTATTAGGTAAACTTGTTCTTAGAATTACATCCATATGATGACATGATTCTTATGGGTGGAAATCTTTTAGGTAGAATATCAAAATAAATATGAATATACTATGTCAAAAATTTATAAATCTTAGGATGTATGAAACATTTTCCTCTATGGAGTTCTCCACTTGCGTACACTTAAGAATAACAACAAAGAAAATTTCTCCTTAAAAATATTTAAAATTTATTTTTAGTTGGCAATATCATTTATTCTCACTTTCCTCTTTTAAGAGAAAAATTACACATTTCACTCCATCATTTATCAACTTATAAGTATTTACACTACCATCATGTATAGCTTTGCTATCAAACTACCATACACTACCCAATAAAATATGACAAACATCAATTATCATGAAAAATAAATATTTTAAAATACTTTCTGTATACACCTAAAATCGGTCAAGACAATCAATTAATTAAATACTAGTTATTTAATTAATAAATATTTTATTTCATCTACTTATAAATAAATTCTCAATTTATTTAGATAGTTCACTTTTCTAATTCTTCAATCTAAAATCACATTCTTCTATTTTAATTAAATAAACAAATTCACATAGTTTTTTTTATTTAATTAATAATCTTTTCATTAAATTTAAATCCTAAATTTAAATTTAAGCACATGTCTGCAACTTTCCTTCTTCCTACCTCATCAAGTGTCACATGAATTTAAATATGTCTAATATTTAAATTTCCAATTTAAATTTAGGCACATGTTGGACACTTGGCCTCTTCACACATTTTATTCTCTCATACACTTGGCCTTTTCAGACGTTTTATTCTCCCATACATTTGGCATGTTTCCTGTGGTCAAGGGAACATCCTCCAAGATTCTTCCATCTCCACCATTCATCTCTCATGTTTGAATCTCAACTATTGATTGCTGCCACATCACAAGATGCTTTGAAAATCCTATAAATACAACCCCTTGCTATAGCATTTTACATCACATATTTTAGCAAGTTTCTTATGCAGTAATAGCATTGGAGCAATTTGGAGCATGTTTAGTTGGAGCATTTAGCATTTAGATTTGTTTTATCATTCTAACTTAGAATCATATCTTAGCTATACTTTCATTTTGGTTATTATATTAGCTTTCATACAACATTCTTATCATAACATTTAGCATCATAATCTTAGCATAATCTTCATTTCATCATAGCAACATTAATATCATAACATCATGGCTTTAATCACATAGTTTCATGTGGGAACTTAGATTCTTGCATTCAATAGCATCTCGTTTCTTAGGTTGTCATTCTAACAATCATAGTGCACACAAAATCTGAGAGCCAATATGATTTAATGAATCCTTAAGAATAAAGAACAATGAAACATTTTTAGAGATTTGGTTTGTTTGCAATTAGATTAAATTTGTCATTCAAATCTTTAATATAATACATCTCATTGGTTTTTGTGTTGTTTTTTTATTGATTTGTTAACTCCCACAAATTCATACACATAAAATGGTACCCATTGTGTGGAATTAACCCCATGTTTAACAATTTTCTAGAAAAAAATTCATGAATAGGTTGGACGTGATCGTTTAGCACAACCGCAAGTTATTTTAGCACATATGAAAAATCTTTCAGTGCATTTGGGGTCTGTTATGACACATACAATATTTCTTTCAGTGCATCAAACAACTATTTTAGCACATATAGGGAGTATTTTAGCACATTCGCTCTTTATTTTAGCATATTCAATATCTATTATAGCGCATTAAGTTGTTATTTTAGCGCATCCATTAGTTTTTATAGTGCATTGAGTTGTTCTTTTAGTGCATTGGTGTTTTAGCACATTGGATGACTATTTTAGCACATTGGTTACAATTTACAAAATCTTAAAAAAATTGCAAAAACTAATTACTGTTTTTTGCTTGCAGGTGGATGATACGCCGGTCAAAGACAAATTTATGCAACTACTAATAAATTTGGTGCAGAGGCTAGAGTTGATTTATTTCCTTTTGGTTAATTTAGGAATCTATATTAATTAGGAGGGAAAGAACACCATGTCTTTTGTGCTTGATGAATGGTAGGCATATGCTTTCCCCTTAATTGGGTGACCAAAAAGCTAGACCCATTCATTTTTATTTTATTTTATCCATAGAGGGCATGCCTTGTGGGAAAAAGTAATCACCCAAGGGAACGACCCAACTGGTAACATGCTAAAGCCAAGCGACTTCCAACCGGTATATAAGTGTGGGTACTTAAGGAAAGTTCAAGTATCACGAGGATTTTTCTAACAAGAAGGGAAACAATGGTCTCTTGCCGAATGGATGATCTCCCACAAACAGAATGCCTATACTAGAACCCTCTATTATAGCAAGCCAAAATCATATTCTATTTACTTGTGCAGAAGGTCTAACCTTTGAAGTCGTCCCACATTTTTACAGCTTTTAGTAGAGATGAGAAGTATCCCATGGGAGATTCATGTGTATTGAAGCTTGGCCGCCCCAAGAAGTGAGTGTCGTGGAGAGGAGCTAGTGGGTTCAAGCTTCTGATCATCCACTAAAAGTAGGCATAGTTGGAGTAAAATCCAAGTGGGAATCCAGTAAATATTGTCCTACACAACCTTTGGATTGTACATGTTTAATATGTTTTACCAATGTGTTTTTGAACAAATTTCAAACAAAACATCACACATTGGAAGTGAAAACCTTGATTCAAAAAACATCCTTTGAAACAACAAATTCTTTGACTAGAAAATCAAAAAAATCAAACAAACTTGCATGAAACCATGACATTTTCCCAATTCAGTGCATCCATTGCTTGTTCTGGCACATTTACACCATTCTTTGGTGCATCCGTATGCTGTTATAATGCATCCACTATATCTTCTAGCACATCCATTGCATTCTATAGAACATTCACCCATTACTACAGTGCATCCACCCAATACTTTAGCACATTCAAGCTATTTTGTAGCACATCCAACCAATCCTGCAACACATTCAAGCCTTTTTGTGACACATTCAAGCCATTCTATAGCACATCTAGGCTGTCTTCCAACACATCTATGCAATCTTTTAGCACATCTAGGCTATGTTTTAGTGCATCCATTAAATGTAAAACACGAGAGTTAAATTCATCCCCTGTTCACAGTTTGAACTAGAATTCAGAATCTTTTTCAGCCCAAAATCATTCCTTAGGTACCACAAAGTCTAAACTTGTTAAAATTGACCTCTACAAGTGGAATTCTCCAAACTAAACCTAGATCTAAAACATCTCAAAGTGTCTAAATCATCAAACTTATCACACTTGATTGTTAAGCTAAGTTTCATCATTAGGATTTGTCATCCTTTCATCACAAAACAACTTTAGTTGTATAATCAAATCAAACTTAGTCTCATTAATAGAATTTTTCATTATATTTTTCATTATTTTTCATCCTTGGCACTCCTCCAAATAAAGATTAAAGTTTAGTTAAAGTGTAACACTGGTATGCCCATTCAAACAAGATTACAAAAGTAGAAACTCAAGTAAAAAGAACTTAAAACCCAAAACATCAAAACTTTGAACGTTGAAACTCAAAATACCATGGGCAAACCTAAAGAAAATCCTTTCTATGGAACCCACAACACCGAAGATGAATGAATAATTGAGGAAGATATCCAACATGCTGAACAAGATGCAAATTTTCATAAATGAGGAAAAATAATTACTAATTATGGCTAAACAAGGTGTCAAACTTCCACCTGACTTTGATGTTAATCAATTGAAAGCATCTCCTAAAAAACCTGAAAGATGATTCAGAACAAGTGGTTTCCTTAACTCATCAAATGATAAACCTCCAACAATAAATTCTTGACATGCAAAGGGGAACGTCAAAACGATACTTGCTCCAAGATATTTTTCCATATCCTTTTGATCAATACATCAACATGATCCCTTTTCCTAAATATTGTGAATTCCCAAAGTATTAAAAATACAATGGTAAAACATATCCAATCGATCATGTGAGGGAATTTAGAACCATGAGCCTTGAATTTGCACATGAAGAGTCTTACTTGATGGGATTATTTCCACAAAGCCTAGGTGGACAATGTCATGAATGGTTCTCCAAACTTGCACCACCAATTAGAACCTTTGAAGAATTGGTTAACAAATTCATCACCCAATATTCTTACAACATCCGACATGAGATAACAATGAAAGACCTTTGCAATATGAAGAAAAAAGGGGTGAATCATTCCTCACATTTTTGAAAAGATGGAGAAGGTTGTTTGTAAGATATTCTTTTCCCATACTAGAAAATGAAAAGATGGAGATTTTTATTGACAACCTAAATGATGAAATGAGTTATAGATTGGAATTAAAATGTCCATGTACCTTCGAGAAAATGATTGAGAATGGAATTAAAATCAAAGAAGCTTTGGTCAAAAGAGGAGTCATAAAAATTTACAATGAAAACAACTCATCAAGCTCCTCCAACAATTACAAAAGCAGTGATAAACCAAAGTTTTTGCAACGAAACAAGAATGTTGGTAACAATGATGGTGTAGTAGGAACACAAAATTCCAAACCAGTATTCAAATTGACAGTATTTTCCATCAAAACTAGTCGAAACAAAAATCCCACCAGCAATCAAAACAACAACCAAAACACCAACCAAAAAAAAATCAAAGCAATACTAATACCAAACCACCACCATATCGAACATCCTCAAATCAAAGAAGGTTCACACCTTTGGGATAGTTATTAGAATCAACATTGAAAGAGCTTCTTGAAGCTAAAGCCATAACATTACCAAAGGCATGAGATTATAACTTAAAAGTTAAACCATCCTAGTGGAATGATGCACATTACTGTTGTTTTCATTGTAACAAGGGACACAAGACAAATGATTGCATACAACTAAAAAATTTGATACAAGACTTGATTAATAACAAGACCATATTTGTAGAAGGACCCCAAACAAACAATGATCATGGAGCATTCAAGAACCCTCTACCAAACTATGAAAAAGGGGAATCTTCATCCAACAACAAAGGAAAGAATGTAAACTATATCTATGACACTACTATTCTTAACATTTCTGCGATTCATAATAAAATCCATGATAAGCAAGACATCGTACTAGTTGATTTGAAAGTTTGTCAATTCCAAGCTATGATGGGACACTTGATTGCACCTCATTGCCTATCATTTACTGAAAATGATGATGCATCACTCACCCAACCACATAATGCTCCACTTCATATTGAGGTTTTGATCCATAAATGTTTGGAAAAACATGTTCTAATAGATAGAGTAATTGGTTTAAATATATGCTCTTTAAAGTTTATACATGCATTGGGATGTTTAGAAAATGTCATAGACTCCAGTAAAAATATTACCATGAAGAGATATCATGCAAAGGAGCACTTATCTAAAGGATCAATTACTTTACCAATCAGAGTTGGCCCTATGGTGAAAGATATGGTTTTCCAAGTTCTTGATCTCCCCTTGACCTATAATATCCTCCTTGGAAGACTGCAGATACATGAAATTCAAGCAATATCCTCTACATACCATCAATTTTTGAAGTTTTCTCATGAGGGAGTTGAAATCACAATACAAGGAGATCCTAATTCTTTCATGTATGGCCATAATCTAAGTCCTAAAGCTGAAACCCCTAGCAATTGTGAAGTACCTTCTTCCCAAACACATGTTGATTCTAAATCCTTAAAATCATCTACCATAGTTACTACACTATCAAACCCCAAGGTCCAAATCCATGAGCTAGGATGTGGAGAATACCGTTTGGATAGTTTGTTAGCAAAAGACATTGTTGCCACTATCGAGAAGGATTAGAATTCCAAAAATGATGTTGAGACAAATACAAAAGACATGCAGGAAGATGACCATGTTGGGATTGAAACCTTTTGTGATCCTGATGATACACTTACCCTTCCCATATCTAGTCCCACTCAAACTTTTGATACTCATGACAACCCCCTATTTGACCAAGACATCTATGAGAACCCACTCTTTGATCATGACCTCGAAGAGGATATCCAACCATCATATTTCCATCCCAACTACCATGGGCTAGGGTATGAATCTCCTATTGTGGCATTTACTAAACTATCTTTCCAAGTCATTAATGATGTACAAGCTTCTTTTGATGTTAACACTACCGAAAAGGATAGTATCAAAGACTTTGTTGATGGCATCATCACTAACATTATCGCTTCATCCATCTCATCCACATCCATCCACCTCGTAGACATGGATCAACAAGTATCACTCAAAGAAAATATAAAGGAGGCAAGTCAAGAATCAAAGGTAAAAATTCCTTTATCAAATGGAGATCCATAATCAAAAGAAAGCATGCAAAGAAAGAAAGATAAAGTAAATTCCTTTAGCCAAAACAAAAAGCTATTGGAAAAATTAAAAACAAAAGAGGATCAAGAAAAGTACTTTAGATGAAACAAAAATCTGTTGGACAAAACAAAAAGAAAAAAAGATCTAGACAAGTCTCCAAGCCAACATAAAAAGCTATTAGACAAATCAAAAATAAAAGTCAAAAATAAAAGCATGCAAAAGTCGAACTCCAAATATGCCTCTTCCCCACCAATCACTGGGGGCATCTATCATAGAAGAAAATCAAAGAAATAACTTGTTGATAAACGGTCTCCCTCCACATCACTCATACCACATATCACATTCCACTCATCCATGTTTACCTACCCGCCATATCATTACACTTCCATTGGTGATGTCTTTCAATGCGCCTTTGATCATGACTCCATAATGTACTATAACTCATCACTTTCCCAAGCTCCTTTTGTCTAAAGCCTAATGGCCCACATAGTGTCCACATTAGGTATCCTATCATAACATCTTTTATCTGTCATATCTATCACCCTCCATACTTTCCACTCATACTATTTATTCCAATCGGGTCCTTTCATCCAACATGATCATTCACATAGGATCAAAGCATCATATCAGTCTTCAGATCATGAGCATATTGGTTGTCCATGTCTGAAGGGGATTTGTTTGATGAACCCCTCAACAACCTACATCTCAATAAATTCTACACCTGACTCATACAATGCATTGGTAAAAGTCTTGAAAAAATACAAAAACATAAAAAAATGTCTTGAAAAAATGGTTACCATGATGAAAACTTGGCAAACAAGCATCTTGGTAACAAAAAAAAAGAGTGAAAAAAATCATAAAATCTGAAAAAGAGCAATAAAAACAAGTAGTGAAAACCTAGCAACATGCACTATTTGTGATAGGTTAGCTTTTCCATCTATTTGAGCATGTCGACCATTTGCTTTCGCCATCAATCTGCCTATCATTAGAAGCTTCATGTACATATTTTGACATTACAGTCGTGTCGCACCCTAGACTGGGGGAAAAATCCTAAACTCACTAGGGGCAACAAACTTTGAGCTTAAACAAATAGACAAAAAACAATTAGACAACACAACAAACACAATGATCACAGTGCAACTTAACATTGAATATCAAGCACAATCATGAACACCTCAACCATCAAACAATAAACAACCAAATCAATCAAGTCAAATCAAATTTTAAATGGATGATGTTCCTTCTAGATCATGGCTTTATCACTATGGCATGAATGTTCAACTGTTGTACTGTCATTTTTGATATCATATCTCTGGAGCACCTTGATGATGTATTGAACTAGAGGAGCCAGGAAGGAGTATGATTTTTTTTTTGTCTGTTGTCTGTGAGTTGATCACAGCTATTGTGCAAATTGTCGTGGGACATGCCCTACAAAGTATCATTGATGACATTACGAATTTTCATAGGAACATGGTTAACTCTTGCTTGTTTACACAAGGAATACCTAGATGCTTGTGTTAACTTGCAATATGAAAACTCATTGAAGTAGTACTTAGGTCATCATGGTCTAATTATACCATTGATGTTTGTACTCACTTTCAACATTTTAAAGGCTCAATGATGACAAAAGGCACAAAAAATTGACTATTACGATGACAATCTTTGCATATTAGATTTGCATGATTAAGGTAGATTGCATTCATATTAGTGTTACATCTGTATTTAGGGGTTTTCCAAGGCTGAAAATTTCTTCACAAGGATGTTATCTCTCTTATTAATGGATTGAGTACATTTGACATTACCAAAAAAACATCATTTTCATATAGTTGCACATTAGTTGCATCATCATTTGCATACATCAGAAAGCGTTCTCATATCATATGTACATGATCACATCATTCATCCACCTGTGCATCACATCATAATATCCACATCAGAAAGTACAAAAAAATAACTGCATTACATCTCAATTGCATAATCAAAATCAATTAATCTATTATTAATGGATTAATAAAATGGTCCATTAAGAAGATTGAAAGACATATCTAGCAAAGTAAGATTTCTTAAAACAAAAGCATCTCTATTTTAATAGGGGAATAATTGAACTTGATGCATCACTAAAATCATTTATTCCTTTAATAAAATGGATTTTGGATTTACTTAAGAAGATTGAAATACATATCCAATAGAATAAGATTTCCAAGAAGAAAAAGTTGCCGAAAAACATGACTAGTAAGCAAAAGATATAATGCCATTGTTATGAACATCTACAACCAGTAGTGAAGATAGATTTTCTAAGGTGTATGAATTTTTTATTACTCAAATCCAAGACTAACAAAGGACTAGCTAGATTAGCATAATCATCACATAAACATCACACATCATTTGCATAATTAAATCCATCTCACAGCATAGAACATTATCCATAAAGCATATAGAATCATCAGTCATGCATTATCATTTCATCATTGCAAATCATTACATAATCATCATATAAGCATCATAAACACATAGAACTATGCACCATCATATGATCATTTCATTCATCCATTCATTCATTGCATCATCTATTTGCATTGGAAAAGTACAAAAACATAAAATACATCACATTTAATTAGCATAATAAGATCCATCACATGTATCATATAGGAATCATTCATAAAGCATATAGAATCATCAATCATGCATATCATAACATCATCATATAGAACATCACATAGCATATAGAAAAAGAAATCAAATGCATCCATCATAAACACATATCAACACCATATAGATCAATAGTTTGTTGCATATCATATAAATCTCAAAATAATAATGTCAAGTGTACAATGATATCCAAACATGGAGAGATACATCAAAAAAGTGGCATAAATCACAAAATATCTGACTGAATAAGTGTATACATCAAGTATCATTATGTCATCAAGTATCAATACATCATCAAGTCTCAGTACATTAATCAATCCTATACTAGGGCATATCAACCAAAGATGAAAAACCACATTGATTGATAATATCTAAAGCGGCCTACACCAGATGCGAAATCATGTCCCTCATCTTTAGGAAAAATTCCCTAGACTGAAGAATTCTAAAATCCTCCTATGATCATAACATATTGCAAATCAACAATCTTATCAACCAATCAATCAAATATAATTAGCTCTACTCAATGTTTCATCAATCTCGTAAGCATCTATCATTGACCCTGACCTATCATGAGGTCAATCATCATCAATCTATCATTGATCCTCACCTATCATGAGGTCAATCAATATCAAGTTATCATTGATCCTCACCTATCATGAGGTCAATCATCATCAATCTATCATTGATCCTCACCTATCATGAGATCAATCATCATCAATCTATCATTGATCCTCACCTATCATGAGTTTAATCTATCAACATCATCAATCATCATCAAATCAAACAATCAATTGAAGTGATTATCAATCATCAAACACAAGGAGGCAAAAAGGGGCCTTAATTAATCAATTCATCAAAGTTGGTAGGTTCAACATCATTTTTCGGGAGATAAATCACCGCAACATCATTAAAAAATTGAAATCATCATCAAATCATCAAAAAAATCATCAAAAATTCAAAAAATTCAAAAAATACAAAAATTCAAAAATTCATCGATTTATCTCCTGAGGGGGCATATATCCATCATCACTAGAAAACCAGCGTTTGGGGCATCATTTTTTTTTTTTGGTCGAGCAACAAATTAATCTTTGAAGCAATG
Source organism: Sequoia sempervirens (assembly GCA_007258455.2). Taxonomy (NCBI): domain Eukaryota; kingdom Viridiplantae; phylum Streptophyta; class Pinopsida; order Cupressales; family Cupressaceae; genus Sequoia; species Sequoia sempervirens. The sequence continues at coordinate 344,705,944 of VDFB02047230.1, read as the reverse complement.
TGTAAACACATTACTTCAAAGAGGGGCAAAATGTATACACCTAAAATTGGTCAAGACAATTAATTAATTATATACCAGTTATTTAATTAATAAAGCTTTTATTTCATATACTTATAAATAAATTCTCAATTTATTTATATAGTTCACTCTTCTAATTCTTCAATCTAAAATCACATTCTTCTATTTTAATTAAATAAACAAATTCACATTGTTTGTTTTATTTAATTAATAATTTTTTCCTTAAATTTAAATCCCAAATTTAAATTTAAGCACATGTCTACAACTTTCCCTCTTTCCACCTCATCAAGTCTCACATGAATTTAACTATGTCTAATATTTAAATTCCCAATTTAAATTTAGGCACATGTTGGACACTTGGCCTTTTCACACATTTTATTCTCCCACACACGGCCTTTTCACACATTTTATTCTCCCATACATTTGACATGTTTCCTTTGGTTAAGGGAACATCCTCCAAGATTCTTCCATATTCATCGTTCATCTCTCATGTTTGAATCTCGATCATTGATTGCTGCCACATCACAAGATGCCTTGAAATTCCTATAAATACAACCCCTTGCTATAGCATTTTACATCACATTTTTTAGCAATTTTATTATGTAGTAATAGCATTGGAGCAGTTTGGAGCATTTAGCATTTAGATTTTTTTTATCATTCTAACTTAGAATCATGTCTTAGTTATAGTTGCATTTTAGTTATTATCGTAGCTTTCATACAACATTCTTATCATATCATTTAGCATCATAATCTTAGCATAATCTTCATTTCATCATAGCAACATTAATATCATAGCATCATGGCTTTAATCACATCGTTTCATGTAGGAACTTAGATTCTTGCATTCAATAGCATCTCGTTTCTTAGGTTGTAATTCTAAAAATCATAGTGCACACATAAAATCTGAGAGCTAATATGATTTAATGAATCCTTAAGAATAAAGAACAATGGAATGTTTTTAGAGATTTGGTTTGTTTGCAATTAGATTAATTTTTTCATTCAAATCTTTAATATAATATGTCTCATTGATGTTTGTGTTGTTTTTTTATTGATTTGTTAACTCCCACAAATTCACACACACACTTTCAATAAGGTTAATTTTTATATTAATTGAGGTCAATCCACCAAAAATAATCAAGCTATCTTAATTTCCATCAATGAAAATATGAAACCCTTTAATTGCACAATGCAAAAATATTGAACTAATGTTTATTTTGATCAATATTCCAAATATAGAAGCTTACAAAACCTTGAGATAAATAACCATTGTAAAATTTCCTTTTATATAAAACCCCTAAGCTCTCAATAGATGTTGAGGGAGACAAGGAATCATCTTGCAGTTGTTCATAAAATATAAAACCTATTAATTTTCCTATCTTCTCCCTCATGTCATCAAAAATAAAAGAGCGAGAACAATCCTCTCAATAAGAAATACTTCATTTTTGAAGCCACATGCTACAAAAACCCAAAATGGTGGGGAATCATTAGAATAATTTATAACCGATCTACAACAAACTTGTAAGAAAGATTTTTGAATAGAGATTTATCAAACTAGAATAAAGTATCTTGCCTTTGTGGTGATCCTCAATTGTAAAAGGAGAAAAGCATGGGGATCAAATTATGGATCTCTAAGAAGAGAAGGGATTATGCTTCTAATGTTATTTTTATTCTTTTTACACATACCCATTTTTCCTTTGAAAAATAATAACCCACCTTATTTTTCGCCTCTTTATTTTTTTGGGTGGTTTACTTTATGAGTAAATTTTTTATGTATGTTCTTTATATTTTGTTTTAATTGTTAATCCTATTATCAAAATTTGGGAGTTTGATATCTCAACATGATAATAAACTAACCTTTTTAACATTTGTTATAAAATGGAGTTGTTGGGAGTTTAATACATCTCCCTCATTGAACTTTCAAAATTGGTCATTTTGGAAAGATTGTGAAGGAATCTCTAAAACTCCAATTCTAGGCATGGGATATGACCTCACTCCAACCTACCTTTTCCTTTGCATTTTTTTTTTTTTTTTTGCCAACTTTGCAATATGCACTTTAATTTTTTTCCTTGTTTGATTTATTGTTTTGTCACTTTTCCTTCTTGTACTTTTGTGTCCTTAACCTCTAGTAAACTTCTAGCCTCCATACTTTCTAGTGAACAATTTTTGGTTTGGCATGAATATTTTGGTGCTTGAAAATGTATTGTTGAGTATATGCTTATTGTGTTCATAAGCTAAATTTTATGTGTCCATAATTTCTCCTCCTTTTTTATTATTAACCGAGTAGAGTTCTCTCCTTATTCATTAATCACATGTTTGTTTCTTGTTTCTTTGTTTACTTGCTAGTTTGTTTTGTTTATGTGGAATGCGTTTTACTAAGTGTATGTTAGGGAATTTATTTTTAATTTATTTTATATAATTTTTCTTTTCTTTTTACTTATTTTTTCTCTGGTTTCTTTATTTTCACATTTGGTTTTGGGTGTGCCTTAGCTATACTTTTATTTTTCATCCTTGAAATATATACATTTTTATTTTTTCAAAGTTTTAGGTTAATTTTTATTTTGTGATATCACACTCTCACAAATCTTTTGTCTATCATTAAACTTGTGGACTATGTCTCGGCATCCCATATTTTGGATGAGATCTCTAGGATTCATGGTACCCAAATTAGAATATATATTTATCATTTTTGGTGTTAAAATTTTGGCCATGTACCTATGTTTGAATGATATTTAGTATGAGTTAAAAGGTTTCCTAATCCCAAATTATTGACATTTTACCTTGCATATTTTCTTAGAGTCAAATTTGTAGAGATATTTATATTTAGATGTCTTTTGGTATGAAATAGGTGGTATCCTTAATATTTGATCCCTATTCATTTTACCTTGCATTATCTTATGGTATCATGAGCTCAAGCATACCTTCATTTGATGTATGACTTATAATTTATCCATAATCTCCAATTTCTAACATTTTTCGTATACATATTTGCAAAGTCAGATGTAATTAGGTCATTGTTTGTTTACTTTTGGTATTGGTTATGAAGTAGCCTTGACCTTTGAGCCCCAATGATTTCTAGTGCTTTACCTCCCTGGGTTCATAAGTTAATATTTTTTTTTTTTTTTTTGTATCTAGTAAACTAGGATGAGATTCAAGTACTAAATAGGCTTTACCAATGTATTATATTAGGCATAAGAATTTTAGGATCCCCAATATTGGATAGGTATGAATCATGTTTGGATTTTGAAGATCAATTCCCTAATTATTTTTAACTAAGGAATTAGTAATTAAACAGTGGGAGAAGTTTTGGCTTGACACTAATTTCATCCTTAAGACTTAACTATTTTTTGTATTACCTTAATTAATAATTCCACTAGATAAATAGTATATTTTATATGTGGATTTCCAAATAGATTACAAAGCTGAAATTTATCATTATCAAACTATCTAACAGATCTTGTGTGTTCTTGGAAGTACATGTGCACAACAAGAATATCCACAAAGAGAGATGGACTATGATTATAAAGGACACCATCTAACTTCAAATATTTTCTCCCCTAGGACATATAAATTCTGAAGAGTTCCTACAATCGACACACACAAAAGGCAACATGAGCTTTCAAGCCTAGTGCACAATAAGATCTAGGTTGGTTCAAGCCAAGTGCATGGTAAGATCTAGGTTAGTTCAAGCCACTAAATTTCAAATTCTCTCGAGTCTCTTGAGTTAGATTTGGATTATTCTCAATTATATGATTACAAGTAGATGAAGATATTTGGACCTACAAGCCAAATTATATTAGATATTAGTTCATAAGTAATTAGAAGAGAATTTGGGCTACCTACCTATGTCTAATACGATAAGATCAATATTAATGATACCTTGAAGTATTTTGAAGGAATGAAAACATCTTTTTTCATCTTCATCCATGACAATCTACTTCTAAAAAGATGGAAATTGGCTACAAATATGGAAAAGGTCCTCCATAAGAGTGAATTAATTGAAGATTCCAAGGATGCAATAACCCTTATGAGCATAGTCTTTAGCATGCCCAATTCTATGGATTTCTATCCTTTGATTGACTTCTTAATCCTCTCTATTGTAGATTAAAAGAGGATTGAGTGACACATTGCATGAGAAGTTAATAGATGTGTTGGAATCCACAAGATTCATATGAATTTTTATTTGGTATATCTTCTAGCATTCTAGGCCAATTTTCTAAGGTTAAGAAAAGTAGACATAGTACAACTAGGATAAGATAAGGTGTATGATTACTACCCCAACTAGATTTGAAGGAAATATAGAGGCACTACAACATGATTAATAATGTATTTGTATATGTAATCATCAAATGCCTAAAAAATTACTATGCCAAGAGGTTGTCCTTAGAGGAAACATAGGAAATGGCTAATATAGGGAGTTGGTTCCTCAAATACAAGGCTATTAGGTTTGGTGTCTTCCACAAAGAACCACGTAAAATCCCAATGTACCCTACTAAAAATATCATTTTATTGGAGATCTAAAAACAAGTTGTGGAAATTCAAAATATTAGTGTTGATAAACATAAGGAAAGGATTGCATTCTCCAACAAGTTGGAGTTCTATTCTTACTCAAATATGTACACAATTCCAAGTTAGCTAAGTAGGAAATGAAAACCTTGATAATAGATTTATAAAATAATAGATATATTTGATCCCATTGGTAGATTGGGACATTGATTGACTCATTATTTATTCATGTACCAACATTGGAGAACATATAAGTAGATTTCTTATATGATCATAAAATTAGAATAATGGATTACCAATGCTTTGCACTCCTATCAATCAAAAGGTAAAACAATAAAAAAATATCCCTACGAGTATGTAAAAGGATGGAAAGGTTTTAGAGCATTCCTACAATTTGGTAATAAGGTCTTCAACCAACCCATGGATAGAATAGACTATTATGTGCTAAAGGATTCTTTAATTTAATCTAGAAATAATGTAGTGGTTGTAAGAAATAGAATATGGTTGAGACAACCATATATAATGATTGATCATCATCCTTTGTAGAAGAAGCCTCCTAAATCCCTAGTTACAAAACTAAACAAGGGGTGCATGTGCTATTTTCACATGAGGTAAGTCTAAGAGAAAGAGAGAAGAAGCTTCTACATTATATATTGTCCTAGAGAATGAGGAAGATGAGGTTGAAGAAGAAGAATCTTTCTAAATAAGAAGGATAATATATTGAATAACTCAAGAGGAACCATACTATCACCATCCCCTCCATTTTTAGTTTAGACTTCTTCACTTTCTCCCACTCCTTTAAAAACAATCTTATTCTTTGTCCCTAAGGCCAATATTGTAGAACAACTAGGAAGGGGTGATTAGAAGGAATAAGCACCACCATAGGAAGTAAAATTCTAGGAATAAGATTATGTACCTACTATATGTAACAAACTACACATTCTCTATCTAAAATCACTTAAATTTATCCCTCGTACAACCATTTTTTTAATATATCACAATGATATTTATTTCTCTCTTAATCTATAAGGAAGGAATAAAAAAAAAATGTAGTTTCTAGACAATACATAAACTATTTATGTTATATAATGAATAAATTATATACTACAACATTGTTCTAGAATCAAGTTTACAAATACAAAATATAGTAAAATTTTATTAAAAACTAATAATAGTATTTCATTACTGTGTGAGTAAATTATGTGAATTAGAATAATCAATTCAAAACACATAATCGATACAATGTACTATATTAAGGAAATCAAATTTAACAAAGAAATTGATAAAATGATTCCTCAAAGTTATTCCATCTTCCTCTATTCTTAAGGATCCAATATTAGTGCTCTCATATTTTAGTTATGCACTCAATCATTGGGATGACACCTAAGAAATGAGAAGCCATTAAACTATAATGTAGGAAACTATTCCTACACCTATATGATTGATGAATTTGCTAAATGATATGTTGAATGGTATGTTTTTGTATACAAAATGATGTGAAATGATGCATTGATAAATGCTAAGCTAATGAAGATGTTTTGAGAATGTTGTAATGCTAATGCAACAATTAGGTTCCTAGAAATGAAATTTCCATTATAACACTACTTGAAATCAAATGCTAAATTCTAAACTAAAATACCAATGCTAAGCTCTTTAATGTTGGAAGTATTTTGGCAAAGTAAATTTATGATATGCTCTCTATATGAAAAGCTATAAATGAGCCTTTATTTATAGATTTCACCAAGGCATCAAGAGAGTTGGTGGAAATGGACGATCAAGATTCAGTCTAGAGAGGTCAATAGTGAGAAAGAGGGAGGCTAGAGGGATTCAAGGAAGTTGTTCCCTTTAATAGAACAAGCTTGCCAAGTGTAGAAGATAATAAATGGAAAGGAGAAGCCATGTGTCCCTGAGGTTGTCAAAATTGTTGAGGATAAATGCCCATTTTA
>VDFB02047230.1:344665098-344699377 GCA_007258455.2 Sequoia sempervirens | reverse complement strand
TGTCCTAACTTAGCTAACCTCTAGAATATGAAACAAAACATTAATATATAGATTCATTCATAATCATATAACTAGAATTTATCACTAAAATTCACAATGCATCATCTAATATAATAACTAAATTTAAAGTGGTTCAGCAGTACCTCAAGTGGCCCTTGTTTGAGTTGTTTCTTCCTTAGAAATTTATCAAACACTTATTTACTTAGGAAAACATATCATCAAATCAATTCTCTTATATTTCATTCTAAACATGAAATTGTTACACAAAATCTAACAAAAAATCTATTAGAAATCTTATTCAATAACTCTTGTGATCTACTATATTTTGATATTACTATCACTACTAGTTAGTACTACTAAATCTCCCTCTCAATAGGGGATCCTATTATATTGGGTCTGTGAAATATTCCTATTATTCATAAACTAAAAAAAAACTAAGGAACATTTGAGGAATAAGTTTTAAAATAGAAAATAACAATTGCTTGAAATAGGAGTATAGAAATCAAACAAGGATTCTATGTCCAATAAAATTAATCGATTACAATAAAAACGTGCTCAACATAATAGTTTTATCATAATACAATCCTATTGAAAATAGAATTCTTCTCTTGGTTATCTTATTGGTAGGTAAGAGTAATACTAGGCAACTCATGGATTGATTAGTAAATGATCACCTTTGTCTTCCTTTGAAACTGTCACGCCACATTTGGTTGACTTCTTTACAATGAACTGCATTCCTTATGCTATAGGTTGATAGTTGTCTCTATTGTAAACGTTAGTCTTATTTCCTAAGGCATTCTCATTATCAAAAACCATAAATTAAATATAAATCCTGCTAAACTTAATAGACATTCATGAATTCATACATACACATATCTACATAAGAAGTTTCCATTCCAAATGCTTAAAACTACTTAAAAGTATATGAAAGGCATAAAAAGGTCTTGGTAATGTCTTAAAGCTTAGCAGAAAGAAATGATAAAATGTATGAAATAGTAATGGGAAATTAGCCAATTATAAAGCCCATCAATAATTATGTCCTACCCTTGTCAGTTTGACAATGAGGGGACTGTTCTTGAAAACTAATTATAAATATATGAATCTATGGTGTTGTTTCCTTGGTAAAAATTGTGTTTTAATAATGTAATGAAATGTTTGATGTATTGTACTAAAAAGGTATGATTAAATAGGTATTGAATATAGTTTAATGAAAATTGAGAAATTTAATCTTGGGGTTATATGCATGTATTTGGAAGAAATTATTAAGATCTATATTTTTTCTTTCAATAGTCTATTAGTGTTATTAAATTAAAGAAATAAAATGTGTAAATACATAAGTGAATATATATACACTTATTATTTATTTTGCAGGGTGTCGCCCTTGGTCTCCTCAATGTGGGCCAGTGTGATTCTTATGTTTGTGACATGGCTTAACTGCCTCCTGTGTCTTGTATAAATTTGGTGATTGTATTGGGAATTAACAGGCCAATCATTTGGTGCAACGACAACTATCAATGTAACAATTGGTATCATAGTTGAGTTCACAGGTCTGAACCCCTCACTTGTGCTGGGGGGGGATTTTTGCAAGGTTTCACCCTTGGTTTCATTGACATGGGCCAACGCAATGCTTTTGTTCATGGTATGGATTAACTACCTCTCATGTCTTGTATTAATCGAGTAGTTGTATTGGGAATTAATAGGTCAAACTTTTGGTTTAACGAAAACCACCAATGTAGCAATTTATATATAATTGTATATATGAGATCTGTTTATATGGCATATAAGTATAATTTTTCACATGTAAATATAAATATACATGTATGTGTGTATGCATATATATTTATATATAGTATATATGTATTTATGTATACATTTAAATAAATAAGCCATAAGATTGAAAAAAATATGGTTTATAATCCATAAACAATTTTTTTGTTATTGAAGTACAAAAGAAGACTTGAGAATTTATGCACGTCAATGTGATAATGTGTTTGATTAACTATATCATAATCATATATTTGAATGTGAAATATGATTATCAATAACCACTTTGAGAAAGAGGCATGTGAAAATACAACACACATTATCATGTTTATTTATTTTTATATTTGGTCAAATCAATGCAAAATCATTTCTTGTATTGTCAATTCATTGTGTCTATTTATTAGAATAAGCAAGAGAGGTCATACTTAGCTAGAGGGTATCTAGAGTTGTACGGTATTTTTTTGTAATTAGAACACACCACTAGTTCTCAAATCACATGGTTATTCATGGAGATCCTTTGGATTTTCTATCCTCATGAAGGGTATGGTCACTTTTAATTGGAAGGTACATACAAGGGATTGTTGATCTTTGGTTGGAGGAAAAGCAATCAAACATGATGCTCTCCCTCTTGCAATTGAGATGTCGAAGACATGGTTTATCAAAGAATATTTGATTTTATTTCATATTGTATTAATGAAATTGTACTTGATGATCTAGAACCATGCAATTATTATACATTTTGTAGTATTATTGATTGTATGTATTGTATGCCAAGATTATGATGTTGTATTTAAAATGAAATGTTAAATAAGATTTGTAAAGTGTAATATCTAAAAAGAGGACTATGATCAAATAATGTAATTGTATACATACAAAATTGGTTTGGAGAAAATTAATTAAATACTATTTATTTAATTAATAAAATCTTTATTTCGTCTACTTATAAATAAATTGCAAAGTTTATTTATATAGTTCATATTTCTTAATTCTCCTTATCTAAACCACTTTCTTCATGATTTAATTAGATAAAAAAAATTAACTAATTTGTTTTATTTGATTAGTTCCCTCTCATTAAATATGAATTTTTAATTCAAATTTTGTCGCATTTCTCCATAATTTTCTAACCTCCTTCCACCTCATCTTCCATCTCACCATGTGTCACATGAAATTAATTATTTCTAATTTTTAAAATGGGCATTTATCCTCAACAATTTTAACAACCTCAAGGGCACATGGCTTCTCCTTTCCATTTATTCTCTTCTACACTCGGCAAGCTTGTTCTATTAAAGGGAACAACTTCCTTGATTCCCTCTAAACTCCTCATTTCTCACTGTTGATCTCTCCAGACTAAATCCTGATCATCCATTGTTGCCAACTCACTTGATTCCTTGGTGAAATATATAAATAGAGGCTCATTTATAGCTTTTCATATAGAGAGCATAGCATAAATTTACTCTGCAGAAATACTTCCAACATTAAAGAGCTTAGCATTGGCATTTTAGTTTAGAATTTAGCATTTGATTTCAAGTAGTGTTATAATGGCAATTGCATTTCTAGGAACTTAATTGTTGCATTAGCATCACAACATTCTCAAAACATCTCCATTAGCATAGCATTTATCATTGCATCATTTCACATCATTTTGTATACAACAACATACCATTCAACATATCATTTAGCAAATTCATCAATCATATAGGTGTAGGCATAGTTTCTTGCATTCTAGTCTAATGGCTTCTCATTTCTTAGGTGTCATCCCAATGATTTAATGCATACCTAAAATCTAAGAGCACTAATAGAGGATCCTTAAGAATAGAGGAAGATGGAATGGATTTGAGGAAGATGGAATAGATTTGATTATTTTGATTCACATATTTTACTCACACATAAATTGGTGCCCACCATGGGTCCTAGCCCTTGTTATTTTACTATTTTTTTGGAAAGTGTACTTTATAGGTTTGGATGTGAATTCTTCCGACACAACCACTAATTCTTCTGGCGCACTCAAAACATTCTCCAATGCATTCGTTGACTGTTCTGGTGCAACAATGGGTTTTTTCGGTGCATCGAAGCCATTTTATGGCACATCAAGGGGTTTCTATAACTCATCTAATACTTTTTGTAGTGTATTAACTATCTTCTATGACACATTCACTATTTTTTGTGGCACATCTACCTGTTTAGCACATTGACCTACTGTAATGGCACATTTAATTTTCGTTGCAAAATTTTCCTAAGTCTAAAAACTAATAAATTTTTTTTGTTGTGCAAGCTTCATAAACACTCTCAGAGAGTCTACTGAAACTCTTGAATGTTGTTAAAGAACGTTTATTGGAAACTACTAATAAAATTGATGTAGGGGTTGGAGTGATTTATTTCCTTTTGCTTAATTTAGGAATCTAGATTAATTAGGAGGGAAAAGAACACCATGTCTATTGTGTTTGATGAATGGTAGACATATGCTCTCTCTTTAACTGGGTGACCAAAAATCTAGACCCATTTATTTTTTTATTTTTTTAATCCTTAGAGGGCCTTCCTTGTGGGAAAAAGTAATCACCCAAGGGAACGATCCAATTGGTAACATGTTAAAGCCAAGCGACTTCCAACTAGGATATATATGTGGTTACTTGAGGAAAGTTCAAGTATCATGATGATTGCTCCAACAAGAATGGCAGCAAAGGTCTCTTACCATATGGATGATCCCCTACAAATTAAATGAATATACTACAACCCTTTGTTGTAGCAAGGCCAAAATCCATAATCTATTTGTTGGTGCAAGAATGGTTCTAAATTTGTCCCACATTTTTGTGGCTTTTAGTAGAGATGAGAAGTATGCCATGGGAGTTTCATAGGTACTGATGCTTGGATACCCTGAGAAGTGAGTGCCATGGAGGGGAGCCGTGGGGTCAAGCATCTAATCATCCGCTAAAAGTAGGTGTAACTCAAGTAAAATCCAAGTGGGAATCCAGTAAATACTTTCTTACACGGCCTTAGGATTGTACATGCTTGATGTGTTTACCAATGTGTTTTTTAAAAAAAAATAAAAAAAACCATTACACACCAGAAGTGAAAACCATGATTCAAAAAACATCATTTAAAACAAACAATTCTCTATCTGAAAACCAAAAAAATCAAACAAACTGGCAAAAAACTATTACATTTTCTAGTTCAGCACATTCACTGCTTATTCTGGTGCATCCACCATATTCTCCAATGCACCCATCTACTGTTATAGCACATACACCATATTTTCCAGCACATCCATTGCATTTTGTGGTGCATTTACCAATTACTGTCGCACATCTACCTGAAACTTTGGCGCATTTGAGCTATTCTGTGGCACATACACAAGATCCTACAATGCATCCAATCCTTTTTGTGGTGCATTCAAGCAATAATATAGCACATCTAACTTTTAGTACAAACATGGACTATTACAACGCATTCACCAAAATTATAACCAAAGAGTTGAATTTGAACCCTATTTGACATTTTGAATCCAAAGTTAGGGATCTTTTCCATAGAGAATTTTTTTCCTTATCCCAACATTGCTTTAAACTTGGAAAAAAATAGCATTTACAAGTGAAATCCTTTACCTAAACTTTGATCAAACATTTAAAAGTGACCAACCATCAACAAATCCAAATTTGATCATCGAGTTGAGTTTCCCCATTAGGATTTTTCATCCTTCATCCAAAAAAAACACACTTTACATCAAATTTCATTACCTTAGTCCCATCAATAGAACTCATCATTCTATTTGACCTAGGTATTTCTTTGACACTCCTAAACAATGATCAAAATTTAGCAAACCTTCATCACTTGCATGCCCATTTTAACAAGATCCTAAAAGAGAAAACTTAAAGATAAGGAACTTGAACCTCAAAACACCATGGGTGAACCAAAAGAAAATCCCTTTCACAAAATCCCTCAAAATGAAACAAAAAAAATAATAGGGAAGGAAATAGAACAAGTAAACCAAGATCCCAAATTTCACAAATTCCTAGAGAAGGTCTTTGAAAAGGATGGAGAAAAATACCTTCTAATGTTAGCAAACGAAGGGGTCAAATTACCAAGTGATTTTGATGTAAACAAATTGAAGGAAAATTCCAAGAAAACTAAAATTGAAACACCAAATATAAATCAAATGGCTACCCTAACACATCAAATGAAGAACCTTCAATAACAATTGCAAGAAATGCAAAGAGGGACTACCAAAAGCTACTTGTTACAAGATATTTGTCCCTACCCTTTTGATAGGAATTTGAACATGATACCATTTCCACCAAATTGTGACTTCCCAAAATATGACAAATACAATGGAAAATCTGACCCCATAGACCATGTGAGGGAATTTTGAACTATGAGTCTTGAGTTTTCTCATGAGGACACATACTTGATGAGACTTTTTCCTCACAACTTGGGAGGCCATTGTATGGAATGATTTTTTAAATTACAACCAAGCATAAGATCCTTTGAAGAAATTGTCAACAAATTTATCACTCAATATTCATATAACATTTCACATGAAATAACCATGAAGGATCTTTGCAATACCAAATAGAAACAAGGAGAATCCTTTCTCATATTCTTACAAAGGTGGACAAGGTTATTTGGTCAATACGCTCATCCCATACCTGAACAAGAAAAGATTGAGTTTTTTATTGATAACCTCAATAGTGAAATGAGCTATAAGCTGCAATTGCAATGCCACCCTAGCTTTGAGAAGATGGTAGAAAACAATGTCAAAATTGAAGAAGCTTTAGTCAAAAGAGGGGTATTGAAAATTCACAATGAAGGATCAAACAATGTTAGCTCTTCCAACCATCACAATAATAATGAGAAATCTAAATTGTGGACAAAAAACAAGAATGCTAACAATGGTTCTACCAAAATGCATAATGCCAAACTAGTCTTTAATTTATCAGGAAACACAACCAAGACTGATCAAAACGCCAATCAAGGCACTAATCAAAATGTTAACCAACAAAACAATCAAAACAACCACAATAAAAGTAATACCACATCCAAACCTCCACCATATCTAACATAATCAAACCATAGAAAATTCACACCTTTGGGTCAATCACACAAATCTGCATTGAGGGAACTTCTTGCAAATAACCTCATAATACTACCTGACACTCGAGGCTTTGAACCAAAAGTAAAATCATCATGGTGGAATGATGCTTATTATTGTGAATTTCATCATTGCAAAGGTCATCAAACAAATAATTGCATGCAATTGAAACACAAGATACAAGACTTAATAGATGACAAATTCATACGAATAGAAGGACCCCAAACAAATGTCAATCACAAAGCATTCAAAAATCCCTTACCGAATTATGAAAAAGGGGAGTCCTCTAAAACAAACAACAAGGGGAAGAATGTAAACTATGTCCATGATACTACCATCCTTCATATCTCAGCAATGGAAGATCAAATGAATAACATTGAAACCAAAGATAACCAAGACATTATTTCAGCCAACAATCCAATTTATGACATTCAAATTGATCAAGAACAACACATCATTATAGTTGAAAATAAAATTAATGACATCAAACCAAATATAGCTTCGACTGATACTAAAGTTAATGTCATTAAAATCAATGGGAAATAAGATAGCATGCTAGTAAATGTGACCACGAGAGGATAGGACAAATATGTACTAAAAGGAATTTCATATAAAACACCTGCTTCCTCATCCAATCAATATAACATAGTAGACCAGTTACAAAAGATCCCCACACAAATATCGATATTGGAACTACTCAAGATTTCACTCGCCCACAAAGAGATTTTGGAAAAATTCCTGGTGGACACAACAATCCAACAAATCTAGAAGTTTGCAAATTTGAGGCCATGTTGGGACATTTGACTGCACCTCATTGCTTATCCTTTTCAGAAAATGATGACGCATCTATTTCTCATCCCCACAATGTTGCACTCCATATTGAAGTCCTAATTCACAAACATCATGTCAAACATGTCCTAATAGATGGAGGAGTTGGACTGAATATATGTACTTTAAAGCTTGTTTACGCCCTAGGATTTTCTTAAAACTACAATAGATTCAAGGAAAAAGATTACAATAAAAGCATATGATGATGAGGAAAGATCTTGATAGGGATTGATTGTCTTACCCATTCAATTAGGACCAATTTAGAAAGATGTAATCTACCAAGTCTTGGAAAAGGATTTGACCTACAACATACTATTGAGTCACCCATGGATCCATGAAACGCAAGTAGTCCTGTCAACATACCACCAATGTTTGAAATCCCTTGTGGTGGCCAAGAAATCGCCATCTCAGTTGATTCTAATAGTCCTTAGTATTGCAACACCCTAAAATCAGTAGAAGATGTCTTTGTGCCTCATAACAAAGAAGCTTCCACTTCCATCCCTACCAATAATCAAATCCAATCAAGTTCCTCGTCAAAACCATTGGTCATTTCCCCAAATCATGAAGGTCAATCTAGTTCCATGTCTAAACAGTTTGAGAAAAGGGAAGAAGATACTCCTTCTACGTCCTCAAATCATGAAGCCCAATTAAATTCCTTGTCAAAACAATTTGAGAAAAAATTCCAAGTCAAACATAAAGGTTTGGGTGAATATTCCATTGAATGACCTCTATGCCTTTCACAACTGTCTTCCCCAAAGTCATATGGGCAACCCTCAACATCAACACAATAGTCATCACAACCAGTTAGACTCTTTGATGGTCAATTTATAAAAGAAGGCACCATAGTTGACAAAGTAGAATACAAAGATGTTCTAAACTGGCTTTATAAGGATGAAGAAGAGTTCTAAACAACAACTACAAATGTACAAACAACACAATATGGAAAAGGCTTCACCATTTTGGAAAATATGGGATACGAGGGAAAAGGCCTTGTAGGAAAAAGGAAAGAGGGAATTTTAAAACCAATTCAACCCCTCTTAATCAATCTAAAAGACAAGATTGAGATGGGTTATAAAGAGGAGACAAAGAAGAGATAACTCAGAGGGTGGTTGAAAGAATTTTACAACTACAAGCTAGTGATGATCATGAAAATGATTCCAATGAATATGAGTGGGATTCACTATATGAAGAATCTTGTCATGATAAGGACATTGATTTGGTACACAAGTATGCACCCCTACCCGAGGAGGGACAAGGTTCAAGTTCTAGACTGCTTGAAATAGGATCACAACACATTGATGATTCCAATGAAGATGATTCGACTTGGAGCAAAACAAATAATTCGGTGGAAAGTTACCTTATAGACCTCAACTTTTCTATTGGAAAAATTGAAGACATTTCCATCAGGACTCTTACTATCTTCGACCTTAACCAGTCTAGTGATTCCTTACCCCTCGTACATCCCGAACTCATAGATTGGGACTGATGAGTCCAAAATATGCTCATAATTTGGGTATTATGTTGTACTTTTACTACTCCCGCCCTTGTTGTTCATGGTTGTTTAACTCTTTAAGAAACCTTTTATTGGGGGTATCCTGTAGCAATACACTTTCATGTTTATGCAGCCTATCATGTGGATATGTTTATATTTATTACCCTATTTGACTCCCCAAATGACTGGTATAACGTATGTAGTTTTTGAATGATGAAATAGATTTAAATATGTGATTAATGAATGGATATTGTGTATGTTCCATGCATCTTTTCTTTCACATCTGTTACCTTGTGTTTCACAGGTTGTTGAAGAAAGTATGATCGAGTCAAGTACAGCTGATCTCAGCCTTGCAGTAAAGTCCATTTCCTGCATGACTTCAAGGGAGTTCTGGCGAAGACTCTTTGACCGAAACTGTTGGGAAGGAATTTAAATGTCAATTAATCTAGAAAAAGTGGAGTGCTAGATTCCCTCTGGATCAGGTTGAACGGATAAACTCATTTATGAAGTTTGTTCCTCGATTTCAGGATACATTTTACATCCACGTCTTTCTCTGTTAGGGTTAGTTAGTTGTTTTTCTTGATTTAAATAAGTGTTCCTCTTGCGTGGGTGAACAAGGAAGGAGAACAAGAAAATAAGAAATAGATAGAGAAGCAGATTATGTAATAGTTAGAGCCATAATATGAATTAGAGTTTTTGTTAGTTTTATGAAGTAGAACAATCGATGTAAATGATTTCATATTATGAATAGAAGCTGATGGAGTTCTGAGTACAATCTTTTGTGTAAATTAGTTGATGCTTGCTAAGGGGGCCCACTTAGTAAGTATCTGTAGGAGAGTAGTTGTTTTTCATTTGTTAATTCAAGTTAGATTTCATCTTAGGAAGTTTCAGTACAAGCTCAGTCTTAAACTGTTCCTGCAGCATAAGGCCAATTTATATTTTGTTTCTCAGTTGTAGCTGTTACAATTTCTGTTTTGGTTAAATTATGGTTGAGTTAAGAGAACTTTGTAGTACCTTCCTGTAGCATAGTAGAATTTCTTTCCAAGTATTTATTTTCAATAGGTTGTGACTAAAACTGGTTCTTAGTGCACATATAGTGCTACTCCATTTAAAGTATATGTTCCCTGGTTTGACAAGTAAATGAACGACCATGAAAAGATATTAGTCGACTGCTGGAATGTCCAATTCCCAGGATAGGTTTTGCCGCAATTTTCATATCCTTTTGTGGGCGTGACCATTTTTGGTGCCTTTGCTGGGGATGGTGTCAATCTAAGAACCCGCTATAGTCATTGTTAGCAATAGTTTAGTCAACTATTCAAGCATTTTTAAATTCCTTTAAGAATACCATTCATTTTTGGTTGCATGCATAGAAGAAGAGACGCTCAGGGAAGATTTCTCCCTAACCTACCATTCACTACTAAGAAAATTGAACTGGCTTATAGCCTATTTGAGGACGAAGGAGACTTAGATATTGACCCATTTGCTGAAGATTTGTGTGCTGACCCGCTATTCGGTCCATCTGACGAAGAACTTGAAGAAAATCCATTTGCTCTTATACTCCGTCAAGTGAACATGGCACGCAATCCACCCAATCAACCTCCTGCTTTTGAATTCCCCATTGTTCCTCAACAAGACAATGACAACCTTAAGAATATTCCTTCTTCATTACTTCCCAAGTTCTATGGCTTAGTTATAGAAGACCCAGAGACCTTGTTTGAGTTCGATATCCTTTGTCGTAGTTATGACTACACTTCAGATGCTCACAAACTAAAGTTGTTTCCTGCTACCTTGAAGGAGGGAGCTCTCAGATGGTTCATGAGTTTGGGAAGAGGTGTTGTTGATAGTTGGGAAGCCATACAAACAAAATTTCTTGAGAAATACAAGGAATATTGTAAGAGTGGTAGTAAGGGTGATGATATATTCAGAATTCAACAGAAGGAGGATGAAAGCCTGGAGGATTATATATCAAGATTCTTGTTTTCTTTGAAGAAGAATTCAGACCATACTCTTAATGAAGAATCTCATAAATTACTTTTTCTAAGGGGAATCAATGATACCTATATAGACGCCCTAGACCTAATGGGAGGAGGAGACATCACCCAGGCATCTTGGGATGATATCAAAAAGATATGTCTCAATTACTCCTGAGCAAATGTGAAGAAGGGTAGAGGTCATCAGGCTATAGTGGGAAAGTCTTCTTCCAATGGAGTCTCATGGATGGAGATTACAAATCTGCTATTTGATTTCAAGCAGGATATCATAAATAACATGGCAACACAGTTGGATACCATGCAAGCTCGCAAGAAACATGAAGAGGCTAAGGCAATTCTGGCTAAGTTCTGTCCACATTGTAGATAAAAGAAACATGACTGCAGATGCAAGATGGTGGCCAATCTAGAGGCTAAGCAGTTACCTACTGATTTCAAGATGATAGAAGGTGATGATGACCAAGTTTTCTTTGTTGCACAAAGGAAACCATGGGCTCCAAGACAAGGTATGCCTCAAGATCCTTTGACTTTTGGTAATTCTTACTCTAATTATAATAACCAATGGCAACCTACATATGGCCCATCTCCACCTTGGAATACTCCTCAACCATACTAGCCTAACTATTAGAGCCCTTAATGGCAACCCCCTCAAGGAGGTTGGCAGCAGCCACAAGGACAATGGACTCCACCTCCAGGCAACTGGCAACAGAACCCTCAATGGAGAGGTTCTCAGCAATGGTAGAACCAATCCCCTAGATTCCTGCAGCCTCAACAGCCACAACCTCCGGCCATTATGCCTCCTCTTGCAGCACCTGCAGCAAATACTGGCCCTTCAAAACCACCGCCTATGCCTGCTCAACCATTGCCAAATCCTAATAGTAAGCAGCAGCAACAACAACAACCCATGTATTCTGCAGAAGCCAACCAGTATCCAGCTTATGCCCTGAATATCAATGGCATCCATCTAAGGTCTGGAACCACTCTCCCTGCTCCACAGCCACCTATAATTACAGAGATTCCAGACTCTGCTGCTGAACAACCTATAGATCTTGTAGAAGATAAACCTGTATCAGCTACTGCCTCTAAGGAACCTATTCTATAGCCTCAATCTACACCACTTTTTCCTCAGAGATTGCAAATTACTACACCCAAGGCCATCAAAGAGCCTACCTTTGATATTGTGGATCAGTTAAAAAATGTACAAATTCAAATTCCTCTTTTTCAAGCTATTAAAGATGTTCCAATTTATGGAAAGCTATTAGAGAGGCTTGTTTAAAGAAACAAGGAAGAAAGAAAAAGGATCCCCAAACTATCCATGTTCTAGGACAGTTAGCTGATATTATGTTGGGGAAGGTTATCATTCCAAAATATACTGACCCTGGAAGTCCTGTAGTACAAATAAATATCAATGGTCAAGTAGTAAGGAATGTTTTGATTGACCTCGGTGCAGCTATTAATGTAATGACTAAACACACTATGGAGTGGTTGAATATCCTAAACATTCGGTCTACATCGACTGTCCTACAGCTTGCTGATAGTTCCACGATTACACCTAATGGAGTTATAGAAGATGTTATTGTTACCCTTGAATCTTGGGAATACCCTGCTGATTTCACCATATTATCCACTAAGGCAACCTTAGGAGGATATCCTATTATCCTAGGCAGACCCTGGTTAGCTATAGCTGATGGCCTTATAGAATGTCATTCAGGGGACATGACAATCTCTCATGGTCAGTCAAGAAAGAAATTGGCCTTATACCCACCTGCACAACCTCTGTCAGATTTGTCCCAATCAATCTGGCTAGATTTGGGAGAAGAAACTAAAAAGGTCAATTCCTTAGCTTAGTTAATGATGCTACAAACTGATCCATTTTCTTAGCTTTAGAGTGAAGATAACCTGCTTCTACACATTTTGCAGTTTAGCTCTAGTTTGAATAGCCCATCTGTTTTAGACAACCGTTCTCAGCAATGTTTCCTACAACAACTGAATCTTGAGAGTCATCATGACTTGCTATTATGTGATATACAGACACCACCACTGTCAACAACCTCACTACATGATCTCACCAAATAGATAGAAGTATCTCCAGGCCATTGTCTGCATATTAATAATAAGTTGTCTCCATCTCAACAAACTGCCCTAGCTACAATGTTGCACACCCACCAAAGGGCTTTTGCATGGGACTACGGGGATATGAAGGGTTTAGACACAAAACTCTATACACATCGTATATACATTAATAGTGAGTCCAGACTTGTTAGGCAGCCTCAAAGAAGAATTAATCTAGCTTTGAGAGAAATTGTTAAGGAGGAATTGCAGAAACTGTTAACAGTTGGCTTTATTTACCCAATCTCGGATAGTCAGTGGGTTTCCCCATTGGTCATTGTTCCTAAGAAAGGATGAAAATAGAGGGTATGTGTAGATTACAGAGAGCTCAACTTGGCAACAAAGAAAGATTACTTTCCTCTTCCATTCATTGATCAAGTTCTAGATAATTTAGCTGGAAAAAAGTACTTATCATTCTTAGATGGCTTCAGTGGGTACAATCAAATCAAAATTGCTTCGGAGGATCAAAAAAAGACCACTTTTACATGCCCTTGGGGAACGTTTTCCTATTCAGTTCTACCTTTTGGTCTTTGTAATGCTCCTGCAACTTTCCAAAGGGCAGTCATAAGTATTTTCTCAGACATCTCATATGATTGCATGGAAATATACATGGATGACTTTACTGTTTATGGTACAACATTTGAGGAAGCTCAAGCTAACTTGAAGAAAGTACTACAAAGATGTGAAGATCAAAATCTATCGCTAAATAGTCAAAAGTGCTTCATAATGATGTAGGAGGGAATAATGCTTGGTCACTATATTTCTACTGTAGGAATTCAGGTTGATCCTACTAAGATTGAGGTCATCTCTAACCTACCATTTCCTACTAAGCAAAAAGAAGTAAGGAGATTTCTAGGCTATGCTGGATACTACAGAAGGTTCATCAAGGACTTCAGCCAAACAGCATGCCCCTTATACAGTTTGCTGAAGAAAGATGTAGATTTTTCATGGACAGAGGAATGTGAAAAAGCATTCAATGATTTAAAGTCACCCTTACACAGGCACCTATTCTGAAAGGACCTGATTGGTCACTTCCATTTCATATTCATACTGATGCATCAGATTATGCCATTGGAGCAGTGTTAGGGCAGAGGGATGGTTTGACAGAACATGCACTCTATTACATAAGCAAAAATCTACAAGTAGCTGAATTAAACTACACTCTTATAGAAAAAGAAATGTTGGCAATCATCTACACTCTTAATAAATTCAGGCATTTTATCACAGGTTATCAGATATTTGTCCACACTGACCATGCAGCAATCTGGTATGTCATGAACAAGGCATCAATATCCAGAAGACTGGCCAGATGGTTATTGTTGATGTAGGAATTTGACATTACAATTGTGGACAAGCCAAGTAGAGCCAATGTGGTTGCTGATTTCCCTTCTAGAATTCAAAGGCAAGATGACTCCGCACTTATTGAAGACTCCTTTCCTAATGAGCGCCTATTTGCAATCAAGGTTATTCACCCATGGTATGCTGATATAGCAAATTATCTGGCCACAGGAAGAACTCCTCCTCAATTCTCCCCTAAGGAAAAGAGGTTATTGGTAGAGAAAAGCTTTAACTTTTCTTGGATTGCATATTGCATGTTTTATATAGGGCCAGATCAAGTTATGAGATGTGTACAAGAAGAGGGCACTCATGATATACTGCATGCAAGCCATGATGAGCCATGTGGTGGACATTTTGCTGCCAAAAGAACAGCAATGAAAATTCTAAATACTAGTTACTATTGGCCAACTCTACATAGAGATCCCGCCAAATATACCAAGAGATGTGACAGATGCCAAAGGATAGGAAGACCAACTCGATCTGATGAGATGCCTCTATTTCCACAGGTTGTAGTTACACCCTTCGACAAATGGGGACTAGATTTTGTAGGACCAATTGATCCACCTTCTAATGGTAAGTCCTACATCCTTGTATGCACATATTATGTCACAAAATGGGTAGAGGCTAAACCTATGAAACATGCTAGGGATAATAAAGTGGCTAAATTCCTCTATGAGGAAATATTTACTAGGTTTGGTGTCCCTAGGGAAATAGTGACAGATCAAGGAGCACAATTTACTTCTACACTTATCACAGCTTTAGTCAATGAATACAATATACGACACAAGAAATCAACTCCTTATCACCCCCAGTTCAATGGCCAGGTTGAGGTCACCAATAGGGACATAGAGGCCATTTTGACTAAAACTGTATATTTTCATAGGAAGGACTGGGCCGCAAGGTTACCAAAAGCTATATGGGCCTACCGTACTACATGGAAGACTGCTACAGGATATACACCTTTTGAAATGGTGTATGGTAAAACAACTGTGATGCCAATAGAATTTGAACATAAGATTCTAAGAACAGCATTAGAGATGGACATGGACTTAACAAATGCACAAAAGGACAGAGTCATGCATCTCAATGCTCTAGATGAGCTCCAAAAGGATGCCCTGTAGCACACTGAGATGATACAAAATCAGAGAATGAGGTGGCATGATAAATACATCCGGGAAAAGAAATTAAAAGTAGGAGATTGGGCTCTGCTTTATGACTCACGCTATAAGGACAGTCCAGGAAAATTACAAACCAGATGGTTGGGCTTGTATGAAATTGAGAATGTATTTGATAATGGCTCAGTTTAGCTTGTCACAATTGATCCCATTAGATTCAAGCTATTGGTTAATGGACACCGCCTTCGGTTGTACTATAAACCAATCTCAAAAGAAGAATTCATGTAGCAGTTCATTCAGGATCTTGCCACTAATCTTCTTGTAGCCAAAGGCTTTGGCCTTTCTCCTGTAGCTTCACTGTAATTTTGTAATGCATGCTCATAATAAAGGTTTCCTTTTTAAGGAACCCCTTTTCTTTGTTTCCACTTGTCGCCACATTTCACTTCTTTATCTTCCATCCATTTCATCCATTCATTTCATCTATCCACGTCACCCATTCACCTCATCCATCCGCACCACCCTTAATTATGGTTCCATTCCCAACTGTCATCTCATGCCAACACCGTCATCTTTCTCAACACGTACAAGCATTTATTGAAAGGTATGTGATATCTTTTGTTATCACATCATTGATTTATTTCATTTTATTCATTTACCACTATGTCTGTATCAGTCATTATTACCCGATCTCTGCCTATTCTTTAGTACATGTGTGGACACATGTCATACTCTAAGTAGGGGGCGGGATAATCCATTTTTAAAACCTTTCCTTATGTCGCTATCGCAACTACTCAGATAATCTCTCTTTATTATTTTCTAGTACTTTCCAAATATGACCACATGTTTTCATTGTAAATCAATTAAAGTTGCTTGTTTAAGAAGTTCATTTTTGGAAAAGAAGGGAAAACTGACAGTAGGACAGAAAGAACCAGAACAGAAAGGGAAATTTTTGGATTTTCAAAAAAGAGTTGAGTTCAGCTAAGGAAAAACTGTGATTATGGGTGGTCAACTGGTAAGACATGAGCCTGTAGCTCATGAGTTATTAATGCAAAATTCTCAAACAGTTCAACCATTCAGCCTCTGTGGTTGGTTGAATTACTTTTTGAGTTTAAATACTTTCAATGAGGAGGCTGTAGGCAAATTTTTAAGAACCCTTTCTGAAGGAGAGGCTACAGTATGGGGTCTAACAATAGTTGTAACTGAGGAAAGAATTGTAGAGGTAACCGAGCTTCTAGCCATAGGAGAGAATTTTTCTTCAGATGTTGTCTCTACAAGGGCAGAATTTATAATACCCACTGTTGGACCCTTGGAAGTCTCTAAGCAAGGATACAAGCGAGTGTCGTTGCCTCCTCCATATTTAGAATACAATATTTTCATAATCAGGTATTTAACATGTGAAGGCTATTTTCCTTACCTGCATTCTTAGCGTTTCAAATTGGTGAGTCATATGAGGCATGGGTTAGTTGTTAATGTCCCAAAATTTTTGTTAAAATTTCTAGAACAATGTGCCCACGGAACCCAAAAGGGGAAGGATAACTCTATTGCCCACCATGGCCTTATAAAACTATTGATTGAACACTCTTTGAGAGATGTGTCACCTCTCTCCTGGCAAGAATTTGTTGCCCAAAAGAGCCTGCAACTTCCAGAACCCCATAGGGCACTTACCCCACGGCCTCAAAAAAAGAAAAAGGAAATAACATCTACCAGTAGGGGAACATGGCAAGGGTCATCTACTCCTACAACACTTTCTCCTACAGCTCTTACACTAGAGTCCTCTGCCCGAGTGCAAACTAGGTCTGCCAGTAGGAGGGAGAAAGGAAAAACAAAGGCAGGAGAGTCATCTAGGGTGGAACAAACCCCAAAATCTGACCCTCATCCTCAGAAAAGGCAACGCTCTTCTCCTGCAACATCTTCCTCTGATAAGACAGAATCCTCTCGGCAATTCAGAAAGAGGAAAGCTACGGGAGCACCTCTGGTAGCTGCAGCCTTACCAAGAAGAGGCTCAATATGAAAACAATGTAAAGTCTCCCCTGCTTCACCTCAACCTGAGGTTATTATAATTTTAGAAGAATCTGTAGAATCTAAATATGATGTTTTTCAAAATGTGTCTAAGAGTGCTACATAGAGTCCATTTGTTATCCCTGAAGAAGGACAAATTGAGACAAGGGAAGTTGAGCATAGTGAAAGGGGGGTACCAAGTCTTGATGACTTGGCTACTGCGGCTATACACATTTCAGAGGAAGTATAGTCTTCTCCACTGCAGCAATAGGAATTCATTCTGCAGCAAGAGGAAGAACAGCCTGAACAATTGGAAGTGGCCAATGAAGCTTCATTACCTCCTACAACTTGTCAAGCCATTGTTGTCTACAAAAAGACATTTCTAATTGAATTTATGGAATATTTCAAAGCCACATGGAGACTGGTTACATTGAAAACCCTAAGCTTTCGCCACCTAGCCAAGACTGAAATGCAACAAAGCCTTTGGTAGGAAGAAAAGAAGAAACTAAAAAGGGAAATTGAGAGGCAAAAATAGGAAATTCAGGAGTTAAAGGAGAAAATGGACGAAATGCTGAAGGTAGCTAGTTAGATCATGGAATGCAGACCACCACCCAGAGTTTATGCTCTGTGCCTCAAAGAACAATTTTTGTGGTTCCAGCTAATGAGAATTTCTAGGAATCTAGATCCTATTATTCACACTGCTAAATAATTCTATGATGCATACCAGGCAGCTCCCAATTGGCTAAGGAATTCTTTGTGTGAATTTTATTTACATGGCTTTATAATTCCCTTTGAAATAGAGTGGAATCCTCTTCTGTACATTGGCGACATCCATTTGAGATCACTTATGTCTTGGGCAGAAAATGAAGCAAATTATGGCAGGCAACTGGAAGCATATGAAGAAGCCGAAAGGAATGAGCCTATTCCATTATGCCCTAAAAGTTCAGACCCCTATACCCTATTGAAAACCTGGTTTACTGTAGCATATGGCTTCAATAATGATACAGTCAGGGTGAAAATATTCGATCTCAGAAAATAGGTGTATAATGAGTTTCAAGAACAATCATACTCATTTTGGAAGCTATCATACTCCAGGATTGAGTAGAGATGGGAAAGGTTGACTATTGGATTGAGAAGGTCTGAGCCTCACAGTCCCCTGAATTTTATGGCCACTCTCAGACAATCAAGCAAATACATTCAGTTGGGTCTTCAAGAGAGGTTTGAATTGTGGTTGCCCTTAACATTCTGACCTCCTGTACTGATGTGGCCCCTTTATCCCTACCAAGCTACAAATATTAATGAAGATACAGAAGCTTGTAGGTATGACAGGTGGCAGATTTTTAGAGGTTTTTATTACAAATTTGGAACTCCATTTCAAGGTCATGCTTCAACCACTAATTTCAGAGAAACCACCAGGAAGTTCAATGTTGAAGGACCAGTATTAAGTTAAGTAGGGGGTAGATGATGAGCCCAAAATATGCTCATAATTTGGGTATCATGGTGTACTTTAACTACTCTCGCCCTTGTTGTTCATGGTTGTTTAACTCTTTAAGAAACCTTTTATTGGGGGTATCCTGTAGCAATACACTTTCATGTTCCTGTAGCCTATCATGTGGATATGTTTATATTTATTACCCTATTTGACTCCCCAAATGACTAGTATAATGCATGTAGTTTTTGAATGATGAAATAGATTGAAATATGTGATTAATGAATGGATATTGTGTATGTTCCATGCATCTTTTCTTTCGCATCTGTTACCTTGTGTTTCGCAGGTTGTTGAAGAAAGTATGATCGAGTCAAGCGCAACTAATCTTGGCCTTGCAGTAAAGTCCATTTCCTACATGACTTCGAGGGAGTTCTAGCAAAGACTCTTTGACCGAAACTGTTGGGAAGGAATTTAAATGTCAAATAATCTAGAAAGAGTGGAGTGCTAGATTCCCTCTGGATCGGTTTGAACAGATAAACTCATTTATGAAGTATGTTCCTCAATTTCGGGATACATTTTACATCCATGTCTTTCTCTATTAGGGTTAGTTAGTTAGTTGTTTTTCCTGATTTAAATAAGTGTTCCTCCTGCGCGGGTGAACAAGGAAGGAGAACAAGAAAATAGGAAATAGATAGAGAAGCAGATTATGTAATAGTTAGAGCCATAATATGAATTAGAGTTTTTGTTAGTTTTCTGAAGCAGAACAATCAATGTAAATGATTTCATATTATGAATAGAAGCTGATGGAGTTCTGAGTACAATATTTTGTGTAAATTAGTTGATGCTTGCTAAGGGAGCCCACTTAGTAAGTATCTGTAGGAGAGTAGTTGTTTTTCCTTTGTTAATTCAAGTTAGATTTCATCTTAGGAAGTTTCAGTACAAGCTCAGTCTTAAACTGTTCCTGTAGCATCGAGAATCCATCCTTGTGTCTATTCCTACAGCATAAGGCCAGTTTATAGTTTGTTTCTCAGTTGTAGCTTTTACAATTTCTATTTTGGTTAAATTATGGTTGAGTTAAGAGAACTTTGTAGTACCTTTTTGTAGCATAGTAGAATTTATTTCCAAGTATTTATTTTCAATAGATTGTGACTGAAACTGGTTCTTAGTGCACATATAGTGCTGCTCCATTTAAAGTATACGTTCCCTGGTTTAACAAGTAAATGAATGACCATGAAAAGATATTAGTCGACTGCTGGAATGTCCAATTCCCAGGATAGGTTTTGTCGCGATTTTCATATCCTTTTGTGGGCGCGACCAGGAACCAAACTGAGTCGTTCAATATCCCCACCTTTTCAAACGATGATTCCATCATGAATTTCCTCTATTCCGATAATATTGAAATAGATTCCACCATTGAACATCATAATGAAGCTTCCAAATAGGGGAGTGCCAAATCTTTCATATGCAAAATGAATAATACAAGAAATAGATCTAATAGTGAAAACCATTTAATGGCATTATCAGATCCAAAAAAGTAAAAATAAAGCGTGCATCCAATGGTGAAAACTTCTCTAAGGCGTCAAAGGATGGAAGATTTGACACTCTCCCAAAACACTTTCAGGAAAGATCAAAAGTATTGATTGATACCACACAGTTTGTCAATATCAACAGTGCAGAAACAATGAAGACTATCCATTTACCAACATCCTTGATAGACCAAGAAAAACCAAGCTTCCTCAAATTCTTCATAGAGAAACAAATCAAATTTTATTGGTCATATGCCGACATGCCAAGGACCAAACTAGAGCTCATCATGCATCACCTATCCTTACCACCAAGAGTAAAACCAATCAAGTAGAAGCTAAGGAAAATGCATCCACATATTTCCCTATTGGTAAAAATAGAGCTTAAGAAGTTATTAGATGCAAGATTCATCAGACCCATTGACTATACTGAGTGGATCTCCAATATTGTACCAGTTTCGAAGCGTGATAACAACATGCACATTTGCACAAATTTTTGAGATCTTAATAAGGCTTTCCCTAATGATGATTTTCCTCTACCTAACATAGACATCATAGTGGACTTAACAGCAGGACATGGTATGTTGTCACTTATGGATGGATTTTATGGTTATAATCAAATCAAGTTAGCTCCAAAGGATCAAGATAAGACAACCTTCACTTGTATATTGGGAACATTCTATTGGAACATCATGCCATTTGGATTAAAGAATGTATGATCTACTTATCAATGTGCCATGATGACAATTTTTCATGATATGATGCATACCTTCATGGAAGACTATATGGATGATCTATTGGCCAAATCATATACCAGAGAAGGACACTTACAGATCTTAGACAAAATCTTCACCAAACTGGAGAAGTTCAATGTACAACTTAATCCAAAGAAATGTGTGTTTGGGGTGACTTCAGCCAAACTCTTGGGATATATAGTTTCAAAGAAAGGCATTGAGGTAGACCCAACAAAATTTAAAGCTATCATGGAGATTTTGCCACCCAAAAACATTAGCTAGCTATGATTCTGCAAGGGAGATTACAATCAATCCAAAAATTTATTTCACAACTGGCAGGCAATACCCACCCTTTCATTCATTTGCTACACAAAAATGTTTCTTTTCGATGGGACAAGAAATGTGAAGGAGCCTTCAATCATTTAAAACAATTTCTAATGAGTCTTCTTGTCTTAGTACCACCAGTAGAAATAAAGTCACTCTTGTTATACATTGCAACAACTGAGACATCATTGAAAGCCTTGTTAGCACAAGAGGTTTCAACAGGAAAAGAAAGTGCAATTTATTATATCAGCAGGACACTAAATGGCTATGAAATCAATTATACATCCATTGAAAGGGCTTGTTTGGTAGTAGTGTTCACCACCCAATAGCTATGGCACTACATGCTAACTCATACCATCAAGTTAATATCCAAAATAGATCCACTTAAATACCTCCTCAACAAAGCTAATCTAACTGGGAGACTAGCCAAGTGGGTTATGACACTAAGTGAATTTGACATCCAATATGTGGATAGGAAAGCAATAAAAGGACAAGCAATCACAGACCGGTTGGTTGAAGCACCTCTACTAGATGATCATCCTCTACATATTGAATTTCCAAATGTTGATGTCCTCACCTTGACTACACAACAATGGACATTATACTTTGATGGATCACACACACAACACAGATCAGGGGTCAGAATCCTATTTGTCATTTCATAAGGAATACCATACCGAAATCATATAGATTCATGTTACCTTGTACCAACAACATGGAAAAGTCTGAAGCATTAATCAATGACATTAAAACATTTGTAGAATGGAAAATCCTAGAATTGCAAGTCTATGGGGATTCTCAGTTGGTCATTAACCAAGTCAATGATGATTATCAAACAAAGGATGAAAAACTAATGCCCTACAAAATAATGATTGATTATTTTAAGAAATACTTTGTGGATATCAAATTTGAATAGATTTAAAGAGTGGACAATAAAGTTGTTGATGTCATGGCCACTATTGCTTCCTTGTTACAAATTTCAAAGAAAAGAAGTCTTTACAAGTTCATGGTGGAACAAATATTTTCCCCTGCTTATGACAATACCGAGTCCCAAGTTATTTGTCACCTAGTTGATGTTGATACCTCAATCTATGGAGAAATTTATACCTATCTAAAAGATAAAACCCTTCCACCTAACCTGTCTCAAAACCAAAAATGAAACTTCATTCACCAAGCCCCCTAACATACTCTTATCGTAGATGTACTTTACCGACGAGGTCCTGACAGAACTCTCCTCTAATTTCTAGAACGTGATGAGTCTGAAATGGATTTACGGGAAGTTCATTAGGTTGTTTCTGGAACTCATTCAAGCATTTTAACCTTAGCCAAGAAACTCCTTCATTTAGGGTATTACTGGCCAAACATGGAGGAGTCTTTTCCATTCATCAAGAAATGCCAAAAGTGTCACATTCATGACAATCTCATTCATGCACCAACATAAGAACTTCAACCATTGGCATCAACATGGCCCTTTTATCAATGGGGACTAGATCTTGTTGGTAAAATTCATCCATCTTTATCAAATGGACACAAGTTTATCATCATAGCCACATAATACTTCATGAAGTGGATTGAATTTGTTCCTCTAATCACCATCATAGGAAAGAAAATTTCATCCTTCATCCTCAATTGCATCATCTATCAGTATGACATCCCTCAATCCATTGTCACTGACAATGGAAGACCGTTCAAAAATAAAGACATGCAAGAATTGTGTGAGAAGTTAAATATCCAACATCACTTCTCTACACCATATTACCCTCAAGGAAATGGTTAAGAAGAGGCCTCCAACAAAACTATTCTAAAAATCTTGAAGAAAATGACCAATGACGCTGGATGCGATTGGAACATCTAATTAAACCCTGCTCTGTGGGTGTACCACACTAGTATCCTCACACCCATTGGAGCCACACCATACACTCTTCTGTATGGATCTGAGGCCATTGTATCCATTGAGGTTGAATTACCATCACTCTAGGTGTCATTAAAGGGTATCATCTTTGATGAGGACTACTGAGTATCTAGATTGCAAGAATTGGAACTATTGGATGAACAATGCCAACATGCAGTGAACCACCTGAAAGCTACCAAAAATTAATATCTAGAAGTTATAATCATAAATTCAAACCAATAACATTTCAAGTTGGTGGCTTGATATTTAAGGAGAATCGACGCAACCAGCAGGATAGAGAGAAGAAAGGAAAGTTTTAACCAAATTGGTTGGGCCCCTTTATCATTGTGCCAATCTATGGATCGGGAGCATACCAGCTATCCACACTAGAAGGAGACCTATTTGAGGAGCCCATGAACAACCTCCATCTCAAGAAATTCTACACATGATTCATCAGATGCACATTAAAAATTCATGAAGAAATCCAAAAAACAAAAAGTCTTGAAGAAATCCAAAAAAAAAATACAGAAGAAATCCAAAAAAATTAGAAAAATTCCTAAAGAAATCCAAAAGAATTAAGAAGTTTCTGAGAAAAATGGTTGCCCCGATGAAAACTTGGCAGAGCAGGCATCTTGGTGACAACAAAAAAATCAAAAAGAGAAAAATACAAAAAACGTGAAAAAAATCATAAAATCTGAAGAAGAAAAAAGTGCAATAAAAGCAAGTCGTAAAAACCTGGCAACAAACGCTATTTGTGATAGGTTGGCTTCTTCCTCTATTGGAATGTGTTTTGAATATTGGCTCTTCACTATCACTATCCACATCTACCATTTTAGCCTCATGTACATATCTTGGTGTTGCGGTCATGTCTCACCTTGGCTTGGCAATCATTGTACACATCCATAATAATTTGGTTTTTTTCCACTAGGGGACAAATCCTAAATTCATTGGGGGCAATCTATCTTTGAGCTTAAAATGACAGACAAACAACAGTATGCCAACATGGTAAAAACTCAACGATCAAGTGAGTTGCAACTTTGAACATCAATCATAATCACAAAACCAACCATTTGAACCAACAACAAGATCAATCAAAATAAATCTCATTTGGTGGAAATCCTCTAAATCATGGTTTTATCACTTTAACACAAATTTTCAAATTACTTGCATCATGATTGTTGTGATCATTTCTCTAGAGCAACTCAAGGATGTCTAGAACTAGAGAAGCTACGATCAAGAATGATATTTTTCTTTGTTTGTTGTTTGTGAGTTGATCATTATTACTATGAGAATCATCACGAGACGTGCTCTACAAAGTATCATTGATGAAATTCTAGATTCACATAGGAAAACAATTTACTCTTGTCTGTTTATGCAAGGAATTCTCAGGTCATCTTAGTCCAATTATACCTAGATGCTTGTGTTAACTTGCACTATCAAACATCATGAAATTAGTACTCAGGTCATCATGGTCTAATTATACCATTGATGTTTGAACTCACTTTCAACATTTCAAAAACTCAATGATGATGATACCAAGCACAATAAATTGATTACTGGGATGACAACATTGCATTGTTAGGTTTGCATGTTTTGGCTACATTCATACTAAGTGCTACATCGATATGTATAGATTTCTCCAAGGTTGGTACAAATTTTACGACTGATGTTATCTCTATCATTAACGGATTGAGTACATTTGACATTAACAAAAAGATCACTTACATTTAGATGCATAAGCATTAGGATATCATTTCATAATCCATCTAGTCACTAGGTCATATATTCACATCATGAAAATTCAAAAAACAAAGCATTACCATGTCCTTTTCTATGCATTCATTTTCCATTAGGTCACATATTTGCATCATGAAAATCCAAAAAAAAAGCATTTTTCATATCATTTCCATCCATATATACATTTAGTCATCCATTTGTATTACAAAAATCCAAAAAGAAACATTTTTCATAATTCATTTCATACATACATTTTTATAGGAAAAATACAAAAACAAAGAGTACAATGCATCTCATACATCATAATAGAACACAATCCATGGGAATGCATAGAATTATGCATTATCATTCAATCATTCCATCCATCCATTTCTACATTAACATTATCATCTATTCATCCATTTCATATATTGCATCATACATTTGCATCAGAAAAGTGAAAAAACATAGCATCCAGCACATTTCATTCACATAATAAGATTCATCATATATGACATATAGACATCATTCATTAAAGCATCATAAAATCATAACACATGTTGCATCCATAAGATATCATATCATCATCACATAGAACATCACATTGCATACATAATAAGAAGCCAAATTCATCCATCATGATCAACACACATAAGCATATAGGTCAACCATCATCATTGTTGCATATATATCTCAAAATAACATCAAGTGTACAACGATATCCAAATATGAAGAGGTACATCATCAAAATTGGTAGTAAATCATCAGATATCAATGTATACATGTGCAAATCACAATAAACATCATGTGTTGGAGCTATGTAGTGCTCCCCCTAGATAGTGTCGACATCTCTAGACCTGTGCCTCCTCCACCTGAGGGACCTACACTTAGATCTCTCTGATCTCCTGGAAGTGGCTACATCACACCCCTACAAGTAGTCCTCATACGAGTATGATTGGCAGATTGCAAGTAGTTAAAATGACACTCTGGTGGAACAACCTCAAAATGTTTAATCTGATAAAACTTTTCCTCCTTGGCAAAGTATCGTACCTCTTGAAAATGATTTGTTGTCCCACTACCCTCCGTAGCCCTCTGTAGTCTCTCTGCAATACCCTCTACCTGATCCACCTGTAGTCTCAAATTATGCCTCTTAGCTATCAAGGTAGTGGTATGTCCCTATTCCTATGAGAGTTACACCTATACTTTCATCTACACCTGTGTCTATGACTACAACTGCCATGTAACCTATGTCAGTTGGCCTTGAAGTGTCTAGACCTAAGCTTGTAGAGCTACAATTTGTGTCTGTTGGTGTTGAGAAGGTAATTGAATCTATACACATTGTTGTATTGTTGCTACAAAGGATTGACTCTTCTAAGGCACACTAACATCTAGTCCTAGATGGGAACCCCCTCCTCCATCTCTATCTCCACCATCATCACTACCATCTCCTCCACCGCCATCCCCATCTTTGTCACCACCCTCATCTCCACAACGTCCTCTATCTCCTCCATCCCCATCACCACCATCTACATCCTCCTCATCTCCACCACCTTTGATCCTACTCCATCTGGGTACTTTGTCCTCATCATCTTCTAGTGCTAGCAATGGCTCATCAGGCCTTGAGATCCTAGGAAATGGATGTCCACAAAAGTACTGCAAGTACTCCTCTATCATGTATCCCTCCATAATCTCTAGATGGTGGTCCTAAATCACTGGCTATAATATGTAATACTCATCACACATAACATCATAGGATAAGGTGGATCCCCACTTTGTGGCATCCTATTGTCTTTATGCATATGTAACCAATCCCTGTGGAATCCCCTGCAATCTGTCGTAATGTCTGAGTACCCTCATCTATAGGAATCTCTCAATAATGAAGCATGTCCATCCAATGAGATATCTAGTTGTACAAATGTAAGGCATCTCTAAATGATCCTCAACCCACTGCTCACAATCCACATACGGCTACCATGTCATGGAATCCAAGTCATCTAGTACATGTCTCCAATTTACTCTATATTTCCTAGCTTATGTTGGACAATCAGGCTAGTATAAACATAGACATAGGGTTTCCCAAATGGTCAATACCTATCTATCTCTAGATGTGTCACCATTATATTCTCCCAAGCCCACATCTATAATAATGTTACCGCTGTAGATAGACTGGAGCCTCCGATATAAAATACCTAATGTAAAACATTATATAACTATGCAAGCATGCACGAACCCCAAGTGAACCGGGTCCCAAAATGAATCATCTACTCTAGTGTCTAACCCCAACTGATAGACAATCCCTTTTCCCTCTTGTCGGGACATAGAAAGCCACCAACAAAACCAACAAGCAAAGAAAGTAAAGGGGCATAACTCTCAAACATCTCTTGCCAAGGCATCTCATACCCGCTAATCTGATCATCATAGAATATCCGACGTAAGGCATGTGTACCACCCTACTCGGTCTAATCATATGTAACAATATCACCCATCACGAGAATCTGCAGGATCCTATAGACATCCTCTAGCTTTGTAGTCATCTCTCTAGTGGCCAGATGAAAAGTGTTGTGGTTGCTATGCCACGTCTCTGCCAGTGTGGTCAGTAATCCTCAATTAATCCTAATCTAGGGCATGTCAATCAATGAAGATAATCTGCATCACTCAATGATAGCTCTATCAGCCTGTGATAGTTGTGGAATCAACTCCCAAGTATGTGGGAAGCGCTCTGGAGATTGAATATTACCTAAATCACTCTCCTATCATTATAGTGCATTGCAATTAGCATATCAATCAATCAATCAATCAATCAAATCAAAAAAGAAATCAACATCAAGCAATCAATCATCCTATCAACTCAAATGAGATTTTCATCAAATCTTGCAAATATCTATTTTTGATCCTCGCCTATCATGAGATCAAAACATCATCATTATTGAATCTAGCCTATCATGAGATCAATAAATCATCTAATCTATCAACAACAACAAATCATTGGGTGATGTGATTAAACATCATCCAAATCAAGGAGAAAAACAAACAATCTTCAACTCTATCCTAGATGCACTATTACAATGCTTCATTGTGCTACAAGACAGATGCACCATAACAATTTTTCTATGCGCCATTTCATTCAATGCACTAGAGAATGTCTCTATTGTGCCAAAAAACCTCTTCAATGCGCCATAAAATTCAATGCACCACTACTTCTGGCAAGTGCGCCAAAACTAAAATCCTATGTGTCATTTTCTTTGACGCACTATCTAAAATTCTGATGTGCGAAAACTTTCAGCCGATGCACCAAAAGGTAGATGCACCATTATAGACCATCGATGCGCTACATTGGCCTGGGATGCGCTAAAACCTAAGGTCAATGCACTGAAAAACCTAGCCTATGCACTACAACAAAAGGCCAATGTGCTAAACCGTGAAAAATAATAAATTTCAAAATTAAAAACATGGGAAAAATAATTCAAAATTCACAAGGAGAGTTATAGAAATCCATACTGGAGGTCCATATGTTGTTGGCTGGTTATGTCACCTCACATGCTCAAATTGACGAGTCTCGTAGGGGATCACCATCTTTGCTAAAATGCTCAAAGTTGCTCTCTCACTCCAAAATTTTCAAAATCACAAGTGCACAAATGAATCTCTTTTTCACTTTTTGGCCTATTAAAAGGGGTAATTAAAGTGGGATTTATGGTGGGATATTTTTAATTTTTCAGGGGTCAATTAATCAAATGATAGCTCATTTCTTCAATGTTGGGAGATAAATCGCTGGAATATCATCAAATCAGAAATTTACCATCACCATCAACGGAAATCATCAGAAATTTTCAAAAATCATCAAAAATATTTAAATCATCAAAAATTCCTCGATTTATCTCTCGAGGGGGCATACATCCGTTCTCTTGAAAATCACCATTTGGGGCATTATTGAAATTTTTATCAGCACTGACAAAAAAAATTTCTTTGAAACGTGTAAACACATCACTTCAAAGAGGGGAAAAATGTATACATCCAAAATTGATCTAGAGAAAATTAATTAAATAATAGTTATTTAATTAATAAAATCTTTATTTCGTCTACTTATAAATAAATTGCAAAGTTTATTTATATAGTTCATATTTCTTAATTCTCCGTATCTAAACCACTTCCTTCATGATTTAATTAGATAAAAAAAATTAACTATTTTGTTTTATTTGATTAATTCCCTCTTATTAAATTTGAATTTTTAATTCAAATTTTGTCACATTTCTCCATAATTTTCTAACCTCCTTCCACCTCATCTTCCATCTCACCATGTGTCACATGAAATTAATTATTTCTAATTTTTAAAATGGGCATTTATCCTCAACAATTTTGACAACCTCAGGGACACATGGCTTCTCCTTTCCATTTATTATCTTCTACACTTGGCAAGCTTGTTCTATTAAAGGGAACAACTTCCTTGAATCCCTCTAGCCTCCCTCTTTCTCACTATTGACCTCTCTAGACTGAATCTTGATCGTCCATTTCCACCAACTCTCTTGATGCCTTGGTGAAATCTATAAATAAAGGCTCATTTATAGCTTTTCATATAGAGAGCATATCATAAATTTACTTTGCCAAAATACTTCCAACATTAAAGAGCTTAGCATTGGTATTTTAGTTTAGAATTTAGCATTTGATTTCAAGTAGTGTTATAATGGAAATTTCATTTCTAGGAACCTAATTGTTGCATTAGCATTACAACATTCTCAAAACATCTTCATTAGCTTAGCATTTATCAATGCATCATTTCACATCATTTTGTATACAAAAACATACCATTCAACATATCATTTAGCAAATTCATCAATCATATAGGTGTAGGAATAGTTTCCTACATTATAGTTTAATGGCTTCTCATTTCTTAGGTGTCATCCCAATGATTGAGTGCATAACTAAAATATGAGAGCACTAATATTGGATCCTTAAGAATAGAGGAAGATGGAATAACTTTGAGGAATCATTTTATCAATTTCTTTGTTAAATTTGATTTCCTTAATATAGTACATTGTATCGATTATGTGTTTTGAATTGATTATTCTAATTCACATAATTTACTCACACAGTAATGAAATACTATTATTAGTTTTTAATAAAATTTTACTATATTTTGTATTTGTAAACTTGATTCTAGAACAATGTTGTAGTATATAATTTATTCATTATATAACATAAATAGTTTATGTATTGTCTAGAAACTACATTTTTTTTTTATTCCTTCCTTATAGATTAAGAGAGAAATAAATATCATTGTGATATATTAAAAAAATGGTTGTACGAGGGATAAATTTAAGTGATTTTAGATAGAGAATGTGTAGTTTGTTACATATAGTAGGTACATAATCTTATTCCTAGAATTTTACTTCCTATGGTGG
This sequence comes from Sequoia sempervirens, assembly GCA_007258455.2. Classification (NCBI taxonomy): domain Eukaryota; kingdom Viridiplantae; phylum Streptophyta; class Pinopsida; order Cupressales; family Cupressaceae; genus Sequoia; species Sequoia sempervirens. The sequence goes on along the minus strand of VDFB02047230.1, from coordinate 344,668,652 downwards.
TGCTTATTCCTTCTAATCACCCCTTCCTAGTTGTTCTACAATATTGGCCTTAGGGACAAAGAATAAGATTGTTTTTAAAGGAGTGGGAGAAAGTGAAGAAGTCTAAACTAAAAATGGAGGGGATGGTGATAGTATGGTTCCTCTTGAGTTATTCAATATATTATCCTTCTTATTTAGAAAGATTCTTCTTCTTCAACCTCATCTTCCTCATTCTCTAGGACAATATATAATGTAGAAGCTTCTTCTCTCTTTCTCTTAGACTTACCTCATGTGAAAATAGCACATGCACCCCTTGTTTAGTTTTGTAACTAGGGATTTAGGAGGCTTCTTCTACAAAGGATGATGATCAATCATTATATATGGTTGTCTCAACCATATTCTATTTCTTACAACCACTACATTATTTCTAGATTAAATTAAAGAATCCTTTAGCACATAATAGTCTATTCTATCCATGGGTTGGTTGAAGACCTTATTACCAAATTGTAGGAATGCTCTAAAACCTTTCCATCCTTTTACATACTCGTAGGGATATTTTTTTATTGTTTTACCTTTTGATTGATAGGAGTGCAAAGCATTGGTAATCCATTATTCTAATTTTATGATCATATAAGAAATCTACTTATATGTTCTCCAATGTTGGTACATGAATAAATAATGAGTCAATCAATGTCCCAATCTACCAATGGGATCAAATATATCTATTATTTTATAAATCTATTATCAAGGTTTTCATTTCCTACTTAGCTAACTTGGAATTGTGTACATATTTGAGTAAGAATAGAACTCCAACTTGTTGGAGAATGCAATCCTTTCCTTATGTTTATCAACACTAATATTTTGAATTTCCACAACTTGTTTTTAGATCTCCAATAAAATGATATTTTTAGTAGGGTACATTGGGATTTTACGTGGTTCTTTGTGGAAGACACCAAACCTAATAGCCTTGTATTTGAGGAACCAACTCCCTATATTAGCCATTTCCTATGTTTCCTCTAAGGACAACCTCTTGGCATAGTAATTTTTTAGGCATTTGATGATTACATATACAAATACATTATTAATCATGTTGTAGTGCCTCTATATTTCCTTCAAATCTAGTTGGGGTAGTAATCATACACCTTATCTTATCCTAGTTGTACTATGTCTACTTTTCTTAACCTTAGAAAATTGGCCTAGAATGCTAGAAGATATACCAAATAAAAATTCATATGAATCTTGTGGATTCCAACACATCTATTAACTTCTCATGCAATGTGTCACTCAATCCTCTTTTAATCTACAATAGAGAGGATTAAGAAGTCAATCAAAGGATAGAAATCCATAGAATTGGGCATGCTAAAGACTATGCTCATAAGGGTTATTGCATCCTTGGAATCTTCAATTAATTCACTCTTATGGAGGACCTTTTCCATATTTGTAGCCAATTTCCATCTTTTTAGAAGTAGATTGTCATGGATGAAGATGAAAAAAGATGTTTTCATTCCTTCAAAATACTTCAAGGTATCATTAATATTGATCTTATCGTATTAGACATAGGTAGGTAGCCCAAATTCTCTTCTAATTACTTATGAACTAATATCTAATATAATTTGGCTTGTAGGTCCAAATATCTTCATCTACTTGTAATCATATAATTGAGAATAATCCAAATCTAACTCAAGAGACTCGAGAGAATTTGAAATTTAGTGGCTTGAACTAACCTAGATCTTACCATGCACTTGGCTTGAACCAACCTAGATCTTATTGTGCACTAGGCTTGAAAGCTCATGTTGCCTTTTGTGTGTGTCGATTGTAGGAACTCTTCAGAATTTATATGTCCTAGGGGAGAAAATATTTGAAGTTAGATGGTGTCCTTTATAATCATAGTCCATCTCTCTTTGTGGATATTCTTGTTGTGCACATGTACTTCCAAGAACACACAAGATCTGTTAGATAGTTTGATAATGATAAATTTCAGCTTTGTAATCTATTTGGAAATCCACATATAAAATATACTATTTATCTAGTGGAATTATTAATTAAGGTAATACAAAAAATAGTTAAGTCTTAAGGATGAAATTAGTGTCAAGCCAAAACTTCTCCCACTGTTTAATTACTAATTCCTTAGTTAAAAATAATTAGGGAATTGATCTTCAAAATCCAAACATGATTCATACCTATCCAATATTGGGGATCCTAAAATTCTTATGCCTAATATAATACATTGGTAAAGCCTATTTAGTACTTGAATCTCATCCTAGTTTACTAGATACAAAAAAAAAAAAAAAAATATTAACTTATGAACCCAGGGAGGTAAAGCACTAGAAATCATTGGGGCTCAAAGGTCAAGGCTACTTCATAACCAATACCAAAAGTAAACAAACAATGACCTAATTACATCTGACTTTGCAAATATGTATACGAAAAATGTTAGAAATTGGAGATTATGGATAAATTATAAGTCATACATCAAATGAAGGTATGCTTGAGCTCATGATACCATAAGATAATGCAAGGTAAAATGAATAGGGATCAAATATTAAGGATACCACCTATTTCATACCAAAAGACATCTAAATATAAATATCTCTACAAATTTGACTCTAAGAAAATATGCAAGGTAAAATGTCAATAATTTGGGATTAGGAAACCTTTTAACTCATACTAAATATCATTCAAACATAGGTACATGGCCAAAATTTTAACACCAAAAATGATAAATATATATTCTAATTTGGGTACCATGAATCCTAGAGATCTCATCCAAAATATGGGATGCCGAGACATAGTCCACAAGTTTAATGATAGACAAAAGATTTGTGAGAGTGTGATATCACAAAATAAAAATTAACCTAAAACTTTGAAAAAATAAAAATGTATATATTTCAAGGATGAAAAATAAAAGTATAGCTAAGGCACACCCAAAACCAAATGTGAAAATAAAGAAACCAGAGAAAAAATAAGTAAAAAGAAAAGAAAAATTATATAAAATAAATTAAAAATAAATTCCCTAACATACACTTAGTAAAACGCATTCCACATAAACAAAACAAACTAGCAAGTAAACAAAGAAACAAGAAACAAACATGTGATTAATGAATAAGGAGAGAACTCTACTCGGTTAATAATAAAAAAGGAGGAGAAATTATGGACACATAAAATTTAGCTTATGAACACAATAAGCATATACTCAACAATACATTTTCAAGCACCAAAATATTCATGCCAAACCAAAAATTGTTCACTAGAAAGTATGGAGGCTAGAAGTTTACTAGAGGTTAAGGACACAAAAGTACAAGAAGGAAAAGTGACAAAACAATAAATCAAACAAGGAAAAAAATTAAAGTGCATATTGCAAAGTTGGCAAAAAAAAAAAAAAAAATGCAAAGGAAAAGGTAGGTTGGAGTGAGGTCATATCCCATGCCTAGAATTGGAGTTTTAGAGATTCCTTCACAATCTTTCCAAAATGACCAATTTTGAAAGTTCAATGAGGGAGATGTATTAAACTCCCAACAACTCCATTTTATAACAAATGTTAAAAAGGTTAGTTTATTATCATGTTGAGATATCAA
>VDFB02047230.1:344638178-344664998 GCA_007258455.2 Sequoia sempervirens | reverse complement strand
TCTCACATTTCCCTTATGCTTCTAAGTGCCAAAATTATTAAGGGTTTCAAGTTTCAAAGTCTTTGATAAAATTTATGAGTATTTTTTGACAATTTGGTGTGGTTTTAGAACCTTTATTGGCTCTTGATGGAAGGTTCTAAACCATACCCAAATTGTTGATGGGATCTTGGTCAACATTTTCTCATGTGGGTTCCAAACGTGGTTGGATTTCTTGACATTATCTTGTTCTTTTATTGTTAAATGCTTAACATACTTCTTTATGTTTTCAATTCTTGCATTCTAGGTGTGAATGAATGTTGAAATTTTCTACATGGTCTTGAACTTCCTCTAAAGTGCCAATAGATCCTGAAATTTTGCTTGAGAATTTATCAAACCTTTGATGTGATTTTAAAAGTGGTAGAAATTCTTGACACATAAAGGAAAATGAAATGTGAACAACTTTAAACTACTATAAAGGTGTGAAAGGACATTTAAGTATTCGATATACTACTCTACCTACCCTCACCCACCCCAAGAGATTTCCAACCATCAAGAGTATGGTGTGCGACCTTCATTAGTTCTCATTACATATTTTATGGGCATTTCCCATGCTAGGTACTTCAATTTTGATTGAGAGGAAATTTGCAAGGCCCAAGGAGTATTCCCTCATACTTCACAAGTACTCCCAAGCACATTTTCAAACATGATTAAAGGATAGCAAGCCCAAGAAGTATGAGCACCCTATACATTGTACTAATCAAAGGACTTAGTTGTTAAATACAATTTTCCTTGCCCTCCTCTAGGGTATTCAACATCAAAAATGACTTCATTTTAGGAGGATGAAAAGGGGAGAAATCAAGGGAACCTAGACAAGCAAGAAATTAGCTCAACAAAACCTATAGTATAAGAGCAAATTTGCACCTTAGGTGCAATTCCCCTTTTTTCCTTTAACCACCTTAGAAAACCAAAGTCAAAGGCTTAATTTCGCTTAAGCCCACAGTTGGCAGTCCACGTGGTGCTTGTTTTGTGTGTTGATGGAGGTGTTTCTGTCGGGGATGCCCATGTGGTGCGCAGAGATCCGCGCAACACACTTACATCCCTGGCAGATTCCTATGGCTGAGCCAATAGAGGCGTTACTCTTCCCATTGGCAGAGAAATTGTAACGCCTCCTTCAGCCAACCATCTTGAATATGGTCATTTTCTTCCTTCACTCCTTCATATTCACTCTTTCAACTTACATTTCATCTCTTCACAACTTCACTTCAACTCTTGAACAAACTAAGCTTCCATACTCTCACTCACAAGCTCATTTTCACTCACTTCAAGCATTTCAAGCATCCCATTGCAGCAACATCTCACTCCATCAACTCGATAGAGCACGTTTGGGACCACGCCATTTGCAACAAAGGTTTGAGTTCCTCTCATTTCTCCCCCGAGCAACCTTGAGTGCTCTTGGTGGAGGTGGTAAGCTTCCCTCTCCTCTCCTCTATCATTTGGTTGAGTAGCATAGTACTATTTTGTAGTGCTTGTGCTTTCTTTACTTTATCATTTCTTTCTCTCATTTCCTTGGTTGTTTGTGGAGGTGGAAACACCTAAATGGGGGTCTGACTGAGGAAGGCCCTGATACATCCACCCAAAATTTTCCCTCTTGCTATGTGCAAACTCTCAAAGAATCAGTTGCCGAATGAGTTCATTGGTGAGATTCTCCTTATTTTTGTTACTCTTGCATATTTGCTTTACAACATTAGAAAGTATTTAATTTACTTAGTTGTGTCATTCTGGCCTTTTAGTTGAGTAGCTAAGCCGTTAGTCATTTTTTGCGAGTTCAACCTTGTCCCTGTAATTGTCTGACCGAACAAAATACAACGCACTTTAGAGACGGCAGCACACCATGCTGTCATCTAAAGACCGTGTTGATGTCCTCGGGCAGAGAGCTTCCTAAGGCATAGAGTTGAACCTAAAAATTGACTCGCCTAGCCCCACCTTAGAACTCGGGATTGTAGAGTGATTGTAGGACCTCAAAATCCTACTCATTCTCATCCTCATAACCCTAAACATTGCACTTAGTTGAGGTAAGTTAGGGCAGCCTCTCGCATCTTGACCCTCTGTGACCTAGGGTCTTGCACGCGGTGGTCCCCCTCTCTTACATTTTTGGTGAACCCGGCGTGAACCATTTTGGTTTCGTTCTTGCGATAATGACAGTTCCTTTCCTCATACTTTAGGAGTGTTGTAGGCCCGAGTGTTGTAAGGCTATTTCCTTGCAACCCAACCTGCGACCCCTAGTTGACGTAGTTGGAAGGTTCCAAAGGTATTGCATGACAAAACCTTAATTGGGTCACCATCTTATCCATTAACCTTTGGGGATTCTGTGAAAGCATTGCCTAGTGCACATGATGGCCTCCTTCCTACATCAACCCATCCCCTCTGTGCAGCCTGTGGATAGTAGTGTTGGGATAACCTTTAGTTCACAAGACCTGTCGATGAGCTTTAACAGGGAACCATCTCCTCTCTACATTCCTAAACGGATCAATGGAAACATCGTAGTAGGTGTTCTTGTTGACCTGACATCACAAGTAAACATAACAACAGAGGAGATAATGCTAATAAACTTTTTACATAAGGATGGATACGATGCTCCTATGAGTTTCATCCCCACACATGATGGAATTTTTGTACCTCCTTTGGGTAGCATTGTCCTATCGATCCTAGTTGGACCTAAGTCCATGAACCTCTTGTTTGATATCATCCCTAGATTTGAACTCTTCAGAGTGAAACTAGGGATCCCTTGGTTGGTGGCAATGAACATAGTACTCTATTTCATGCATAAATGTTTACAATTTATCCACAGAGGTTTCGTGCACATGATCCATGACACCAGTTATAGACCGTCGGTTGCACGTGGTAGCTAATCCTTGGATCACCTATGGCCTGCACCCATGGGTCCCCTTCTGCCTAGGACAAATTTTTTGCATAAAACATATCAGCACTATAAGAAAGGGCATCTGAGGCTGAAGGTAAGATACCCTCTCTCACCTTATGCTATCTCACATAGGGCTTGTTTGAAGACTAACAACGATGTCGCTAAGGCTCAAAAGAGGAAAGAAGAGAAGTGGTCTTGTAATCCTCCTTCCTCTTCCATTGCCCAGTCTGACGCTCCTTCTCACTCAGCTGTGGTACCATCATGATTTGCTCCTCATTTGTAGGAGAACCCTTCGGTGCTCGCTTGGTGAAAGCCTAAGCATCCCGCATTTGAGCTTCTTGTTCTACTGACAAAGCCTAGACTCGTCTGGTATGATAGGAAAATGGTATCTCGAGGAGAGTCCTCCTTGTCTTGACCTCTGCGGCCTCCTACTGCTCCTGCTTCTAAGATAGTGAGCAGAAAGAGGCTTATTGTCGAGGCTCTCGTGTTGACTCCTCCCATCGCTCCTTAGCCTTCTCCCCTTCCTCTCATATAAGAACCTGTTCCTCCACCTGAAATGGTTGTAGTGGATGTCCCTATGGTTGAGCAGGAACCTCATGTCCCCTCGCAAGCTCCAACTTCTAACTCCAATAGCCGTAGAAATTTCCTTGCACGTGAGCACAAGCATCGGTGAAAGGCTCTCCAGGCCGAGCAAGTTGCATCACAACAAAAGGAGGAAGGAACGACTGCTCCTATTTCAGGACCTCCTACAGCGTCTTCTTCCTCCCTTCCTTATGTTACCCCTCAGTTTGATATGCTCCCGGCTTCCGTTTTGAGCACAAATGCACTTGACCCTATACGGGTATAGGTGTTTATCACTCCTTTGATGAAGCCACCTTTGTTGATGTCCATCCCCGATATTTAGCCTTCCCCAAATCCTATGGATGTGGTTAATACTTCGGTCATGTTTGTCGTGGTTATGGTTTCCTCTTCCTCTCCACCCCTAGCTTCATCTGTGGGGAGTTCATCTCCTCCAACAAAGAAAGAGGTGGAGGCCGGTCCTTCTGGAAACAAAGGACATAGGAGGATCCCACCTTCTTTGCAAGGTGGTCCTGTGATGACTTTTTTTGTCCTTGTGATAGAACTAGTCCCAGCTTCACCTGAGTTTGTCACCACTCTCGAGTCATTCAACGAACCTAGTGGTGAACCTCAGGCACTACCTACCTCCTCCACTGAGAATAGGCATGGTGTTGGACTATGGGATGCATGTTTAATTATGTGGATGAGGTCTCGGCCCTATCGGCGATCTTCATGAAATTGCTAACTTTGACTCCACAGGAGCTCAATGGAGAGGACCTTGAGGGGCCCTCTTCCTTAGCTCTTGTTGTAGGAGGGTCGGATGCTCCTCCTCTTAACATCCCACCATTATAGGCTTGTCCTCCTTCCCCTTATGAGGATCTAGATTGGGAAGAAAACGACCTCTTGGATGATCAGTGTTAGGGGGAGGGCCCTTTTCTTGATCTTGTGTGTGTGTTTTGTGATGTGTTCCCCCATACCTGTGCTATGTGTGCCTGGATGACCCTCGTCACCCTTGTTGGTGCTTGGATAAAGGCATGGTTATTGTGTCATGAACCTTCTTCTATTTGTATCATCATTCTTCCATGTTTGTGCTTGACTTTTGATAAATTGGGGATGATGCAAAGCATTGGGGGCATTTAGGCTTCCCTTCCATGTTGACCCAATTTTTTATTTTTACTTTTTCTTCTCATGCATTCTTGACATTGAATGATATAGTAGGGGGTTGATGATAGATCATTTATATACTATTATTATACATATATATATATATGAGTAGTTTTGACCCTGAAATATCAGGCTACCTTGTGTCCTTTGTTTGTATCTTTCTCTTTTTTCTTTCTCTTCTTTGCTTGAGTTTTCCCTCCTATGTGTGACAATGCTCTTCTTTAACACTTCAATTTTTAGAAAATTTATTTGTTGCTAACAAATCTTTTCTTGAAAGTCTTCAAACTTTACCTTAGAATCAAATTCTCAACACAAAACCTTTTAAATGAAATGTGTTTCCTTCATCATGGGTTCATAAAGAAAGGATTTGAATACCTTCCTCCAAAGTGGGAACAACTTTAAATTCCCTTCGCATGGGGGCATACCCTTCCTTTCAAATTCCTTGATGAAGCGAACATATTTTGAAAGGATTCCTTGATGACGAATTGTTTTAAGAACAACTGCTTTTGGATTGTGTGTCCCTTGAGTGGACCCCCCTTCTTTCTCACGGTGGGTTCCCAAGGGACCCTTCCTTCAAAACCCTTTATGACAAATGAAATTTTTCATGTCTATCCTGGGGGCAGCCTGACTAGGATCATTCCATTCACCCTTTCACATCTAGCTCGGGGCCAACCAGACTAGACCTTACCTTCCAAACAACGTGTCCCTTGAGTGGAACCCTCTCCTTTTGAAGGGTTCTCGAGGGATCCCTTTGAAATTTTTACATTCTATGTGACCGACCACTCTTTGACATGTTCTATTTGCAGGTAGACATGTCGCCACTTTTGACATGTTCTATCTGCTAGTAGACGTGTCGCCGCTCTTTGACATATTCTATCTGTGGGTACACGTGTTGCCTCTTTTTGACATGTTTTATCTATGGGTAGACGTGTCACCACTTCCTGACTTTGCAGAGTCCACTTCCTTGGGGATTCCTTCATGTGAGAGATCTTGGGGGTTGCCTCCTTGCAGGTCTGCAAGCCTGTAAGACAAATTATTGTTCTAACTTCATAGTTCCAAGTAGCTATGGAGTCCTTCACTTTTCCTGCACCTTCAGGTATGCCAAATAGAGTACTAATTCCTCAACGGTTCAGGTTTACTTTTCTAACCATACTCTCTTCTTGATCTACTTTACCAAGCACCCATCGATACTCGTGCTCGCTAAAGTGGGGGAAAAATGTATAAGAGAAAATTTTCACCCTAGGTTCAATTCCCCTTTTTTCCTTTAACCACATTAGAAAACCAAAGTCAGAGGCTTAATTTCACTTAATCCCACTATTGGTGGTCCACGTGGCACCTATTTTTTGTGTCGGTGGAGGCATTTCTGCCATGGATGCTTGCACAATGTACAGACGTCCACGCGGTGCGATTATGTCCCTGGTAGATTCCTGCGGTAGAGCTAGCAGAGGCATTATTCTTCCCATTGGCAAAGAAGTTGTAATGCCTCCTTCAGCCAACCGACCCGAATATGGCCATTTTCTTCCTTCACTCCTTCATATTCACTATTTCAACTTACATTTCAACTCTTCACAACTTCACTTCAACTCTTGAACATACTAAGCTTCCATACTCTCACTCTCACAAGCTCATTTTCACTCACTTCAGACATTTCAAGCATCCCATTGCAACAACATCTCACTCCATCAACTTGGTAGAGCACATTTGGGACCATGCCATTTGCAACAAAGGCTTGAGTTCCTCTCATTTCTCCCCCAAGCAGCCTTGCGTGCTCTTGGTGGAGGTGGTTAGCTTCCCTCTCCTCTCTATCATTTGGTTGAGTAGCATAGTACTGCTTTGTAGTGCTTGTGCTTTCTTTACTTTATTATTTCTCTTTCTTGTTTCCTTGGTTGTTCATGGAGGTGGAAACACCTAAATGAAGGTCTGACTAAGGAAAGCCCCTATACAACCACCCAACATTTTCCCTCTTGTTGTGTGTAGGTGTGCGAGCTCTCAAAGAATCAGTTGGTGAATGAGTTCATTGGTGAGATTCTCCTTATTTTTGTTACTCTTGCATATTTTCTTTACAGCATTAGAGAGCATTTAATTTACTTAGTTTTGTCATTTTGGCCTTTTAGTTGAGTAGCTAGGCCTTTAGTCATTTTTGACGAGTTCAACCTTATCTCTACAATTGTTTGACAATACAGACTACAACGCACTTTACAGACACCTGCGTGTTGCGCTGTCGTCCAAAGACCACACTGATATCCTCAGGCAGAGACCTTCTTGAGGCACAAAGTTGAACCTAAAAATTGACTTGCCTAGCCCCACCTTAGAACTTGGGATTGTATAGTGATTGTAGGACCTTAAAATCCTCATCCTTCTCATCCTCATAACCCTAAACATTGCACTTAGCTGAGGTAAGTTAGGAAAGCCTCTCGTATCTTGACCCTCTGTGACCTGGGGTCTTGCACGTGGTGGTCTCCCTCTCTTACATTTTTGGTGAACCCGACATGAACCATTTTGGTTTCGTTCTTGCAATACTAACAGTTCCTTTCCTCGTACTCTAGGAGTGTTGTAGGTGTCGGTATTGTAAGGTTGTCGCCTTGCAACCCAACCTATGACCCCTAGTTGACACAGTTGCAAGGTTCCAAAGGTATTGCATGATGAAACCTTAATTGGGTCATCGTCTTATCCATTAACCTTTGGGGATTCTATGAAAGCATTTCCTAGTGCACATGATGGCCTCCTTCTTGCATCAACCCATCCCCTCTGTGCAACCTATGGATAGTAGTGTTGGCATAACCTTTACTTCATAAGACCTGTCGATGGGCTTTAACAGGGAACCATCTCCTCTCTACATTCCTGCATGGATCAATGGGAACATTGTAGTAGGTGTTCTTGTTGACCCGACATCACAAGTGAATATAATAATAGATGAGATAATGCTAATAATTTTTTTACATAAGGATGGATATGATGCTCCTGTGAGTTTCATCTGCACACATGATCTTCTTTCCATAACCCCTTTGGGTAGCATTGTCCTATTGGTCCTAGTTGGACCTAAGTCCATGAACCTCTTGTTTGATATCATCCCTAGATCTGAACTCTTCAGAGTGAAACTAGGGATCCCTTATTTGGTGGTGATGAACATGGTACCCTCAGTCATGCATAAATTTTTAAAATTTATCCACGGAGGTTCCGTGTACATGTGATCCATGAAACCAATTATAGACCGTCGGTTGCATGTGGTAGGTACTCCTTGGATCACCTATGGCCTACTCTCGTGGGTTCGCTTCCACCTAGGACAGACCTTTTGCATAAAATATATTAGAACTATAAGAAAGGGTGTTTGAGGCCGAAGGTAAGATACCCTCCCTTGCCTTATGCTATCTCATATAGGGCTTGTTTGAAAGCTGACAACGATGACACTAAGGCTCGAAAGAGGAAAGAAGAGAAGTGGTCTTGTGATCCTCCTTTGTCTTTCGCTACCCAGTCTGATGCTTCTTCTCGATCAGCTATGGTACCATCAAGATATGCTCCTCATTTGCAAGAGAACCCTTCGGTGCCCGCTCGGTGAAAGCCTAAGCGTCCCGCGTTTGAGCTTCCTGTTCTACCGACAGAGCCTAGACCCATCCGGTATGATACGAAGGTCTCCCAAGGAGAGTCCTCCTTGTATTGACCTTTGTGGCCTCCTACTACTCCTACTTTTAAGGTAGTGAGCGGAAAGAGGCCCACTATTGAGGCTCTCGGGTCAACTCCTCCCATCACTCCTTAGCCTACTCCCCCTACTCCCCTTGCTCCCATACAAGAACTTGTTCCTCCACCTGAAGTGGCTCTAGTGGACGTCCCTATGGTTGAGCAGGGACCTCCTATCTCTTTGCAAGCTCTGGCTTCTAACTCCAAGAGCCATAGAAACTACCTTACACGTGAGCGCAAGGGCCGGTGAAAGGCTCTCTAGGTTGAGTAGGCCACATCGCAACAAAAGGAGGAAGGAACAACCACTCCTATTTCAGGACCTCCTACAACATCTTCTTCCTCCCTTCTATTTCCCCTCAGTCTGATTCACTGCCGACTTCTGTTGCGAGCACAAATGCACCTAACCCTAAATGGGTACAAGTGTTTATCGCTCCTTCAATGGAGCCACCTTTTCTGATGTTCGTCTTAGATATTCAACCTTCCCCAAAGCCTGTGGACATGGTTAATACTTCAGTTGTGTCCACCGTGGTTCTAGCTTCCTCTTCCTCTGCACCCCTAGCTTCATCTATGGGGAGTTCATTTCGTCCAATGAAGAAAGAGGTAGAGGCTAGTCCTTCTAGTGACAAAGGATGTAAGAGGAGCCCACCTTCTTCGCAAGGTGGTCCTGTGATGACTTGTTTTATCCTTGTGACAGAACCAGTCTCGACTTCAATTGAGTTTGTCATCGCTCCTGAGTCATTTGGTGAACCTAGTTGTGAACCTCAAGCATAACCTACCTCATCCGTTGAGAATAGGAATGGTGCTCCTATGGGATGCATGTTTAATTTTGTGGACGAGGTCTCAGCCCTATCGGCGATCTTCGCGAAGTCACTGACTTTGCCTCCACAGGAGCTCGGTGGAGAGGACCTTGAGGGGCCCTCTTCCTTAGCTCTTATTGCAGGAGGGCCAGATGCTCCTCCTCTTAACATCCCACCATTAGAGGCTCGTCCTCCTTCCCCTTATGAGGATATAGATTGGGAAGTGGACAACCTCTTGGTTGATTATTGTTAGGAGGAGGCCCTTTTTCTTGATCTTGTGTGTGTGTCTTGTGATGTGTTCCCCTATACCCGTGCTATGTGTGTCTGGATGACCCTCGTCACCCCTATTGGTGCTTTGATATAGGCCTGGTTCTTGTGTCGTGAACCTTCTTCTATTTGAATAATCATTCTTCCATATTTTTGCTTGACTTTCGATAAATTGGGGACGATGCAAAGCATTGGGGGCATTTAGGCTTCCCTTCCATGTTGACCCAACTTTTTATTTTTATTTTTCTTCTCATGCACTCTTGACATTGTATGATATAGTAGGGGATTGATGACAGTTCATTTATATACTATTATTATACACACACACACACACATATATATTTATGAGTAGTTCTGACCCCAAAATATCAGGCTACCCATGTGTCCTTTGTTTGTATCTTTCTCTTTTTGCTTTCTCTTTATCTTTCTCTTCTTTGCTTGAGTTGTCCCTCCTATGTGTGACAACGCTCTTCTTTAACACTTCAATTTTTAGAAAACGTATTCATTGCTAACAAATCTTTTCTCGAAAGTCTTCAAACATTACCTCAAAATTGCATTCTCAACACAAAACCTTGTAAACAAAACATGTTTCCTTCATCACAAGTTCGTAAAGAAAGGATTTGAAGACCTTCCTCCAAAGTGGGAACAACTTTAAATTCCCCTCGTGTGGGGAAATACCCTTCCTTTCAAATTCCTTGATGAAGTGAACATCTTTCGAAAGGATTCCTTGATGATGAATCGCTATAAGAAGAACATCTGCTTTTGGATTGTGTGTCCCTTCAATGGACCCCCCCTTCTTTCTCATGGCGGATTCCCAAGGGACCCTTCCTTCAAAATCCTTTAGAATGAATGGACTTTTTCAAGTCTAGCCTGAGGGCAACCCAACTAGGCTCATTCCATTTTCTCTTTCGTGTCTAGCTTGGGGCCAGCCTAACTAGACCTTCCCTTTCAAATAGTGTGTCGCTAGAGTGGACCCCTCTCCTTTTGAATGGTTTCTAAGGGAGCCCTTTGAAAGTTTTACGATTTGCATGACTGGCCACTTTTTGACATGTTCTATCTATGAGTAGATGTGTCGCTGCTTTTGACATGTTCTATCTGTGGGTAGACATGTTGCCGCTCTTTGACATGTTCTATCTGCGGGTAGACGTGTCACCACTTTTTGACATGTTCTATTTGCAGGTAGATGTGTTGCTGAATTTTGACATGTTCTATCTGCAGGTAGATTTGTCGCCACTTTTTGACATGTTCCATCTGTGAGTAGAAATGTTTCTGCTTCCTGAATATACAGAGTCTGCTTCCTTGGGGCTTCCTTCATGTGAGAGATCTTGGGGGTTTCCTCCTTGTAGGTCCATGGGCCTATAAGATGCTTTGTTGTTCTACTTTCATAGTTCTGAGCAGCTATGGAGTCCTTCACTTTTCCTACACCTTCAGGTAGGCTAGATCAAGTACTGCTTCCTCGATGGTTCAGGTATACTTTTCTAACCGTACTATCTTCTTGATCTACTTTACCGAGCACTCATCGATACTCGTGCTTGCTAAAGTGGGGGAAAAATGTATAAGAGCGAATTTGCACCCGAGGTGCAATCCCCATTTTTTCCTTTAACTACCTTAGAAAACCAAAGTCAGAGGCTTAATTTTGCTTAAACCCACTGTTGGTGGTCCACGTGGCGCTTTTTTTGTGTCTTAGTGGAGGCGTTTCTTTCAGGGACATTCGCGCAATGTGCAGACGTCCGCGCGATGCACTTACATCCTTGGCAGATTCTTGCAATTGAACTAATAGAGGCATTACTCTTCCCATTGGCAGAGAAGTTTTAATGCCTCCTTCGTCCAACCGACCCGAATATGGTTGTTTTCTTCCTTCACTCCTTCATATTCACTCTTTCAACTTGCATGTCAACTTTTCACAACTTCACTCCAACTGTTGAACAAAATAAGCTTCCGTACTCTCACTCTTACAAGCTCATTTACACTCACTTCAAGCATTTCTAGCATCCCATTGCAGCAACATCTCACTCTATCAACTCGGTAGAGAATGTTTGGGACCACACCATTTGCAGTAGAGGCTTGAGTTCCTCTCATTTCTCCCCCAATCATCCTTGAATGCTCTTGGTGGAGGTGGTAAGCTTCCCTCTCCTCTCCTCTATCATTTGGTTGAGTAGCATAGTATTGTTTTTTAGTGCTTGTGCTTTCTTTAATTTATTATTTCTTTATCTCATTTCCTTGGCTTTCCATGGAGGTGGAAAAACCTAAACGAGGGTCTGACTAAGGAATGCCCCTATATATCCACCAAACATTTTCCCTCTTGTTGTGTGTAGGTGTGCGAGCTCTCGGAGAATCAACTAGTGAACGAGTTCATCAGTGAGATTTTTCTTATTTTTCGTTACTCTTGCATATTTGCTTTACAACATTAGAGAGTATTTAATTTACTTATTTATGTCATTTAGTTGAGTAGCTAGACCATTAGTCATTTCTTGCAAGTTTAACCTTGTCTCTACTTTTTTCAGACCATACGGACTACAACACACTTTAGAGACGCCAACATGTCGTGTTGTCATCCAAAGACCGCACTGACGTCCTTGGGTAGAGAGTTTTCTGAGGCCTAGAGTTGAACCTAAAAAATGACTCACCTAGCCCCACCTTAGAACTCGGGATTGTATAGTGATTGTAGGACCTCAAAATCCTCATCATTCTCATCCTCGTAACCCTAAACATTGCACTTAGCTGAGGTAAGTTAGGGCAGCCTCTTGCATCTTGACCCTTCGTGACTTGGGGTCTTGCACGTAGTGGTCCCCCTCTCTTACACCTACAAGTTTTCAATCTCTATCTTTGGCTATATCAATATAGTTATAATGATATGGGCTCATCCTAAATTTAAACTAACTATTTAAAATATTTTAAGAGTGAGTGATTAAATTAAGAATCAACCTTGATTAAGAATTTTCTTGTGCATGGTGTAAATTTCTAGATGTGTTGTTGATTAGCTATCCAACTAAAATACTATAAAATTTCTTAAATAAAATTTTATGGAGTATCTTTAAATATAGTGATAAAAGTAATGCATGTGTATGTTCAAGGATTACTATTTATACTTATCTAATATTTTGAAAATATCCATCATCTTTTAGAATATATATGTATATCTTATCTTGCATGTGTAATCTAAAAATATAGTCTTTTTATGTCATATTCATTAAGATGTAATCATTGACCATGCAATCGTTACATGTTTGTGTTTGAAAAAAATGGTTTTGTTACCCAATTGTATATATAGGAATTGATATGCTACTATCCCCATGTCCTCATCATCTCAACACATTTAAAACAAATCATTTTAATCATCTTTTGGTCTATGCTTTCAATAGATTTCTCATTGTGAAATTTAAGTACATGAAACAATAATATGGGCTATCTTGAATGCATTTTAAATAGTTAGTGTGGTAATTCATCTACTTAATTAGGTTTTTAACCCCAAATTTTCTAAAAAATCATAAAGGTATAAAGAGAGAACCAAGATAGGGATGCACTATGTAGTAAATATGTTTTGTGTTAAGATAGGTGTATTGTCTTTGTAATGATATCTATTGCAACACATAAGGGAAAACCCCTTGGTTCAACAAAGCTAGAAGTGAAGGATTGTTTACCCAACTCAATAATTGATCCAAATTCACCCTAATCAATCATAAGGTTGAAGTTTCTTCATTGAATTTGATGCCCTTGACACCCAAGAAGAGGCTTATCTTTTGGGATTTTGGATTTTACAGTTTTGATCACCAATAATTGGTACATCATTATTGAGGATGTGATATTTTAGTATTTATTTTGAAGACCTTTGTAACTTTGTCGATTATGAAGCTACTATGTATTTACAATTATAAGTTGGGGTAATTTGGTGAGTTTCCAATTCAAAGAAGTTTAATTGGGTTGATATAAACTTCAAGACTCTATTGGCAAGAAGAACCAAAAAAATTAAATCTTGGTGATTATTTTTCTCAAACAACCTCCTCTATTTGAGGTGGTGACTTTTTTGTTATAATATCAACAAGCCTATTAATGGTACATCTTATTGGTGGTGTAAAAATTTCCCTTCATAATGGTGTAGCAACGAGTAAAGGCACAAAAAGTTGTTTCCTCTCTTCTTCTCATGATTCAATTTTTTTTGTGCAAATATATTTTTCTTTTTGAAGGTGGAACTCTATTTCATCTGTGAATTTATTGTCATGGTCTTTGAGTATGAAAATATTCTATGGATTATACCTCATGCTCCCATCATTGAAATGCAAGCCATGGGTGTTATGATGATGAGTATGACTTAGATTACTACAATGATACATGTTTTTCTTGCTTCAATAGTCATACTCCATCTCCTATTTATTCCCAAGACTTGCAAGCAAACATGTATGATATTTTGAACTTAGTAGGTAACATAAAGAACATAATAATCAAATTTAACTACTTAACTCTAGAATAGAATCCAATATTAATCCTACTATCATAAAAAATAAAGTTGTTTGGTCCCATTTCATTCCCTCATACATTGTGTATAAGTAGCTAGACCTCTCTTGGGTTGATTATGAAATGCAAACCATAGATGGCAAGGTTTTTAACCATATGTCAAGGTTTAATGGGTGTGATATTAATAAGGGGGATAAACAGGTCACTACAATTTCAAAACTTGTGGAATTTTTTTAAGTTTGATGATGAAGACATGTGTGAATGGTATTTTTTGTTAGGTCTCTATGTGGAAAGGTATGAAAGTGGTATGATGTTTTTTTAGCATTCCTTTGCTTCATGGAATGATCTTGTGGCTACATTTGAAGATGTGTTTGTACTCAATGTCAAGACTATAATGCCCTTGTCCAAGAATTATAAAATATTTGTAGGAAAGATGGATATTCAAGCCTTGACTTTAATCATAGGTTCGATATTGCTCATTCATCTTGAATACTTTTAGACCTAAGACACCTACTTGCATTAACATATATTTTTTAGCTTATGAAGTTGGTATGATTTCAATGCAAGAAGATTTTAAATTGATGAGATTATAGTAGGCTATGTGCACCTTGTATTCATTTCAAGAATGAGGAATAATTATATTACATTAAAATCCTCAATTACATGAACTACTACTAATGACAAGGTTGTTGTGAGTAGAAAACAAGGATGCAATATACAATATAAATGTAATATTAGATGATGGATGTGTATTTAGAAATGTAGATAAAGGAATTGGTGCATCTTTTGAAATTATGATAGATGATGAAAATAGTGCATGCACCTACCTTTAAAACTAGATAGGTCATCAATGGGTGATTGCACAATGATGAAGTATTTGATGAACTTCAGTGACATAAATGACCATACTATTTGTTGTAGACATATGGGAAAATATGAAGAGGTGTGTACAAGTGAGAAATAAATGGACCATCTCTTACAATTGATTGGATGGAGTGTATACATGCATGTGATATAAAGGTTGAATGAGAAAATAGTTTATTGTTTTATGTACTTCCCTTCTTTTGTTCTTATTAATGATTATGAATCTACTAATTTTGTTGGAATGGGAAAGAGTTAGACATGACTACACATAGTGATAAGACTATCAAGATAAGTGTTTCTGTAGTTAGTAATTTTCTTAATGTGAATACCTTTCTCTATACATGTGTGAAGATGGTGATCATGTGGATGCATACGAAAACTTGTTTAAATTTGGTGTGAGATTTTTTCTCTTCATTATGATAATTATGCTTCAATTGGGTCACAAAAGGTTTTTGTATGGTATTTGAAGAAGAAGAAGAAATATGTTGTACAAGTTTGATTTTAGCAACACATATGACACAACAAATTTCCAAACTAAACTTGAAATAAAGGGATAATTTGAAGAATTTAGTTCTTCACTCAAGGTGTCTCATGATGAAATATTTTATGTTGACATGGTGAATACTTTAACATATGTGACAGTAGTGTATTATGGCCTACTTTTATCCAAGACCTTGATATGAATGTTACTGATTATGAAATTTTCCTTTACGATAACGATGTAGCTTCTAACATTGTGGATAATGGTGTACTTGAATTGAAATTTATTTCATGGGTCCAAAATACATGTGATATTGATATTGAGTATCAACATATATGCCAAGTTGAAGATCAACTTGATGGTGTTTCAAGACTTCAATTTTTTTAGTTTGATTTATAGAAGCAAATTCTTCTTGTTATAGATGAATGATATTATGAGGCACACTTTTCTTTACCTTGTGAGTTTTAAGTATTCTTTTTTTGCTTCAATTCATTCAAGGTGGTCAACAAGTGTAGCACAATTGATGAATTAAATGGTGGGTGTATACTTCCATCCACAAATGATGTTGCTAACATGGATGTAGCATCATAAATAATCACCCTTGACAATTGCACACTATGTTTTTCTCCCCCCTAAGTAATTGGACCTAATTGTACATTTAATGTACCAAATAATGTATCTTGTGGCCCATTTGGGCATTTACCAAGAAAACCCATATACAATACCAATGTATACATTTAATATTTTTCTCTCGACACCTTACATCCCACAAAATAGGACCAAGACTAAGTCACCCTAGGTGGCTTGGTCCCTCTATTTTGCCTCCAAATTTTAAATATGTTGGAGTTATAATTTTATTATTTTAATTTCAAATGTCAAATGTTAGCTATTGAGATTTAATTTTCAAGAAATTAGATCAACTTCATATAAATACCTATTCATTTCACCATTTGAAAACTAATTGGTAAAAAAGTTGGAAATATTATGAATCAAGAGAATTATTAGGCAATTATTATGAATCCAAGAGAAATCAAGATAAAATTAATTGCAGTAATTCAATATCAAATCATCATGTTAAATTGTATGTGAGTTTGTTCGTATTTATGCTATCATTTTGTTTTTGAGATCTAACCCTTGTAGGTCTTCAAATAAAATCAACAAAAATAATAAACAAGCCTTAAGGAGATGTGCATGACTTCAGTCCTTCAAGGAAGCCATATCTGAATGGTGAGTTGTAGTCCATTGTTGATTCATCATTCATTTTTCATTTTTCCTCTATTCCTCAAAAGGATAATCTCTCTTTCATCAACTTTTCCATTAAATGGAGGTGGAAACACCAACACAAGGTTTGACCGAGGCAATCTCCTATATGAAACAACCCTTTCGTTGTCTTTGAATGTGAAAATTCCATATCTAACGGTGATCCCACAATAGTGGTTTACAATTTTTGGCCAAACTAGACACTAAAATTATTTTTTTAAACTAAATCTTCACATTCGGACACCTATAGCGGCTAAACCATGAAGAATTTGAAGATGATGAAAACTAGAGTCTCATCACATTTTGTCTATAGATTCTAAAAATATTTTTTTCAAATTTTTTGGAATCAGATCACACTTCTTTTTCCATCTCCCACGAAAAGTGGTTTTTTTCAAAAAACAACATTTTTTAAAAGTGACGCACACTGTATAATGCATAACTTTTTTTCCATGAAGGATAAAATTATAATTATTTTGAATTTAGATTTTTAACTCTTATATCTAGTGCTTCCACTTGGTTAGACAATTTTTTATTGAATATTTTTTCTTTAATCAAGTTTTGAAGTCAAACCAATTACAATCTAGACATAGCGCGACCATATAACGCATAACGTTTTTTGTATATATCAAAATTCAATTTTATTTTATTTTTTAGATCAAGGACTTCAATATTTGGTGCACTCATATTTTTCAATTTTTTTTTTGATAATCTACTATTTTTCCACATGTGCAAAACAGAGACCTTCATTTTTGATGAAAAACCTATGTTTAATAAAACTAAAAAAACAAATACATAATAAAACCAAAACATATTAAAATTATATTCATTGGATAGCTCTTTCTGAGGACTACTTGATTCAAGTTGGATTTGTGAATATTCTTCCATTTTCATGCTCAACCCAAGCTCCGAAGTGCCAAGATTTAGGTTTTTTTGTGTCTCGGGGAGGGGATGAGGAATAAAGGGGGTTCGAACAAACCCCTAGGGGTTCGCTCGAACCCCTAGGGGTTCACTCGAACCAGGGTTCATTCGAACCCCCCTTCTATGAGGGGTTTTGATGGATTTTTTGGTGGGAAAGTATTAGGAGGGTTCACCCGAACCTAGGTTCTAGCAAACCCCTAATTGGTTCGGTCGAACCAATAGGTTCGTACGAACCCCTAAAATCAATTTTTTTTCCATGCATTCGTTTTATATGAGTTTTCCTTCCTCACTTCAATTTTAAACCACTATTGTGGCTTCATCCCTAAAGAATATTTGGAGAAGCTTGAAGATCAATTTCTCATTGTTGTATTCAAACCCTACAACTTGACAACATACAAAAACTCAATTATCTTAGCAATTGATGAAGATCCGACAATGAGACACAAAAGAAAGAAGGCTCTGATCTAGCTCCAAAGGATATTGAAATTAGATTTTAGTTTCAATCACTAGGAAAATGTCGCTCTAGGTGATTTATTCCTCCAAAATGAGCCCTAGATTTATACCATAGGCGCACACAACTCTGCTAAGTTGGTTTCCAAACTCTGAATTTATCTGTGACTTTCTAGATTTACTATTTTTGCATCAAAATAGATTATTTGCATCATTAACTATTCATTTCATTGCATTTCATTTCAAAACCCATTCCAATTTTGGACCCACCTTTTAGGTTGTAAGTTAGTCTTACACCCTTTTCTAAATCCATCAAATCCCCGCTACCTAAAAAAATCATAAGTAATGATATTGGGAAAGGTGCACATTAAGACACTAGAAAGCACACAATCATTAAGGTTCACTTTTCAAAACATTTCATTTTGGTGAGCCTAACACATTAACATTATAGACCTTCTAAAATCTAAGGCAAATAATCCTAGATCTAGGTTTAGCATTGCATTGTTCATTTAGGTGTTCATTGTAATAGGGTTAATTTTAGTTTGTAGACAATTAAAAATGTCTTGAATGATATCATGCACTCAAATTAGATATACTAACATCACTTCTTCCTAAAACCCATCCTCTTTTTGCTTAATTGATTAAATTTGCCTAGCTATTTAATTAATTGCATCATTTGCATCTATTAATCTAATTAATATAATTAGGTTAATTCACCCCCATTCATGCTAACATTTCATCTTATTTAAATTAAATACATCAAGTTATTTAATTTAAATCCCTAAGTCCTTATTTAATTAAATAACCCTAAGTTATTTAACTAAATTCATATCACATCCTCCTTTTTCATTAAATAAATAAATTATTTAATGAATATCCTAATTCCCCTAATTTGCATAATTGAAACTTTATTTGATTATCAAATTACTAATTAAATCTAATCCCCCCACTTGTAAGGGAATATTCCTCATTTGCACATTCCTCCAAAAGGAATATTCTCATGAAATATTCCTTTCCCTTTTGCACATTAAAACTATGTTTTAATTTTCTAAATATCTACTTCCTTCGAACCCATGAGAATATTCCAAAGAATATTCTCTTTCTTCACTCATTTGAAAAGGGGAATATTCCTTTTTTACAAAAAAACTATCAACAAGACTTCTTGTGCAAGTTTTGAGAGTGTGTTTGTTTGAAAGAATATCAACCCTTGATTCTTTCCTTGGTCCATGTGATCATTGATTCCATGATCCATGTTTCATATTTCCTCCAATTTTGACCATTGATTAACCTTTTTAATCTTAACCCTTCATTTCTTATTTGTCCTATAAATAGGTCACTATTTAGAGACAAATGGATCCATCTTTTAAGAGAAAAATTATGTTGTTAAAATAACCTTCACTTGCACTCATATTTAGCACTTATTTAGCATCATTTTAGCTTAATTTACTTGCATATTAGCTTAGCTTCCATTAATGGCTTCCATGATAGCATAGATGCATCCATTTAGCTTATTTGGTAATTAGGGTTTTAATCTTTTTAGCTTAAAATCTATTTAGATTAGCTTTGCACTCACCCATTTCGACCATCTTAGCATAAATCATGTTAAAATAGTTTGTATGATGTTAATTTAGCTTTAAATCATGTTTTCATACACACCTATCAACGGTTTCATTGATTATCTTCAATAGAATCAATCAAAATAGACTCATTTATCCACGAGATTGGGAAAGGGTTGTCATTCCACATCAATGTGACACCACTTGTCATGCCCCCTTTTTCTAAAAATAGTAGTTTCCATTTTTAGTAAGGTTGATTATCCTAATATAGTAAGTCAAGCCTTGCAGACAAATCAGGAAAATAATGTCCTTTATGGTGAAATAATTGAATCAAAATTTAGTGACAAATTATTAAATGGAGATTTAAATATTTGGAGCCAAGTTGAGTGTGGCTTTTTGGAAAAAGGAAAAAATGATTTTTTATTGGCTTGTGAAGTGGTGCAAGAAATGGAAATATTTTATTATTTCCCTCGAGTGCACTTGACTTTTGCTTTTACACTTAGTAAAGAGGAGTTACACAATTATTTCCATCATTTTTGGCATGGAATACTGTTGCCCAACTTTGGATTTTGAATGTGGATTACTTAAGTCTAGATATTTAGAAATCTCTAAGGATAGAAATCATTAGGACAAAAATTAATATCAAGACTTTTTCAAAAGGTATCCATATTTAGACCAAAGTGTTTGAAATTTTGAGGAAGATTATGAATGTTTGTTTTTGTAATGTTTTAGAACCAAGCAAAGTATTAAACAGACTCACAAACATTTACCATCCTAGGTTCAAAAGATACTACTTGCTGAATCCCCACTTGGATTTCTCCAAAAACTAAACAATGTGAACAGTTAGAGATTTGGCAACACTAGCTCCCCTCCATGACACACACTTCTCGGGACCACCAAATCTCAAAATCCTTAAAATCTAGAGATCAAAAGGATTTTTTTGTTTCAACAATTAAATAGTAAAATGTGGACTAGTTTCGGAATGATCATTCCAGCACCAACAAGTATGAAGGTTCTTGGCTTTCTAAACAATGGTTTTTAGTAAGGTATTTTGTTCAAGGTGGCCATACACACAACAAAATTAGATCAAGGTTATTTTGACCAAGAGGCCTCCCAGTCTCTTCCTAAGAAGATATTTTAATGTATCACAATCATACTAAGGGTGACACTTGTTGGTATGACACATCCGCACCTGTTTTTGATGACTTTCATCACAAACACATTTTTATATAGCAACTTGAAAGAGCTTGGCTTTAGCTCATTACCACTTGGGTCGTTCCCTCCTTTCGAGGCAGGGAGGTAGGCCCCCTAAAAATATAAAAAAGAAAGGAAGTACATTTGTAGTTCGATCTCCCAATTCGCATGAAACAAGGAGAGAACATGCATGATGCCTTTTCCCTACACTAGTAAGGGGTTCATTTTTAATCCAAATTGAAATATGTGGGTGATTATACAAAATATCAAGGAATGTTTCTAATTCTCAAGATCGTCAAGTGGCACGAGAGAAGTGCATACACATTCAATAACAAAAGTATATATCACAAAACATAGCAAACACTTGTTAATTTTAACCCCTAAAGCTAAGATGACTTCATTTTATGCACCAAAATAAATGTTAAGTTTCCTTGTTCAATTTTAAGCCCAAAATAAAATGATGAAATAAGGGTTCAATTTTATTCTTGTTTGAGTGTTCTTTTTAAACCAAAATGAAAATTAGTGTGGTCCTAAAGCATAAAATGAAAAGCATGATAGATGGGTTATAATTGCCCCAAAAGCGTCAAACGCTTGTTACAATTATAATATTTTAAGAAAAGGATGCTTCTTCACTTAAACTTTTATCGTCCAACCCGCAAAACCCAGTTAGCTTAAAACCCAGAACAATGTTAGAGGAATGTTAGTGATCAAATAAAGTAAAAAATTAAGGCACATGTTGAAAATTAATCATGATTTTTGCTTACTAGAGAAGGGCGTCACTATTCACAATAGTGCCGCTATAAGTCATTTGGGTGTCGCTTCAAATGGAGAATTTGGGCATCGCTCTGTAGAAAACCAGTGATGATGATAGCATTGTTGTTTGGGGAACATCGTTGTTTACAAATCTTTGATACCTCTAAAAAGTATTAGTGTTACCATTTGGTTTAATTAGCATCAAGATATTAAATAGGCATCATTGTTTCTGATGATGATAGTGTCACTATATGGCCGTGAGGCCTAGCAAAGGCATCACTGAAATTATTTTGGGCATTGTTGTATCCTACAAAAATAAGAAAAAATAGAATTCAAGATAGAAATTGATTAAATTTGATCAGTTTTTCCCTCCTAGCACTAGAATGTGACCAACGTCATAGTATAGGTTAACTACACCCAATGCATACAAATTCAAGGCATATTTAACCCACTAAGCATCAATCCCAATAAGATCATTCATTGTAAACAAAGACAAAGAAGCCATTAAACTAACATTGTAAATCATGAAAGCTTGACAAACCTCTAATCTAAGACATTGAAACTTATCCTATTGGGGGAGTGGTGTTGCATTGATGTGGAATGGCAATCCTTTCCCAATCTCTTGTATAATGAGCTTATTTCAATCGATTCTATTGAAGAGAATCAATGAAACCAATGAGATATATGTGATAAAACATGATTTAAATACTAAATTAACATGATATATGCTAAGATGATCAATATGGGTGTATGCAAAGCTATTATAAATGTATGCAAGCTTCAAAAGATTAAAATCCTAATTACAAAATATGTTAAATGTATGCACCTATGTTATCATGGAAGTTATTAATGGATGCTTTATGCTAATGATGCAAGTAAATTAAGCTAAAAGGATGCTAAATAAGTGCTAAATATGAGTGCAAGTGAAAGTGATTTTAACAACATAAGTTTTCTCTTAAAAGATGGATCCATTTGTCTCCAAATAGTGACCTATTTATAGGGAAACAAATGGGAAATGAAGGGTTAAGATCAAAAAGGCTAATCAATGGTCAAGGATGGAAGAAGTTGGAGGCATGGATCATGGATTCTCATCAAGGGATGAGAATCAATGATGAAATTTAATCAAGGGTTCTCATTCCTTCAAACAAACACACTTTTAACCTATACAAGAGGTCACAAGTTAACTTGCATAAGAATTTGAGTTAACTTACACATGAAGTTTTGAGTTAACTTGCACATGAAGTTTTGTAAGAATATTCCATTTTTCAAATGAGTGAAGAGAAAGAATACTCTCATGGGTGAGGAAATATATATTTTTCAAATTAAAACAAAGTTTAATTGTGCAAAAGGGGAAGGAATATTCCATGGGAATATTCCCTTTTTGGAGGAATGTGCAAGGAGGAATATTCCAAAATGCAAGTGGGATAATTAGTAATTTGATAATTAAAAAAAGTTTCAATTATGCAAATTAGGGGAATTATGTGATATTCATTAAATCATTGATTTAATGGAGATCAAATGAAAAAGCAATGGATGAGATTGATTTGATCTATCAATGGTCACAAATGAAAGGAGGATGAAATATGGATAAAGGATTCTCTTCAATGGATGAGAATCAAAGACCACATGGATTAAGAAAAGATCAAGGGCTCATAATCATGCAAACAAACACACTTTGCAACAACTTTAAAAATTTGTTTCAAAGTTTATTTGGAGTAATCAGTACCTTTTTCTTTTGGAGGAAAATAGGAGAATATTCCTTTGGCATGTTCCCTATGCAAGTGGATGAGAGTGAAATTAGAAATTTAGTTAATTAAAACTAAATTTGAATGTGCAAGATGAGGAATGTGAGGATATTCATTAAATTATTGATTTATTTAATGAAAAGGAGATGCAAATATGATATTTAATTAAATAGTTTTGGTTATTTAATTAAATAAGAGGACTTAGGGTTAAAATTAAATAATTTGCATTATTTAATTAAATTGGATGAAATGTCAATGTGAGAGGGGGTGAATTAACCCAATTAGTTCAATTAGATTAATAGGTGAAAATGAGGCATTTAATTAAATAATTAGCTTATTTAATTAAACAAGTGAAAAGATGATGGGTTTGAGGATGAAATGATGTTAGTTAGCCAATGTGACCCATTGATACATTTTTGGTGTCTACATTGGTGATAAGAAATTTTGTATTTAGGTTGTGAGCCTTTCAAGTACAGTGAGTCTTGGCAGTGAGCCCTATCATATCTTGTAACCGGTTATAATATATGTGAGCTAATCCTCATCGAGGTTTTTCCCTTTTTGGGGTTTCCACGTAAAAATCCTAGTGTCAATGGGTTATGATTCGTTTTATGTTTTGGTTTACTTTTGTAGCTAGATGTAGATTGATAATTAGATGTTTAGTAATTAATTGTGTTAGCAGAATACTGATTCACCCCCCTCTCAGTATTTGGTGTATTCAACAAAAATAAGATATAATAAAACTAGAATAAAAAGAAGACCATAACGAATTAGCTCTTATATTTTCTAAAATTTAGATGAGGACAACCATGATGATTAGAAAATAACATATTCTTATCTAGTGAGGGAGTTGTACCTTTTAAAAGTCAGAGGGAAATTATTTCCATGATAAATAATTTACCTATCTATTGGTAAATGATTATTCTTGTATTTGAGCATAGAGAAGTAAGCTTTTAGAATTTTGATAGAGAATAATATGTTATCTAACACTTCTTACAAGCATGTGTTATGGCCATATATTCTACTTTAGTTTTGGATAGTGCAACTATTTTGTACTATTCACTCATCTTAGAACTACAATATTCAATAGAAAAATAGAAACAAACCACATAGGGTGATCCCACAATAGTGTGTCCAATGTTTTGGCCAAATTAGGACATTTAAATCACACTTTTTCAACAAAGTTTTAATTTCTAACACCTCTAGCAACCAAACCATTAAGAATTTGAAGATGATGTAAACTAGTAAGTTTTGAGATTTTGTCTGTAGATTATAAAGATATATTTATTTAAATTTTAAGAAATAATTTGTGATTTTTTTTAGGTAATTTTTAATAAATAAAAAATTATAATTAACATTATTTTAAAAAAGTGATGTTACTTCAATAAAGCATAAAATTATTTGTAGAAAAGATAAAATTATAAATTTTGAAATATAAATTTGTAACACTGATATATAATGTACACATATTTTTTCATAATTTTCTCTCACAATTTAATTTGTTTTACAACCTTTTTAATTAAGATTAACTATAATTTAGACATAGGTTACTTTGGTATTACATAATTTTTTTTTGTATTTATTTGAATTAAATTTTTTTATTGAAATAAGAACATCAATACCCAGTGTGATATGGGAAAAGGGGTCTAGGGTCTAAATCACATGTTTCCTGACATTACATTTGAGAGTAACCAAAATTGATCACACAAGACCACTTGGCTACTATCCTTAATGGAAGAGCTAGAATGATTGATCACGTTCTAGGTCCTCTTTAAATTGTGTTTGTGAGGTTGATTTCATTGATTAAGAATTGAATTGATTTAATTATGAAAATGTACAACTAGGTTAACTATGAACCTACAAAAAACTAATGTGATTTCAAAAAAGTATAGAACTAATGCACAAAAATTAATGACAAGAATATAAAATATAGAGGCAAAGGAACCTGACATTTAAATTAGGGTTGAAACTAGTTGGTCAAGGGTGGTGGAACCATATACTAGATGATGCTACTTTCTAGAATTTGTGAATAGTTTTTAGTAGGTTATAGTCTATAGGTTCTTTCCTCCTAGATTCATCTTTAGAACTTCATCTATTACAGAATATTTCCTTTTTCCCTAATTTATTGAAAAATTGTGCTTGTATGCTTTATCTTTCTATTAGGTCTTCAATATTTTCCCATATCCACTTCAGACCTACCACCTAAAAGAAATAGATGGGAGAAAGGGTTGATCCATATAGGGGTGATCCCACAATAGTGGTTTACACTTTTTGGCCTAACTAGACATTGATATTTTTTTTTTAACACAATCTCCACATTCGGGCACCTATAGCGATTAAACCGTAAGGAATTTGAAGATGATGTAAACTAGAGTCTTGTCATATTTTGTCTGTAGATTCTAAAAATATTTTTTTCAATTTTTTTGGAATCAGATTGCACTCTTTCCTCTCCCACAAAATTGGTCTTTTCAAAAGCGCATTTTTAAAAAGTGGCCTACCAGTATAGCATAACTTTTTTCCATGAAGGATAAAATTCTTTCTTTCAAATTTAGATTTCTAACTCCGATATCTAATGATTCCACTTGGTTAAATAGTTTCTTATTGATTATTTTTTCTTTAATCAAGTTTCAAAGTCAAGCCAATTACAATTCAGACATGGTGCGACCGTATAAAGCATAACTTTTATTGTATGTATCGAAATTATTTTTTTTTTTTTGTTGGATCAAGGACTCCAATATCTGGTGCACTCATATTTTTAAATTTTTTTTTTTGATAATCTTCTATTTTTCAACTTGTGCAGAATAGAGAGTTTTGTTTTCAGTGAAAAACCTATATTTAATAAAACTTAAAAAACAGATAGATAATATAATCAAAACATACTAAAATTATATTCATTGGATAGCTCGATTTGAGGGGAACCCGATACTAGTTGGGTTTTTGAGATCTTCTCCATTTTCATTCTGAAATCGAGCTTCGAAACACAAAATTTTCAACAATCCTGGTGCCTTAGGAAGCAAGGGTGAAAAAAGAGGGGTTCGACTGAATATGTGTTCGGTCGAACATCTTGGAAAGGTTCGGTCGAACCCTAGTTCAACCAAACCACCATTACATGCTATTAAAAAAACTCTATTAAATGGGTTCGACCGAACATTCTTGGATTGTTCGGTCGAACACCCTATTTTTAATATTAATATACATATATTTTTAAATGAGAACTTAAATTTGATGGCCATATGACTGTATTTAAAGATTTTTGCTATAAAATACAATCAAAATTTTAAGAAGATTGTAAAAGGAGATATTTTGGATAAACTGTGAAAATTTATATAGAATTGTAATTATATATATGTTTGATTTATATATAATTTTACATACACTAAGGTATATCATAATGTTTGGAGACACCCTTCAATAGATAACCGTAATTAAAAATTTGTTGGCAGATAAATTCAACCATCAAATTTAATCCTTTAGAGGGGGTGAGTGGGAGAGAGATAAAGGGTAGGGGGTCCTAGGGTTTAAGGGTTAAGGGTAGAGGAGCTCAAGAGGGAGGGTGGGTAGGAGGGATAGACTTTTTAGAGAGAGGGGGGGAAGTGGGAGAGAGATAAAGCATAGGGGGTGTACAAGGATTAAGGGTAGAGGGGAGAGGGGGAGAGGGCGTAGGAGGGAGAGACTTGAGAGAGAGAGGGGGGGAGTGGGAGAGAGATTAAGGGTAGGGGTGTACAAGGGTTAAGGGTAGAGGGGAGACGGGGGGAGGGGTAGGAGGGAGAGACTTGAGAGAGAGAGAGGG